>VXBT01006576.1:1766314-2079443 GCA_013400235.1 Oriolus oriolus
GGGACTTGGCCGCGGGAGCCCTCCTCGCCCCGGCGGTCCAGCAGGTAATGCGCGTCCCCGGCCCCCGTGGCATCAGCAGCGTGTCACTTGCGCCGAGCAGCCTCGCCTCATCGACGGGGACTCCGCCGCTTTCCGCAGCGGGAGCAGGCAGGGTTTGCTTTTGCACGGAGCGTTTCCCCTCTCCCCTTGACAGCCCTGGTCGTGCCGGCCGATGGACCCGTGTGGTTTGCACAGACACACATCCTGTACTGAGCTCCGCGTTCTGCAGGTGACTTTTAGGGGAAACTTTCACGATGCCCGGTCTGCACGTCAGGTGCTGTTAGACAGTCATGCACGGTTTTGTCTCTTAAAAAAAAATATTTCACGGAAGTATACTTTTGTAGTTCATGCTTTGTCTGAAATACACCACACAGAATGATTTCCTCTTCCTATGTGCAAAATGTGTGCTCTGGATGCCAAAATGTGGTTGCCTGAGAGCATCGCGGCACTTAGAAGGGTACGCTCAAGGACAGGGCGTTATTGTTTACAAAAAAGTCTTTGTACAGTTTCCCAGCTTTATCCTTTCCATGGAGGCAGTGAGCTTTTTCCTGTTCTTCCTTTAGATAAGAATTTACTGTCAATTAGAGCTGGTTTGTTATTTCAGAGCTGGAAGACCTAAATGCTTTGTAGGCCAGAGGGTTTAGGTGGATGGGGGAAGAGGTCAGTCTATGCTTGCAGTGGCATTCATCTACTTACATCTAAGAATTTTTGGAAGTATTCAACAGTTTGTATGCTTTGGTGTCTTATCTCTTAACAGTGATTAAACAGGCTGAACTACAAGCAGATAAATACCAACCTTTATTCTTGAGGACAACCTTTTTTCTTGAGTCAAGAACAAAGAATGAGTTTTAAAAATTTTTTTTTAATATTGTAGTCTTCATTGTGGAAGATATCTAAGCTACATCTTCTTAGAAAACTCAATTTTTATTAGATAAGCATTTTTCTAAATAGATTATCTAGTAGTCCAGGTTCCTTGGACAGCACATGCTAAACTTTAATCTTCTGTATACATCTCCTAGCAAGGAAAGCATCCATTACTCAGTAGATATCCTACTGAAAATGTATCTTCTTGTTGTTTTTACATTTAATTATGTGAGGTTTTTTAAGCAGCATTGCATTATATTTTAAAAGTTCTGTCACTGAGACCAATTTCATATTTGCATGGAACTCTTGCTTAAGTAAATGTGTATGTAGGTATATATAAAAAGTGTTAAATATGGGAAGTAATCAATTTTAAAGGGTGTTGAGTGAAGAGGTCTCACTCTGGTGTTGGTGTGTTCTCGTGGAGTAGCTTCCATGTAATGCATGGACAGTCCTACAAGTATGCTTTTAATAATTCTCAGGAGGAAATCCAAAAGTCTAGCACTTACTTAACTGATTTTGTTTTGGAGATGGTAAATTGCTGGACTCTGCAAATGTTTAGTAGTTTAATTTGAACTTTTCAGTTTTCCAGTAAAGTGATTGTTGGAGAAGCTAGTTCTCCATATGTATTGTGCTCCGTATTCCTGCAGGTGTTGTACATTACTGACCTTTGTAAAACTACCTAAGAAATGACCATGCAGAGCATAATGCTGCAAGTGGATTCTGAAAGCTATGAGAAACTGAGTGATACAGCCAAAGAGGCACGCTGCAAGTCTTTTAAGCAGTTTAGATGCTGCTTGTGGCTTCTGATTGATGGATAATAGTCCAAAGTGAAACAGTGCTGAAACAAGTATGTCACCTTTATTGCATGTTTTGAAGCCATCTTTCTTTCAGTTCAGAGTTTGTGGAATCCTGAGAAATGGAGATTCTTTTCACATTCTCACAGTGGATAACCTTATTTGCTGTTATTATTTCTTTTCATTGTAACTAATCTTAACCAGCCTTGCTTGAGCTTGTGCTGGCAAACAATATTGAACTGTTTGTTCCTGTAGTATGCTATGTAGTGGGAATGTTGGCAGCATGGTATGTGAAATATTACCGGTTAAGGCAAGTATTTGAAACTAAACAGTGTAATTTTCATTATCTTTATGACAAAGGAACATGTAGTGGAAATGTTTATACTTCTGTCTTGTGAGCAAGGCCTACTGGTTGCTGTTGAGAATGCTGTGAGATTATGCTACAGTGCTTCCCAATTTTCCTTGGTAATAGAGTCTTGACTGTTGAATTGCTGTAAAATAGGTCATAATTATTTAAAATATTTGGCAGAGTGACAATGTATCTTCATGCTGTAAAGAACCAATATAATAAGATCTTGTGCTGTTCAGCAGCATGACATTATGTTTAAAAAGTTCTGTCATTAAGAACGATGTCGTGTTTTTGTGTCACTCTGATGTAAGCATAATTCGAGCCACTGAGTAATTTTCATTCTTGTCCTAAGTGAGATGTAACTACCATTAGTAACTTTGTTGTAGAGACAAAGACTTCACTGTAAACACGTCCTGTTTGTTTAGGTTAAGTAGTTGAAGTCGGTAACTATTTAGATTTTCCGTTTTTCTCGCTAAAACTGGCCTCTGTCAAAGTAGTCAGACATTTTTCAACTTTTCCTTGTCCTAGGCAGTTTCAGACATACAATTTCTAGTGAAGCTGGCAAACAGCATGCCAAAGGTAAAGTTCTATAAATTCAGTATTTAGTGGGGGTTTTTTTTCTTCTAAAGCTTTTGAATATTCTAAAATCAAAGACTGATACTTTTGGCACCTAGTTCCTTAAATCTCTTTTTAATTCCAGTTCTTTCTTCTTGTTGGAGTGGGTTTAATCCTGCTCATTTTGGTTAGTGGCACTTCTGACTTCTGCTCAGATTAAATGAAATCCAGCCTGTGTATGAGTCTTCGCAGAATCAATGGTCCTTCAGGGTCAGATAATCTGTTTTCTTTTGGTGAGTTGTATGGATAGTATCTGTTTTATTTTGTAGTGGCTTATGTTTGGTTGCGGTGTTTTAATATAATTGTTTATTCTGATAATAAATTTTCAGTTCAGGGTTTTCTGTAAAACTTTGGCCCAGGTTTTTTGTCACCATTTTCACTGCCACTTATCTGTTCTTACAGCATACACTAAGTGGTTAATGTTTCAGTAATAAAACTTCCTATATTTAATGTAATATTATCTCAGATGTAATCTTTCATGATTTATGAAGTTGGTTTCATTCCCTATCTCCATTTGCTGACCTACTGTTTAGAAACATATAACTAATGTATGTTGGAGTAAGTGTTGTTGTAAAACTCTACAAAGATTGTTATAGCAAAATGGACATAATATTTCTGAAACTTTTTTTTATAGATGCTAGGTTTTGGTTCTGTCTACACTTGTTATTTACCAGTGAAGCTACACTGACAATACTGAAACCAGATATAGCTTGAGTTGGGAAAAACTAGATCAATTTTCATTTTTTAATAAAATGAGCTAATCAGCTTGTATCTAGAGGAGAAAAAAAAGAGGGAGGGGTTAAGGGCTTTTGTTCTAGCAATGTAACTCAGAATGGGGATTTATATTGAATTCACTAGAAGTGTTTCTACTATTATCCTAACCAACACAGCCAGGTCAAAAATGTTCATTCTGCACTGCACGCTGCATTGATACTATACAGGCTACTTTTCTTCTTTAGTAGTGGAACTTAAATGACACAATGATATATGGTTTGTGACCTTGATCAGACTTGCAGTATTGTCTCTTGTGCCTTTATTCTCTCAGAGCATGCAGTTTGCAATACTAACTTGGCCCACTCCAACTGAATTAGGAGCTTCCCAAAAGGAAGGTTCGATCTTGGATGCGCGCAAACTGCAAATTATGAGAAAATTCTGAGAAGCAGCAGGCTGCCAGGGGTAGTATATCCTGCCCCTGCTGCATTTTTTATGGCCATGTGGAGGTCACTCGCTTCAGAAAGAATATAATTTGATTTACCCGTGAAAAGTTGTCATCCCTGCAGCGTGTCACAATTTGTGCCGAGTCTAAGTCACTGTTTTCCAGATGAGACTGACTGGAGTTGTTACTCACACATATATGAAGCTTCATGTGTGTAAAGTTTTGTCTGCTGATAAACATTATCATGTTTCAGCGTTCTCTTTTTAGGGTTGCAGGAGTATTAGCTGGTACTTAAATATTTGATAAAGCTTACCTGAGGTAAAGAGGAAAACATAACCCCCTAAAAGCCTTTTTTGGGCTCTATTCTTGTTAATACTTTCTGTTACGTGATTGTAGTCTAATTGGTTCTCTTTCTCTTACCTTTTCTACAACTGCTGTCTTGCATCAGCAACCTTCTTCAATTATTCCAGATCAGAGG
Source organism: Oriolus oriolus (assembly GCA_013400235.1). NCBI lineage: Eukaryota > Metazoa > Chordata > Aves > Passeriformes > Corvidae > Oriolus > Oriolus oriolus. Next base: position 1,770,610 of record VXBT01006576.1, read on the forward strand.
AGACTCAATTTGTGTCCTGGAGGTCTTAAATATATACATTGTATTTGATCATACTGAAAATACTAAGATAGTGTTTATAACAATTAACAAACACTTTGTGATAATTTGTAAAATATTTTTAAGTGTCTGAAATCCTAATTTTATTTAAAATACATTTATTGAAACAATTCTATTTTGGACTGCATTTTTTTTTTACTTCACTTTAAACTGCATTGAATGTTTCATCATTTTTCGAGTGTCAATGATTCTTAAGAGAAGCAAAAATGGGAGTGGTGACTATGTCACACTACCCACACACTACATGGGAGTGGTGACTCCCACGTCACAAACATGGGAGTGGCAACTTTGTATGTCACAATATGAAAACTGTTATTCTGAGCAACTGGGAGTAAAAAACTGAGAGATTAAAACTAGAGCTTAGGTTTGTTTTCCAGGTCTATATGTGTACCCACCATAAAAATGTGTGTACAAAAATGTACACTGTTTAAAGAAACCAGAATACTGTAAAAGATTCTCCAAACACTGGTTCGTTCAGGGGACATTCCCTTGGTTCTGTCACTGTGGAAAGGCAAAATAGTATATAAACAAATCTTAGGGCTATGGAGAACTTGGTACCACAGCTCACAGGATAATCTAGGGAGAGTGCATATATTAAATATAACTTAAGTTTATCAGGGGTTTAGTAAAAGCCTCTGGACTCCCAGACTTGGAAGCTGATAAAAATAGTTTAAAAAGTTTTGTTATCCTGCCTGTGGTTTTTGGTGACACTTTAAGATGTGCACTGTGTCTCCAAAGGGATTGTGTGCTGAAATATAGTTGGTTTAGGCAAGCTCCAGTATCTTGTGCATGGCTTTTTCTCACGTAAAATTTCCAACCCAGATCAATAGAAATTTTTCAAAATAATGTCTCCTATAAGCATGTTGCCTGTCTAGTATGTATTTGCTTGATTGGTAACTTCTGGCAAAAACATCCAAACCAATTGTAATCAGTTGCATGCAGGTCAAAACAGCATTTTGTTTAAATCATCTGGACCAGTTTCTACAGAGCAGTGGAAGGAAGAAGTGCATAGCTCTGAGATTTTAATTGTTTTTTTACACATCCTTAGTGACCAGGATGCCTTTGTGATTTAATTTATGCTTACACTGCTTCTAGGCCATGCTTTCTCAATACTATATTTATGTGGTTTTGGTTGGTTTTTTTGTTTTAATAGGTAGTGTTACTTAGGAAGGTAAGCTGTGCATAACTTCATGTGAAGGATTTTTGGCTAGATAGTAATATACATGTGGCATTTTAATTCAGTCACCAAATAGAAAAAAAGAGTGTATTTCTTATACATTAATAATGATTCCTGCAAAGTTACGTGTTAGTGCTTTGAATTGTGAGACACTGATGAATTGTGTTAGAATGGGAATTTTTGTGAGGGTATCTTTGCAATATTTTAAAAGCCTGGTTCATGCTGAGGAAATAACATTGCTATTATGATGAGGTGTCTTAATAAATATAGAACCTGGGATAAAATTGCATAAGCATTTGTAATGATGTACAGAATTGCCTGGAAGGAGGAATGTGGTTCTAAAATAAAACTAGAAAGGATATGTCGAGTCTAATCTAAGAAACATACAAGAAGATTCTTGTGTTTGCTCTATCATCAAAAGAAAAAGCTTGCCTGTGTTTGATGGAGTAAAAATCCCAGGACAGGTTCTTTTCTCCTAAGTAATATTTTAAAGTGTATATCTTCAAGGCTTTATTCTATTAGAAGTTAATTGAGAATGCAGATGCACGATTACTGGGATGCTCACTAAGTAAAATGAAGCATGTATAAAATAAGTCTGCGTCATAATGTTTTAACATGCTTTTGAAACTTAATGCAAATGTTTGTAATCCACATCAAACAAGCTGCTTAGTGGTGGCTTGCAAGCCTCAGAGAAGACTCACAGTGGAATTCAGCTCGTGTGAACTTGACCCCAGGGTTACATTATTAATACTTAAAATCTAGGTAGTAAAACAATGCCATGTAAAAAAAATTAAAATTACCATTGCTGTTGTGGGTTGGAGCATCTTTAAGCAAGGATTATTTGTTTATTTCTTTGGGTTTTTAAATCTCTGTCCTGCTTTACAACTTCCTTAAAGGAAGGGACAGCTTCCTCAAAATGTTGTCCTTCTGTCTTTTTGTGTCATATCTTGCAGCTGGTTATTGTTCTCCTTGCTGTCTTATGCTGTTCTGACTGGAGCAGGACACAGCACACAGAGCTAGGCAGTGGTTCCCTGCACAGCCTTAGATTTCTGTTCTGTTTGTGGCATGGTTGGAAAGGTGTTAGAGGATTCTTACTGCATCTTCAGGTTGTGTCCTTGAACAATCTACAAGACAGTGCCTTTAAATCTTCCTGATGAAGGACCTGCAAGACTGGCAGCCTTTGGAGGAGGGCCCAGTTGGATTCAAGGTACTTTGAACCCCTGGTGTTCCTTTCCAGCAGTGCCCAGCGCTGGAGAGGCTCCTTATTCAGCTGTGTCAAGCTAGAGGCAGTGCTCTTATTGGCACATAGCAGCATCCATCTCTCTGCCAGCTTCATGGTTTATTTTCCACTGTATCTTTACTGCTGTATTTACTATCTCAATAAATATTACCAAGAAAAAAGTTGTCTTAGATCATGACAAGGCAGTCATCTTAGTAGGTAAATGCATTCAATACTGCCTGTTACTGAACAGGAAATGGGTAGTCATTTTTTTATTAAATGATTCAGGTACCTATAGTTTATGGCTATGAAAGAGACAGTTTAACATAATTTATGCGTGTGCCTTCTAACTCATGTATATCATGTGATTATATTCCTTTTTTTTTCTTTACTATGCCTAGAAGTAAACTTGAAGTACTACAACTGATTTGGTTCTGAGTTTAAATGACTTGTAACATTGTTGCCTCTGAATTCATTTTCAATGAATGAGTTTTGGGTAATAGTCTCAAAATATTCTGAAAATAGTGTGTGCTCAAAACATGCATTTTTAAACAACATTGCTCCATTTTTAAGCATTGATAAATATGCATCTCCTCTGCAATTAGCTTGCTAGCTCAGCCTATCCCAATCTTTTTTCTTTTCCTTTAATATGCTTCAGTATTTCTGAAACTGTTCCTCTTGTGCAGCCAATGAGGGTAACCTTAGCTACCTCTTGTTTAATTCTGTATTTCACTGTGTTATGGAAATACTGTATGTATCAGGTATCCATCAAGCAGTCTAAATCAATAACTGGGATATTAAATATATCACAAACATCATTCTCAGCATTAGTGACATACAGACATTGTCATGTTATGTGCCTAAAATAGAATGTGGTATAGGGAGCGTGGAATCTCTAGGACCCTGATGTTGTAATTAATTACACCCTTACATATTACTTATGTATGTGCATTTGTTTCACAACTTTAAATATATGATATCCTTTTCAGCTTTCTGTATGTGAAATATTTATATCCTAAAGTTCCTGGCTTTGAAAATATTTACATTTATTCTCTTCTCTGTGTGCATGAAGATTCTTTGTGCAGGTGTCTTCATTGATACTAAAACAACATGATGTCAAATGTAATCTTAGAGGTCAAGGTTGAAATTTAACTATCTATCTTTCATCTGATCTGTCACCTTTTCCTTGAATTCACTCTTGCTATATGACTTCAGTGATTAAATAAAATCTAACTAACATTCTTTCTAGGCACTTTGATACATGTGGACAGATGGGGTGAGTTAAGCTGCATGGTTTTGTGTTTTTAGCTAATGTAGTAAAAGGTTAGTGCTTGAGAATCTTTGGCTGTTTATGTTAATGGACAAGCATAAACAGAAAAGGAAATAACTTGCTTGAAAACAAAAAATGGATTGATTAGAAGGAATTGCACAAAATAATATTCTGATTTTTAACAAAGAACCTCAAAGAGAAACTAATTAAACTATTTACTGGTGATACAAGACTTTTTTTCCGGTAAATACAGTAGATGGTTTCAATGTAGATATTACAAAGTTTCTTTTTCATTTGGTTTCTTAGATGGAAGCTCTGTTTGCCTTTTTTTTCCCTAGAAACTTTGAGCATATTGATAATTACCTTTTTTTTTTTTTTGTAAGAAATGATCTGTTCTGTACAAGCAGCAGTGACTATTCTCCCATTGCTGCTGCTTTGTACTGTTTTCCAAATGCATTTGCTGGCTTAGTGTGAGAGCTCTGCATTACACTTACTTTTAGACTTTTGTGTAACATAATGGCTGACTGAATATGGTTATTCCTGGCAAGTCGCTCAGCATTTTGGAAATGTAATCTAGCCAGAAAGAACAAATAACTCAGAATCTAGTTTAAGTAATCATCCAAGATGGAACTGTGTGAAATGCTCATTCAGAACATGTGTAGTTGGCTGTAGCTCCTTGCTGCTTACTCACTGAGCTTTTTATTACACAGAGAACTAAAAGACAAGGGAAGGGGAGTCTTGTCAGCTTTAAACACCAGACATCACTGCAAGTAGTTCCTCAAGGTTTGTGTCCCTTTCAGCGTAGGAGAAATTTCAAGAATGACTGTCTCGCACTCATGTAGTCTATAAAAAGCACTTACAGCAGATGTAGCTAATAAATATTATCGGTACTGATACCTTCCCTGCTCCTTTGCCAAATCATCAGAGAAACTCCTGCATCTGCCTCCAAAAACTGCACAAACTCTAGCACAGAAGGAGAAGTTACATGAAATGAAGAAAATTGGTGTTCCCAAATACTTTTTTCTTAATCTTTCCTTTTTTTTTAAAGTAGGCATTTTCTTTGATAATGCTTTTTATTGGGGATACTGCCATATTACAATAATCTATTAACAAATAATGCTGTAATATTAAAACAACATATGCCAAGCTGCATATATAGCTATGTACATATACATTTGTAATGTAAATTTATATATATTAGTAGGGATAGGTATGCATATGTATAAAATAGACTTAAAATACAGGCTGTGTGAATAGAATAATAAAAATTAAATACAATAATGTGTTAATAGAGCAATTATGGGATTTATTTTGAAATTTCTTGCCTAAGTGGACAGATATGCTCAGAATTTAAAGGACAAAATCTGCCTGAAGTTCTATCAAAAGCTTCTTCTGGTGGCCCTGTAAGAGGCAGAGATGTGTGTGCTGCCAGATCAGGCTGGGCTTTGAACTTGATTACATGGGCTTGCTGATGTGAGATCTTGCCAAGGAGAAAAGCATGAAGTTCTGTCATGTTGTATTGTTCACCATCATGAAATGGACTTTATAATTATATTTTATGATCTCACAAGTTTGGCAAAATGAACTTTATTTTTCAGGAGAGAAAAGTCTTAATGGTTACGTAGTGACCACATTATCTGACAGTCTGCTTCTCCTTTTATAAAACTTTGAAAATCAGAAGATAAGAAACCTTAATAGCATAGCTGACAGAATAATTGGTTTGGAGGTATAGTACAGCTTCTGTACCTGTCCTCTCTAGGCTTGTTTTTGAAGCAACTGTGGACTTGTCTAGTAATTTGGTGTTTTTAATGGCAATGCAAAATCAAAATTATACCTGGCATGGAGACTAAGAAAGTGCTCTTTACTTTATAGCCTTATATTGTTTAAATGCAAAGAGGCAGTGGTCTCAATAGCCTGGGATTGTCACAATAAAATGTTTTCCCTTGCTCATTACACTCTAATGACTTTCCCTTGGGTTATAGTTCTTACTTGGAAATGCAGTAAAGCTGATGGATAAAACATCTGGCACCTTTTTTACTGAAAAATAAGCTTGATGGTCTTAGGCATCAGGGAGTACAGTAGTATCAGTGCTGTGTTTGGGAATAAGTAAACAATTATAGGCTTCTGCTGAAGATGCGGAGCAGCAGGAATAAACACTGTAATCTCCAAAAGATGAAAAACACAATATGCAACATGCATCAATTTAAAATCAGCATTTCCCAGATCAATTTCAATGATTTTATCTAATGTAAAGCATTAATATTAAATCTGTAGTGTTCAAAAAGCAACGAATGAGGAGAACTGATGCTTTTCCTGTGCTGTGGCATCTTTTGTCTGCCATTATTTTGTTCTGATCGACCACCAGATTATCTGGCAGTGCATGCTGCTATTTTTTCTCTACTTAAGTGAGAATTTTTTAAGCTCTGAGAACTCTGTTCTGTTGAACTGGATGTAGATAGACCTTCCCATATGGAAACTTCTCAACAAAATCTTAAAATATGTTTGGATTATTTTATAATAGTGAAACATACTCTATTTTGTCATACACAGGTAAAATGTGTATTGTCATTTGTCATTCAAATTAAATCAACTTCTGTATTATATCAGAGCTGGAGTTTGTTTTTATAGCTTGCTTGTTATTGTATGTGTGTTACTGTTGCAGTATTTCTCCTTCTGGGAAAAAAACCAATTATTAATTTTTTCACGTAGAGCTGTAGCTAAGCACTTGTCTTTTTGAGCTCTTTCCAGGAAATTTCTTGAAAAAGAGTACTAAAGATCTAAAAAGTCATAAGTAACAGCATTTAGGCTGTGACCTATGGGAAGGATTCAACATGGAAAACAAAAATGACAAAAGCTAAAGCACATCCTCTGTTTCTGGATTTTAAAAAAATCCATTAAAACTTTAGGTTTTAGTTTAGCTGAAGAGCCATAATGAATGATAAACAGAGTAAAGGGTATAAAATTACTTCTCCTAGAACACAGTGTTTTCTTTCATTCTGAGTATACCAATTGTATGTAATGTTCCTACTCAATCTTCCAGAAAAATATTGTGGGAAATTGCTGACATACTTTTTTCCTAACTGCTGTTAAATTTGGAGAACTGACAATGTCATATTGCCAAATGGTGTTGCATTGTTATTCTTTAATTTTATGTTCTTGCTTCTCTTCAACCTCAAAAATGAAAAATATAAAGAAAAATCTAAATATTTAGGTGCACCAGAACTGTTGGATGTGTTAATTGAGCAGATTTTATATAGCAATATATACCATATTCTTTATATTAACAGCCCTATGAAAAATAATGCACTTCCACTGATAATGGATCATTTGTTTACTGAATGTTTTTCATGATTATAAAGTGCCTCACTTTATAATCTGCAGTGCAGAGTCCCTTGACAGTACTGCTTCTTGAAATGACAGCAATGCAATCAAGGTGCATTGTCAGAAATCATGGAATCGTAGTCAGATTCCTTGGTCTAAAACTTTTAAAGGAGTATATGGTGTTCCAGTGTAGATGGATTTTTTCCTTGTAGTGTACGCTCATTCTCTCTGGCAGTGGTAGGAGGTACCACTTCCAGTACTGCAGAGTGCTGGTACTGGCAGCAAACAGGGAGTGATTGTCCTGAGAGTCATCACATGGCTGAATCCTTTGTGGGTAGGATTTGTGAGACTGTAGTTGTGGGAGTAACGGGGCATCTTTAGTCCTTAGATGAATCTCCTGTAGCCTGTGGGTTGGGTCACTCTCCCTCCATCACTTCCAGGAGCGGCAGACTCCATGCGAGGGGCTGATCTGCCAGCAGGAAGCAAAACTGCTTCCATTGCTGAAGTAAATTGACTGCTCTGGGCTCAGCTTTGAATGCAGAGTTAGAAGGTGATAAGTAGTGGAAAGCAGACACAGTGGCTCTGGGCCAGGCTGCGTAGGGATTAAATTCTGGATGTGGTATTAATAGGATGGAATGAGACCCTTCCATATGGTTCAGTAGCATGTGTGTGACTGTGTATCACCTCGATGATTTCATGTTACATACATCCGGTTCTGGCCATCAGAAATACCCAGCTGATCTGACTAGATCTGACTGTAAGTGGATTTAAAAGTTGCTTGCAGTTCTTCAAAGTGTATAAAACTTCATGCATACAGTATTCATTGCTGTTCTGGAGGTCATGACTAGGCTGTTATCCTGCTACGTCAGACCTGGAGACTAAATTTCCCATCGCTGCATGCTTGTGGGATGCTTCTGGCCCCCTGAGTGTCCCTGTGAGTGTGTTTGGCAAAACAAAGTTGATGGACCCGATATCCCTTATTCGAGCAGCTTCTGTAACTGGGAAGATTGCACAAGCTTTTGGTCACCACACCAAGCTGTAGAACTTGTCTTTTCTGTTGGTAAACTTTGAATAGACAGATCATGAGTTACTGATGATGATCAGGTTATGTTGACATAGCCATGAGACAATAATGATGTGCTTTTAATTGTGGATAGGGTATTGGTCCTTCAGGCCATAATTTGCAAGGAGCAGAGACCGTGAACAGTTTTCATAAGAATTTGAAGGTAACATGCTAGCAACACTATGCGTAGCATGCCTATGCATCAGTTGAATAACTTTTTATATTGAGATATTTTGCTGAATGTGTGGAACTTCTCCTGTAGGCAGTTCATAAAAGCAGTTGTTCAGCTTTTGCAGCAAAAATTTCTTTTATTTCTTTATGATATTGGTCCTGCAATATTCCTATTGAATATAATAATTTTATAGTAGAGGAAGCAGGGGATGAGAAAGTGGATCTTTTCTTCCCCAGGGACTTCTCTACTGTATTTTTGGAACTGATGTATGCCTAAGGCACTGAGGAAGTGTTGTTGCAGTTGTCTCAAAAAATGTTATTCTATGCAATAAGTATATAAAACAGCATAATTAATTTTGTGTTATTCATAAAATAGGTATCCATGAAATGTCTGACATTAAAAGAAATTATATAGCTGTTATATATATTCATAAGCAATTTCTGTACCATATAGCAATGGTAAAACAGTGCTTTGACAAGAGAGTAAGTGGAACTTCATGAACAGGATGGTGTACTTGTCATAAGTGTTCAGAAATCATAAATCAAGCCTTAAAATTGAACTGGATGAAAATGTAATGTTTTTATTTAAGGTCATGTGTATTCTTTTTATCGGTTTTGAACCTCCAGGCCTGAAACTTCTGAATCGTAAGGGCTGGAAGGTTTCAAGTGAAAGATGAGATTCTTTCTCAATATTGTGAACAATGATGTGACTTTCAAAGAACTGTAGAATATTATGAGTTGGGAAGGACCTTAAAGATCATCCAGTCCCAATCCCCCTGCCTTAGGCAGGGACACCTCCCACTGGACCACGTTGCTCAAGGCCTTACCCAGCCTGGCCTTCTACACTGCCAGGGTTGGGGCATTCACAGCTTCTCTGGGCAACCTGTTCCAGCATCTCACCACCCTCGCAGTAAAGAATGTCTTCCTAATATCCAGCCTAAACTGCCTCTCTTTCAGTTTGTGCCCATTACTCCTTGTCCTGTCACTGCGGTTCCTGACAAAGAATCCCTCTCCAGCTTCCCTGTAGGCCCCCTTCAGACACTGGAAGGTTGTTATGAGGTCTCCACACAACCTTCTCTTCTGCAGGCTCAACAGCCCCAACTTTCTCAGCCTGTCTGCGCAGGACAGGTGCTCCGGTCCTCTTACCAACTGTGTGACCTCTTCTGGACTTACTCCAACATGTCCTGCTTATGTTGGGAGCACCATTACTGTGCTGGTCCCACCAGAGCAGAGGGGCAGAATCTCTCCCCTTGCCCTGCTGGCCACACTGCTTTGCATGCAGCCCAGAATGTAGTTGGCTTTCTGGGATGCAAATGCACATTGATAGCTCATGTTTAGTTTTTTATCAACCATGCCTCAAGTCCTTCTCCACAGGACTGTTTTTAATGATGCCCTTTGATACTGTATTGATATCAAATGCTTTGCTGGTATTCATGATGAAACTAAATGGAATGATTGATGTATAAATACACTTTACTTTAGAGTTTAGACTTTAGAGTCAAGTGTAGGAAGAGCCTTGATGAGTTCTTTGGTGGCATTTGTTACATCACAAGGGGAGAAACTTCAGTGAAGTGCCAAGGTGTGCTACTTACCACAGTGAAAAACAAGCCTGTAGAAAAAAGGCTGTAAAAATTGACTGCTTTAATCTTGTGGAATTCCTAGTTGGCTATCCATTTAATATCCTACTCCTTTCCTAATACTATGAGTTTGCTCCATATGACTTATTTTCTTGCTTTGTTGAGGGCTGGAGACCTTCAGAGAGAACAGGGAAGAGGATCACTTCCCATGCAGAAGGAGGTTGAGAAGATCTTAAGTTTGAAAAAAGAAAAAAAAAAAGTGAGAGGGGGGTTTTAGTTACATGGAAATAGTTTAGAAATCTAAACTTAGATTGTCTTTATGTCAGTGGTTTTTGTAGTGTCTTGCATGTTGAGATAATTCTTAATACCAGGGTTCTCATGTACTGCAGCAAAACATATATAAGCTTTTGATACCTGAGCTATGAATCCTGAACTGAGATTTTACTGTGGGAATAAAAGCTCCCCGAGTTTTTTTTTGTGATGGTGTGGGAGTGTAGTGTTGCAACGCTTTTTTTTTCTAATTCTTCTCCTTATTAACATAGGAATGAACAGCTGTGTTCATAATGCCAGGCTTGGTGTGGAGTTTTAGTGACCTTGTTAAAAGCAACAAGGCTGCGCCTCAACATATGAGAACTGTGCTAGTAAGTCCTGGGCATTTCTGTACAGAAAGCCTCAGACTGTTCTGTTGTAGTGAGTTTGCTGCAGAATGGGCAGAAGGTTTTTTTCAATTAGTTTTTTTTCCCACTGAAAACAAAGCAGGTAGTTGTAGTGTGCAAAGTAGGAATACGGCTGTTTTGACAATATTAGGAAGATTTCTGCTGCGTACAACAGGAATCGAGAGGAGAAGTAATTTTTCAGAATAAGGAGAGTCTGAAGGTTGGGATATGAACTATTTAGTCTCAAATCCATAATCTGGATAGAGCAAAACACAAAATTCGGTCTGCATCTTTCAGATCAGACACGCATATTGTCAACCAACTTACTGTGTGTGCTGATTTTTTTTTTTTTTTTTTTTTTAAAAGGCGCTTTCTGGAGTGCTGTCTATTTTTTTCCCAAGTAAAAAATATTTAAGTTCTTGTGGTACTGTTAGTCTGGGATAGCATTATGATTCTTTGGGGGCCAGAGCAAAAGAGACACAGAATTTCAAATGTACACTATTTCTCAACCAGATTTGGGTACAACTGGGTACAGTAAATACCCACAACTGAAGAAAAAGTAGATCAGTTTTGAAAGGAAATTTGTCATTAGCCTTTTTGTATTCTCTACTTACTAAGAACTTCCTGATAAGGACTATTTTTTTTTCTGAGATGATCAAAATAATTGGTTTTGAGTCAAAAATAATTGTTTTTAGGGACATTTAGAGGGTTCATATGCAGATAACTTGGTATTCAAAGTACAGGTAGCTCAGTGTAACTCAAGTAAGCATCTGTGTGAACTGTATTGTTAGTTTAATTTGCTGTTTTTAAAACAGTATTAGATTAGCAATGGGATGATAGCAAAATAATTTACTAAGTGCTAAACTGGGTTCAAAATCCTCCTTAATGGTATAGCCTGAAGTATGCATCTCAGTTGTGTTAAAGATACTAAAGTTAAAAATAAAGAGGAGGAGGAAAGGCATATCTCTGGTGTCAGCAAGGCATGTGGTAAGCTGGTGTATAAAGGGAAGGTAATGGATCTGCTTGGATTCCAGCCAGTGGTGCCGGACACGAGCATTCTGCTGAGGCACATTCTGGGGCATTAAGAGCAATCCCTGAGTGTGCTGAGCCCTCTGCACAATTCATCTTCCCCATGGTCCACTCTGCCAGGGGCAAGGCATGCAGTGGAGGTAATTTCATGAACAGTGCAACTTGCTGGTAGTCACTTTTTCAGTTCAGGACAGTGTTTGTCTCCTGACTCTTGGACATGGAGAGCTCCATTTGAATCTCCTGTGCAGGCACCATCTTTCGTCTTCCTGTTACTTTGAATTGGGTGTTGGATCTTGTCTCTGCTCTCAGTTTCTGGTTGTAAGCAAGTCATCTTAAGAAGATGGCTTTTTAATCAATGTTTTATAAGCACTATTGGGGTTAGTTGCAAAATTAAGTGGTGGTGGTATTTCCTTTTAACCTGTCATGTTAGCAACTTACTCTGATACTAGGAACTGTTTGCTACAACGCTGGAGGAAAAAACTGTATGATGCATTTTTCTGAACACAAAGAGGAAGAACAGAAGGAAAAAGGAATTATCCATGAGTGCAAAACACCTATATATTTCAACAAGAAATCACGCACCACAGTAAAATCATTCCCTAAACATGTCCAGGATGGGAGTTTACATCCTCCAACCTTTGCAACGTATCATTCCCATTTTCTCCACCAACCTAATTTTCCACCTTTTCCCATTTTCTTGGCCAGTTAAAAGCAAGATGAATTAGCCGTAAAACTTTGTTATGTCTCCTAAAGGATAAACTTTAAAGACGCTCAGAAATGTTTGCAGGGCCTTCTTCTCCTTCCTATGCTCAGATCTCCTGATGACAAGCATACACCATTTTGTGAAGTTAATTCCTCCAAGGTTGTCTTTGACTACAGGGATTATTTGGCCATTTGTGTTATGGAATGACCAGAGAGAGCCTGAAAGTATAGACTATAGCTTTGTATGTTTGATGGTGTGCAACCTCTCTATAAAAAAGATACGTTATGAAAGCATTTAACAAAATATAAATGCTTATCGTGTTATAGCTTTTAATTTGGACTTTTCATGCTAACAGCTATGATTACTTTTCATTGTTATTGAAAAGTTCTTCTGTAACAAGACCTTTCAGGTAAATATTTAATGTCAAGCTGGGTTGAGATTATCTGAGGATATCATTATGCCCAAGGTAACTGTGACATGCACTTCACTGAGGTACCATGCCTTGAAAATATAAAATGACCTGCATTTCCAGCATGAGTATTTATAATCACTTTTTAAAAGCTTGCTGACCAAAATCTATTTTAAAAATAACTTGTTTTTCTGATGTGCTGATAGCAATTAATCCTTATTCAAAGATGTACTATAGTAAGTTAAGCTTGTTAAATTAAACTGATTTGCCTTTCACCTCTCCTGCCTTCTTAGAAAATCTTCCTACTTTGAGTGCTGCATAATATTGTTTATAATTGTAGGTACAAAGAACTAGAAACACTGGACAGTGGAAAGTATAAAGGAAGGGATGGCACTTTCCTTCTCTAGCACTGGGAGCGTAGTACACTGATGTCTGTCCTCCTCCACTCCCACAGCCTTTCTTAAAAAGAAGCCAAGGTCCAAAATACTTGTGTTTAATTTGATGCTGTCATTTAGCATTCTCTATGGTTCTGGAACAAAGCTATTTATGCATGGGACCTAAATAGTCATTCACAGCTGCTGCCAGCTTATACCCTGGTGATCTTTATAGGTCCTCATCCTCACACTGGAAAGACTTCTTTCAGATGTAATATTTGATGAACACTGTGTTTCTTGGTTAAAGTCCTTGTCCAACCCTGTTCATGTTTCACACATGTAGGAGAAGTGACATTAAGATCATCTCTGTTAAATGTGGGGATCTATAAGCACTTGAGAAGACAAAGAGTCTTTAAAAACAACTAGATGTAATTGAGCAATAGTAGTGTGAAATCATATCAAATAGGCCTTAGACTTGATAGTCTGTTGTGCCAACAGGAGAGTTGTGCTTCCTTTTTGGCAAATTTCTCTGATTCTAAAAAGAGGCATTTGTTTTAATTGTAGTTGAACTACTTTGTCTAAGCTGTGTAACTATCCTTTTTTAGCAAATTTTACCAAGCTTTCCCAAGCATTCAGTGTGTTGGGTGTCTACAGAGAAATTAATACGAAGCTGAACCAAAGGCAGTAGTGTTTACATTAAAAGAAAAATAAAATTTAGCACTGAGAAATAGCTTATCATCTCTTTCTCAACTCTGTTATCTGTTCACTCATAATCCTATCAAACTAAAGATAAGAAAATAAATATCCAAATCTGATGTTGATGCTGTTATGTAGAGTAGCATGGGAAAATGGCGCACTGTTGGACAACCCTCTCAGGCACATGGTGTGACTCTTGGGGATGATGCTGTGCAGGGCCAGGAGCTGAAGATGATGAGTCTTGTGGGTCCCTTCCTACTCATCTTATTCTGTGATTCTGTCTTCCTAGGTAAGAATTATCTAATTCTTTCTTCCAGTTCACTTTTACGTCATCTTCCTCTTGCTTCTGAAGAGCATTCTCAGCCACCCTATTCCCACTTTGAACTTCCAGTCTCTGTTTGTGCTGTTTGAATTAAAACAAGCATCTGTTTGAGGAAGAATGGAGAGCTGTATCCTATTTTGAAACTAAAATTATCTATGAAAAATGAGTTGGAGACAATGGAATAATTTTCTTTTTGCAGTAAGTAGTATAGCTTAAAGAGGAGAAATATGTGCTTCAAGTTGTCTGTGCACAAGTAAGTAAAGCAATCAACTTTTTAAAAATTCTTGCACCTAATTTGTACAGATATTGCTGTACCAACCAGAATGTAGCATTATGTGATTTACATAGTAAAGTATACAGGTCCCTAAACTGCAAACTTCTTTTATGTTGTAATGAATAATGAGAATGTGTGTCTTAGTAGATAGGTGCAAAATGTTAAATGTAAGTAATGAAAAGACGCACAATATATCATTTGGAAAGGAATGTTATTTTTTATGAGTTACTTTGTGTTGACACTGAAAATAATTACATGCATTCTGTTTAGTTGCCTTCTGTAATTCATTAGGACTTTTAAGCTACTGAGTTAAAGACAGCTTGGACTTCCCTCAGTAGAAGCTTTAATGACTAGCTTGAAGCCATTTTCTTTTAAGGAATTAATGTTTAGACATAACATTAGCTATGGGGGTAATTAACAGGTTTAGAATAATTAATTAATAAAATTTCAAAGACTGTAAATTGCATTGCCTATTGTCAACTGTTAAAGGTTTCTTTAAAGGTTTTCTCTAATCAAAATGCTAAATTGATTTTTATTTCATGAACAGGACGTGGAAAAATGTTGCTGTAATTTCTTTGTAGGCTCCATCAGACTTGACACTTCATTGAAATCAATCCTGGATTAATAATGTACTAAACAGTACATTATTACTAGACACTCAAAAAATCTCATTTGGTATTGCTTATTTTAAAACCTCTGAAATTTCATTTTATTTTTATTAGATTTGCTTGGTTTTATAAGAAATAAATATAGCATGTATTGGTGGAGAGAAGAGGAAGGAGAGAGAGACATGGGGTTTTTGATGGGCTTTTGAGTTCAGTTTTGTGCCAAAACCAGTTCTTCAAGGGTGGAAAAAAGCCCTGTAAGAGAGACACAAAATATTCCACAATTGCTTCTTGGTTGGCACACTTCATTGATGTTTGAATTGAACTAAGTTGATAACACTGATATCTGAGAAAACTAGAAGCACAACACATATTATAAGAATGCATGTTGTACCTAACTTCTTGTTTGGTATTCCTCCAAATTCATAATTGTTTTTAGGAAGTTCCTTTCAGGTCTTCCAAATCATTTTTGAAAACAGACATTGCTAGCTGATGTGGGAGTGGCATCCCAAGGCTTCTGATCTCTGGTGTTAAATATTTTTGAGTGGAAAAATTAATAGCTTAGAAAAATTTGATTGAAGATTATTTCAAGAAAAATAGATTTAATATGTGGTTGCTAAATTGACGTGTGACCTATAAAGTTAAGATACGTCAGACAGCAACACTACAGTGAAAGGATTAGACTGTGCTTTATTTAAATAATGCTTTCAGATGCTATCATACATACTGATTGTAATCAAAATTGCTATTTTATCTAAAGCCCAGGTAGAAACCATAAGAATCTGTATTTTCTCAGTGAATTGCTCAGGTTGCTGCTCAGCCTAGCTAATTGCCTTCCTTTCTATACTTTCTTCTAATGAAAGAGGAAACAAAACTATGACCCAGTAATGGCCTACACTGTGTAGTAGGGGCTGTCACACTCACTGGTGTTTCACCAGAGAAGTGACTTTTGTGCTACCTGTCTGAATGAGGTGCTCTGGTTATGAGGCGTGAATATTGTTGGGTATGGCAGGGCCTTGAGTGGTTGTTTGGGACACCTCTTTCCCATCCCTAAAGATGTATTGACCATTTGAAGTTGCTTCATTTATTGCATATTTTTAGTTTCTATGTATAAATGTACTAAATTATGAGAGATTTTTTTTTAATCTTTTATGTACTGTCATGCTTCTAAAAAAGTGGGTGAATTTTTTCTATGTCATGCATGTTTTTACTTCAGGAATAAACTAAAAGTTCTTGCTTTTCTTGAATTACTGTGTCCATATGTGTCTGTACTTGATGCCTGCATCTGAAAAAGGATAAGGCTTGACGATGACTAACATTTTATTAGCATTGTTGTGTGATGTGATGGCATGTAGCAGTTGTGAGAGAAGATACTGTTCTCTGACATGCTAATCCTGTGTTATGCTGGGCCATTCACAGACTATTCACATAGTCTTCATTACTTATCATTAATCTTCTGTGTCAGATCTTCTGCCTGTGATCATTCTTTACTTTAAATCCATATTTAAATATACAGAATGTGGAATTTGTGGGTAATATGATGCCTGGGAAGGATTAACACAGCAGTCTTGGTTCTTCGTGATCTGGGTTTTCATCTTAGTAATTGATTCACTTTTTGTCAAATTCTGTTTCCTAGTTTTTCACATGAATTCACTAGTAATTGCAGACCTTCCTGACATCACCTCTAAAATTATGCATCAAAGTATAGTGGTTCTTACCAGGTTTGTGCGTATTTAAAAAAAAAGAAAACCCGAACCAATGTTGTTTTTAGAATCACTTGTTCTGCTTCACTCTCCTAGCAACACTCAGTGAATTTAACTGGAATCTGTCAAGTGCTTTGTAATAAATATCTGTGCTCTTACTGTGTTAGAACACAAGAAATTATTTTCTTTATAATAATTCATTTATGAGAAGATTAGTTTTCATTGTAGCGCATGCCTCTTTCAATACCTTTCAATAACTGTGTAGATTGTTTTCTTAAGCTGTTAGCAGCTTACGTAATTTAAATAAAGATTAATATATAGATTTTTTATTTTAATTATGAGTAAAATTACAGTGCTTTAAACTGGTCTGGCAGAAAGCTGGCCAAAATTGGTGTGGCATGTCATTCCAGAAAACAAGCAGAAGCATTGATGCTGTCATGTTGTGTGTGCGTGGGAGTCAGCAAGATCTTTCTTACGATGAGCACAGAAAATTAAAGAGGGGCCTTACTTGTGTTCTGGAACTGGAGGGGGGAGGATGAGTTTGTGTGGTTTGTCATTTGGGTTTGTTTTACTGGGTTTTTTTTAAGTAGTGGCTTTTACTCCGTTTTTCTCTTAGGAAGCAGTTCTAGTCATTCAAATCTTTTGTTATTGACAAGAAAAAGCTGCATTTGCTAAGTAACTGTAAAAGTTAGAGGCAGAGATTTCAGGGGACTTTACCAAGTTGCTTGTTACTAAAGGCATATTTAATTTTACTGGTAACGTTGTTAGGTATTTATAAATTTTGCAGATGTAATATTATACATAGATAATTTAAATCTATAAATGTTTCCTGTTGTATATATGTAGAAACTGTTATTGGTAAGTTACCAATGGTAAGTACCACTGATCAGTAAGTTTAAACAAAGCTGTGGAGCAGACCAAAAAGTAAATGGTATGGATAGTAAAATAATAGCAGACTTAAGGTCTGTAATTCTTTCATGGATTAGATACATGATATTTTGCTGGCATTAAGTTCAAAAACCTGTTCCTTTACTATTTGTAATTTGACTTCAGTCACGCATAGACTTGCTGACAGCTATTTTACTAGAAGTCTGCCTTTGCAAGAGACTGGTACCTTGCTGTGTAGCAATAAAGATACTGACATACCAGCTGCAAGAACTGTTTTTCAGAGGTATTAATATATAAGCAGTAGAAAATGTGAAGGACTTGCACTTTGAGCAGAAGTGTGCAAATACACTTAATTTCTCATAGTTACTTGGCTGCCTGATGATGCTGTTTTCATTAGAATTGTGCTTTTTCTTGTATATCTTTATTATATATCAGTATTCAAATTACTTTTTTCAGGTTATCTCTATTAAAAATGGTCCTGCTTAACAGTCCCCTGTGTTTAGAGCCTGTTGTGTGTTAAACTTGCTGTTAGTAACTTGAAAAGAAACATTCTACAGTTTTGTTGTTCGTGGAGGTCTTCTCCCCCATAACAAACAATAGAACAAGGGGAAGTGGCCTCCAGTTGCACCAAGAGAAGTTCAAGTTTTATATTAGGAAAAATTTATTCGCTGAAGGATTGGTTAAGCAGTGGAGAGGCTATCTGGGGAAGTAGTGGAGTCACTGTCCCTGGAAGTGTTCAAAAAACAAGTAGAAGTGGCACTTCATGATATGGTTGGTTTAGTGGGCATGGTGGTATTTAGTCAAAGCTTGGACTTGATGAACTTGGAGGTCTTTTCCAACCAATGATTCTATGATCATGTGTAATTTCTTTTTCTATATCTTTTCTTTTTCATTTACATGGAATGTTATCCTTCAGTCATTTATACCTTTTGATCAGATATATTTTTGGTCATGCCAAATAATTTTGTATAATTAGTAAGCCTTTTGACTTCTTTTTTAAACTGGCTTTCTAGACCTTAGATGTGCTGTATCATACTAGCTCTAGGAGCTCTGCTGGCAAAATCTCTCATATGAAAAGTGGTTTATTTTCACTCTTGCTTGTAATTGTTTTAACTAGTTATTAGGATCTTCCTTTTTGTCTTTTGTTAGCACAGTTTGTTTGGGAGGTTTCTTACCTTTTGTTAGGTAGCTTATCCAAACTTCTTGAAAATTCAGATCCATCCTGACACTGAAATCACACTTACACAGCTGCTTATCAGTTCTTCAGCTGCTACTAGCAGTAATGACTTCCCACTGCAAGAGCTGCTGGTTTTTCCCATACATTTATCCATATGCTTAGTCTTGCTGGTTTTGCTACAGTTTCAACTGTTTTCTTTGGTGCAGGCCTGGCTTATCTGTACCAAACTTCCCTGGCTGCTCCCAGAAAGCTAATTTTTTTTATTTAAATGGTACACTATTTGAGTATCATTGCAGTCTTATGGAGCACTTTTAGGGAATAAATTTCACACCACAGTTGTTAGATCAACTGTTTAGTATTTTAATTTGTCTGGAAATTATGGGTGAATACTGTCTGATCTTGATGACTTGTTAATGGTTTTATCTAGATTAACTTATGCTGATTGCATAAAAGGCTGTCTATTCTAGCCCTCTGGAGAAAGGCTGTTGTGGCAAATTCCATCTGCTCTTCTATAGTGAGCATCAGGGAGACAAAAAATCAACTTAGCTTTTTTGGTGCTTTTGTTTGAGCTCTTCTTTCATGATCCTTTCTTATCTTCGTGCTTGTTCTTGGAACAATTGGTTTGAATTGTGAATTGAGAAAGTTATTAAAATGTTGGGTTTAAAACTTATTTTGCTTTCCTTTTTTACAATTTCTAGTTAACCGGCTGAAGTTTATGGGAAGTCCTCCCCCATCCTGTTTTCATTGCTAAAGAGCAACATCCGTTTTTAAAAAGATGCTTTTCTACCTAAAATAACATTCTGCAATGTTGTTTTTAATCAAGCTGGTTTTCCCAGGGCTTTTTTTGTTATTCTTGCTTGTTTGTTTTTAATAAGTGGTGTATGTTTAACCATTTTGGTGGTTTTGATGGATGATCCCTGTCATGTGCAAGCATTTACACTTTGAGATGCTTCTTTAAAGTAGCCTCTTCATTTTTATGTAGCTTACTTTGGTGAAATTTAACTTTATAACAAAAGATATCATTTTTTTCATTCCAAACAGCCTTAATATGAATGTATTACAGTTACAATTAGTGGCTCTTTGATTCAAGATGTAACTGGTGTTGTAAACTATGTGCTCCTGCATGAAAAGGGGTTTCTCATTTTTATGACAGCTTACAGAAGGAATAATTTTGCTGTCTAAAATACTACAGTTCTCGCAGTTGTGTTGTATTTACCTATCTAACAGTGAGAGATTTCTGAGTAGTTGCTTTTCTGCTTTATAATTTCTGCAGTTTTCATTAGTGAGTACTGTTACATTAACTCTTGTTCACACAGTTTACAGTACTGCTCTTAATTTTATGCTTGTAGAATGCTGTGGGTACAGACCTGTTGGCTTTTCTGTGGATAAAGGGAGAACAGTGGGAGGTATTTACTTCAAATATTTGTGAGGCCTTCGGCGCTGTCTCTCACAATATTCTTGCCTCCATGTCAAGGTACCACAGTCTGAATGGGTGGACAAGATGAGTGAAAGAAAGGGTTGATCAGCCCCAGAGGACAATGGTCAATGCGGCCAGTGGAAGCGGAGTGTAGGGGTCTGTCCTGGGACCACTCCTTTTAATATCTTTACCAACAAACCAGAGGAGGTGACAGGGTTCACTTGGCATGTTTGCAGGCAGCACCAATTGAAGAGAACCAGTTGACAGAAATAGATCTGCTGTTTGGAAGAGACCTAGATAGACTGGAGAAATGGAACAACAGAAACCTCATGAAATTCTAAAAATGCAAAGTTCTACACCTACAAAGAAAGTATTGCTGCAAGGAATTCTATCTTGACGAGAGTTCTGTGGAAAGAGATCTAAGGGTTTTGCTCTACAGCACCCTGAACATAAATTAGCAGTGTGCCCTGACTGCAAAGAGAGCAAAGTATCCTGGGTTGTTTCAGTAGTATATTGAGGGAAGGAAAAGGATTATCCCTCTTAACTTGGCTTTTTTTATACATATGTAGTCCAAGACACTTCCAGTCTTAGACTCCCAAGTACAAGAAAATATTGACAAACTGGACTGAGTTCAGTAGGAAGCCACCAAGATGATTGGGAGCTGAAACACTGGGTAAAGAGAGGTTGAGGTGTCTGCGCTTGTTAAACCTGGAGAAGAAGCAGTTTCAAGAGGACCTAATAGCATCCTTCCAGTGCCCAGGAGGAGGTCATCAAGAAGACAGAGCCAGATGCTTCACAGTGGTGAATGGTGGAGATGACAAGACGCAGTGGGTATGAACTGAAATAAAGAGGATCTAGATGGATTTAAAAAGAAGTTTGGTGGAGGTGAACAGTAGGATTTTATGGCTCTTGAATTAATGTTGAATTTTTTGCCTCTTTAACTTTGAACTGATTGACATGGTAATTCTAACATTCTTTTAACACTATTGCCTAAAATAAAAGGAACGGGTACTGGAAAAAGTTTGGAATGTTTTGAGCTGTTGCTGTTCCAATTAGATGGTATTTGCATTCCACAGAATTTCAATAAGAATGTTGTTCATGATGTACAGTGTAATAGTGTTGTTGGACTGTATCTGGCCCTGTGGTTTTTGGGTTTGGTTTTTGCAACTTATCTGTCTTGATGCAAAGCAATAACCTTTAGGATTATGGAATCCACAGGTAGTCATTATTTCAGTGTTAATGTTCCAGCTATTCAGAAAACAGATTTAGAAAGAGCGTTATGAATACAGACATGAAAACAATCTTAACAGAAGATATGTATAGGTAAAAACAATTCCTTTCAGGCACTTCCAGACTTGCAGAAGTGTAAGCATAAATGCAGAGGTGGAAAATACCATTAGACCTCAGTAAGTAGCTTGGAGACGTCAAATACACAGAAGCTCTACCTTTATTTGTTGTGGAAAATCACATAATATTTAGTCTTTCATTTAATATAGAAGCTTTATTCAGACCATTAGTGAAACTTGCTGTTGTCTGTACTGTCTTAACTTGTACAGGTGGTATTAGTTCTTCTGTTATCCTCAAACATATTTTTTCAGTTGGAATTCAGTACTGTATGATTGAGCCTCCTGAGGAAGCTCTCCTAGCCTCTGATGATAGTTGTACGAGATTGTAGCCCTCATTTACTGAACTCGGAATAAAAAAGATGTGTTTCACTCTTGTTCTTGCTTGCTTTAAGAAAAGTATATCACCTGAAATTCTCTGTAAGACATTTTATTTATCAATAATTTTGAGAAATTGACTCAAGTAGCTCAAGGTTTTGTATTTTGTGTTCTGCTAACTGAACTCCCTCATATTTCTGATTTCACAGTTGAGAAGTGACTCTTTTCCCAGAAAAACATGAGAACAGCCATCCAGGTTCAGTCAAGGAAGAACTGAGGAACTGGGCAAGTGTATATGGCCCTTTTTGTAGTATACTGGCCACTTGAGGTTGGACAGCCTAAGGAGGAACTGTCTTTTACTCAGGATTTACTGGCTTAGAGGTTTGGGTTTTTTCTCTGTTCAATTAACATTTCCAGATTTCACTTGAATGCAAAAATTTTTAATGTCTGCGGCATAAAATGGCAGCATCTAACAGCTGGTTATGTCATGAAACATCTCCTTTTGGTTTCGAGCATTTGGTGCCAAGACAGCTGTCTCTTTTTTTCACCTGTCTCAGGTAGAAGTCAAAATGGAAGCTAGAAATGGACTGTTCTAATGTTTTATTCAAATTCTGTTACTTGCAGTTGAATACAGTGCAAAGTACCTCAAATGTGTAATTAACAGGTATAAAGTTAAATTAAAAGCTTCTTTTTAACAAGAGTGTTACCTTTCATAATGAATCCTATTTGTAATAAATAATGGAATTGTCAATTCAGAAATCTTTCAGAAATCTAGCACATCTGATTCTGGAAATACGCAGAAGCAGATATTTATGCAGCATTCCTTTCTGGTTTTGAATATACTTGTTCCATCCAGGTTGGATGAACATAATGATGTGCTTAGTCATTTCTTCATGCTGATTTCAGTAGTTCTCCTAGAGCAAGAAATGACACAAATTGACTTCACAAGACAAGGGCACTTCTTGTGTTCTGTAAACATCATAGAGGAAATTATGGATTTCTTGAGGCTGGTCTACATTGTGATCCCAAAATTGCAGACTAATCAAGAGATGCAGAAGTGGTGCTTTAACTGGCATGCTGGTGGCCCAGAACCAGTAGCTGGTTTATCACCACAGTAGGACTATATCGTCCCACTGAAAACTTTCAGCAGAAGATAAACTTGGGGAGAGTCTGAATTGTCTTTAATTATATTTATCAAATGAAGAAACAGCTGCACTGGAGTTAGGGAGTACTGTATGCTGCACTGAAAAGCTTTTTTTCCTCTTTCTTTATATGGGTTAAAAGATCCTTTGTCTATCTGTAAGCTGCAGGTGGCAGTTGCTGATTCTGGATCCAGCCATAAATGTCAAAAGTGCAGTTGCCAACATGTTACCTTTTTAAAAGCAAGCAATAGGTTTAAGTTAGGCTTTACCTAACCAGGAATCTGGTAGGTTCTAAGAGCATAAGTATTGTGCTTAATTTCTGTTGCAATTTCAACAGAAATGCTCAAATAATTGTTAAATTTGGTAGAGATTTCAAAGCCAGGAAGGATTGCAGTTACCTGCAGAACAGCGCATCTTACATAGTCCTTTGTTAAAGTCAGCCGAACCAAACCCAAACAGTAAGCTTTCTCAGCTAAGCTATAGCCTTGCTAATACATCTGCATCTATAAGGGAAGCAAAAAAAAAATCATTTCTGTGTTGTCAGGTGACAAGGATATATTATAAATTCTAATCCTATTTAGAAAGCCTATGTGGCCCAGGATTTGCATCTTACTGTGTCTGAGGGATCGTTAGGAAAAGGAACAGCAGTGAGCACTCTGCAGTGAGTGTAGTGATTTAGTCTGTCAAACTGTGCTGCGCTTTAGGTAACATGTTCTTAAGAGTGTCTTAGAATTTGAGCATTCTCTGTTGGGTATAATGTTCTTATGTTGGTAATGGCCACCAGTTCTTCTGTCAGTAATAGGTTTATGTTGTTGAATAAATGGTCTTTCACTGTAAGTTTCTGTAAGCAGTTTTCTCTATTGAGAAATTAATGGTCTCTAATGTTTGAAGTGATATTCTGCTGCTAGGATTTCGCCTTGTTCCCATTTTGTCACCATCTATGTTTAAAAACCCCAAATCATAGGGGCTGGGGTCACCCAGTATGCTAGAAAATTATGATACTAATGAAAAAACGTCCCTGCCTTTAAACAGTTTTTCTGTTTAAGGAACTTATTTATTGTTGTTTGTAGACTCATCTGTAAACTTACCTGCCCTTACTTCAATACTCAACGTTAGTACTTTTGCAGAATACTTTTTATCTTTTTTTTTTAGCACATGCATAATTTCTTCCATCTGGTAAAACGTCTCTTCTGTGTTCCGAGGGATGTTTTTTACATTGCTTGTTTCCCCTTTGAATGGCATTCCTTGGTCTGGCATTTGTGGATTATCAGTCACTTACCAAGGCATAACTTGTGAAGGGAAGGAAATATGCTCAAACTTACCTCTCTAGAGCTATGCATGATTCTGTGGAATTTCTTCTTCCCTTTAATTTGCTTGGATTTTTTGTTCCTTTTCTTTTGTCAGTGGTATTTAAAGGCAGGCCGTTGCTTGTATCATTTTGTTGAATATCCAGGTTATGTGGCTGCTGCTATGCTACAGTTAGTTGGTGAATAAAACCTGAAACTCTTCAAAACCAAGTATGTCTTGGAATTATTATTTTGTTGCAACCAGGAGATCTTTTAATCAGCTCTTGAGATCTGCTTGGCTGTGCTGCAGTAGTTCTAGTCAGTTTGAGAATTGTGTGCCATTGTGGATCCTGATTAGCTGGTAGTGTACGACTTTCATAATGTATCACTTCTTTTTGTTCTTAAGGAAAAGAATTGCTTTTTCTACCTGTCCTTGGGTACATTGTTTAGCAATTTGTATTATTTGTGACTCTTAGTGCATCTTCTCTTTGTTCTTTCACATCACTTAGCATTTCCTTTTCTTTGTTAATTTTTGTGTATTTCTGTCTGGTTGTAAGCATTATGTCCCTCCATCCTCCTTCATTAATTTACATTCAGCTTATATACATTGAATTTCAGCTGCTAAAAACCTTTTTTTTGCTCAATGTGCAATTAGGTCTGCCTTGTAGGAGCATTAAAAAATTCGTGTCTCAAACTGCCATGTCCTTACTGCTGTCTACTGTGGAGCACATTTTTGCCAAAACTATCCGAGTTGAATAACTTGGCTGAACTTGCATTGCTGGTAAGTGTTATGACCTGGGAAATGTCAGACATTTACATCTCTGGTGTACGGAGGTGTAAATGTCTGACATTTCCATATATTTTTTGACCATGACTGTCACCCACTACCTGTTCTCTTTTTCTGATATCCTTCTTGTGCCATACAATGTTTTGCTGTAGTTGTGGTTTCTATTTATAGTTTAAAACTTCTGTTTAAAATTTTTATGGCAAAAACATGTATTCAGTTTCACACATTTCTCTACTTAGAATCTTACTGTTCACTTATTCCTATTACTTGCATTACTTTAGATGTCTAGTTAATTAATTTCCTCCTTTAATTTCCCTCAGAAGCTGTCCTAACATTTCTGAAGATCTGTTCTCGTATTTTGGCATGTTTTTGTTCTGAATTACTTCTATTTTTTCCAGTTGTCTTCCCTTTCTAATATTGTCTGATTTACTGCCTTTCTTTATAGCTTTTGGAACTGAAACTGCTGTTGTTAATTCTGTGCTCCAGCAGTTCTCTCTCAGCAGTGACAATGGTTTAATCAAATTAGACTGGATGAGTTTAATGGGAGGTGCACTCCCATTGTTAGAAATCAAAGAAGGTAGTACATCTTAGTGTCTTCATTTAATGTGTTATGCTTACTACATTTAGCTTGTCATTCCAGCTGTGGTTGTTTCCCAGACCCTCATCAGCTGTGAGCAAATGACTCAAGAAAAGTAATGTATTTTCTTGTACATTTTCTCTTTTTAGTGTAGGTATCTTTGGAGAAAATTGCGTGTGGATCTGGTTTAGGATGCAAGGTTATAGCAGTTTTGTAGCAGTTGAAATCCGTATTGCTCTAATGGCCCAGCCCGCTCGGCGGCTTTGGGGGAAGGTTGGTTGGTTTACTCTGGGCGGTGTGCCGGAGAAACAACAGAATTCTCAGGAGGTTCAATAACAAATGTTCACGTTCAGGCTTTAGAACATTAAGGAAGAATAAGGTGCTTGGCAAATTTTAAAATGTAGCTGTTAGGGTTACTATTATCTGTAGAAATGCAGCAATATAGCCTCTCGTTGTGGGCGTGCACCCCTTCTGCTCGTGGGCTGGTACTTTGGGCATTGTCAGCAAAGCAGCCGCCGCTTTTGGAAATGATCGATTGTCTGAGCCATTCACTTGGCAGTCTCTCACAGTTGCCTGGTCCTACAGTGGAGTGGAGAAGACAATACAGATAAATTCTATAAGGAGATCCTCAGGTTAGTGGTTTCTGTGGGTTTGTGTGTTTGATAGTGCTTGTAGATATGTTGCTGCTCTAAGTTTGAAATATTCTGAAACAAATTTTCTGAGACTAAGAAATTGCTGGTTTCCTTGAAAAAAATTACGCAATTTGCTTGTCTGTATATACCAAAGCAATATATATAGAACCCACTTAAAATTCTAATGATGTTTTGCCAAATGTTATAAAGAAATAGTATCAATATAACCTCTCACTTTCTGAACTTTATTCTAGAGGTTTTATTTCTAATAAAATTTTACTGCTCTGTTTCAAGGATAATTAGAAACCAGGTAGATACTTTTAAATATCATGTTTTTAAATTTTTAATAATATTGAGAAAAAACATGCACAAAAAATACTTAATACTATGTACTTCGTAACTTTTTTATACCAGTGCCATTATTTTCCAGTTAATAGGACGCTGAGTACAGCTCTTGGTGTGTGTTTGTGCATGTACGCACAAAGACACAGAGTATCTGACTCTATTTAAGTCCTCAAAAATAGGATAACTGTGGTTTTTATGACAAAAAAACATCTCCTGTGCATTATATGTGAGAGGGAGAGGCATGCTTCCAGGTAAGGTAGTTTGTGGCTTAAGGCAGCTGCCTGGTGTGGTTCCAGCTGTGTGTGGGTGTGTGTGGCAGGGGGCTCATGTGCATGAAGCTTGATGTTTTGGGCTTCCAGTCCTGGCAGGTAGTGTGCATTAGCCTTTAGATTTATAGGAATTTTAGTACTTCAACCAGTTAGAGTGATAGTCTTTTCCAGTGCTACCTGTCTTAAATTATTTTTACAAAGCATGAAAGAACAGAGCAAAGTGTATATTTCCGTCTTAAACACTTAGTTGTTTTTTTGCTTGCTTGTTGTAGGGCTTAAGAAAGCCTAAATCTTCATTGCTGTTCTTACAGATATCATCAGTTCACCACTTTACTGTTGTTGTTTATACTCCCTCTCCAATCTGAAACTTGCATCTTCTTGTTGTTTAATCTTGTTATGACTGTAGATTATACGTGTCAAAACAAAGAAACTTTAATATTTTTCTAGATAAGAACAGCACTAAAATAAATTACTCTCTGTTCTTTTTAGATGGAAGAAATAGATTGAGCTCTAGATGTGTTTTACAAGATTGAATCATTATTGTAGATCATCTTTGAACCTCATCTGCTGCCTTGTTTGTTTTTTCTTAATGAGTTCCAAAATTAAACTTAAATACTTGTGGTGTCATGAGCTCATGTGGGAAGGCAACATGATACCCATACTCTAGGATTTTCTTGTTTTCTGTCCACTGACAGAAGTATTAAATTTATAATATTCAGCAGAATGCCTATAATAAGCCCTTTTCTACTGTGTCTGATTGTACCATCCTAATCTAAAATTGAGACAAAAACTTTCACTTCCATTTTGGTCAGCTGTTTAATTTCAACATTATAAATATCTAACATCATCCTTTTCATTACCTTCAGATAGGAGGGTCTTTAAATGCTTTTCATAAAGCTTAATTTGCTTGACTTCTAGCATGTTTCGCTATCCGCTTCCATAATCTATGTGGTCAAGCTCCACACTTCTGTTTTTTGAGGTGCTTATTTTTTCCTAATGTTTGGAGTCATAGAATAGTTCCAGTAGGCAGGTGGTTGTAATCCTGTTGGATTTACCTTGCTAGTTTATGATTTCCAGAAGATACTTAAGTGAAAAAAAAATCACTAAGGATACAGGTGCAGATGAGACACATGACAAAAAACAAGGAGATTACCAAGTTTAGATGACTGCAGATTAATGCAGTATTTTTACAGTGGTTTTATTGAGGGTATGGAGGCAAATAGACTGCTTCTTGGAAAAGTTCTGGCTTCCAAGTTGCCTTTCTTGAGATTCTTTTTCTAATTGGTGCTTATGCATGAAATATGAGAAGGGAGGGTAAAACTATATCCTCTAACTCATCTGGGGACAATGCTGCCAAAGTTTGCTATTTGAATCAGCAGATCACCTCCTAAGCAATCTAATAGCAGCCTTATCTCTGAGGAATGGTGCAGGGTAGATTAAATACTGGAGCACTGGGAAGGATAAATGTACCAGTTGCCAAAGGTGGGAGAGGAGTCAAGGAGGGAGAGTTCAGCTATCGTAATACTCATGTCCTAAAAAAATAAAAAAAATTTTTTAAAAATTGTAAAACTGTTTTTATGTATGTGCAAGGTAATGAAGATATGAACAATTGCTAGCATGGGCTTGCCAAGAAAAATAATGTCAAATTAGTTTAATTTTTCTGTGTCTTGAAACAGTTGAACCTGTCAATAGAAACAAAGCAGTAGCTGTCACATATTTTTACTTTATTTAAAGCCCTTCATAATTCTGTCTTTTGTAATATTTTTATAAATAATGCAGAGAAATGTGATCTAGGAGAAATTAGTGTACAGTAAGTGCAAAATTGATTGGATTAGTATTTCTATTGATTAATTGTCAATTTATTGCTCTCGAAATGAAAAGGTATATTGAGCAGGGGTTTTCTACAGACCTGTTTGGAGTCTGGTTCCTTTTCTGGTTTATTACCTGATGCACTTAATGGTAAAATAGAGAATAGCTGGAGTCATTCTGCAGATGACACAAAGCTCAGGAAAGATTGGAGAACAAGACCATATTTCAGAAAGATCTTGCAAAACTGGAAAAATAATCTGCACACGAGTAGGTGCAGTCCATCAGAAAAGTATTTGATAGGGTTTTTCTTTTGATAGCATTATAAAAAGATAATCCTGCCACTGGGATTTACAGGTAGGAGTGCAGCCAGTAAAACGAGCAAAGTTAAATTTTATTGATGATTCAACAATATTGAAGTCTCTGCTGGAACACTGTTTTGTGCTTGGGGAGAGATGTTGCAAGGAAAATTTGAGCCACTTTGAACCTGAACAGAGCCATCACAGGTGATCAGAAGGTAGGAGGAATCCCTTAGAGGGTGCTGCATTTGTTTGGCCTGTGGAAAGAAGGACAGTGAAGAAGAGTGTGGTTTTCTAATATGTGAAAAGCTGTTGCAGAAGAAGTAAAGGGTTAGTTGCTTGTGTTGATGGTGCCCTTGATAAGTAACAGCAGTCAAAACTCTTACCAAGAAGAGCTCAAAGGAGGTATTAGAGAAACCTTTCTGAATTGCAATTAATGAAATAAAGTAAATTGCATGAGAAGGCTTTGAATTTTTGTCATTGCTAGGCTTTGAAGAGCTGGTTAAAGATGTGTAGCTATAGATTTCCGCCCTTTTGAGAGTAAAGTGGAAATTAATTTTTTTAAAAAGCATTGTTTCTTTAACCTTTATTTTTCTAGAAGTTTCTGACTGAATGGCTGCCCAGAACAGGTTAAAGTGAGATAACATCAGCAGTTACATTTACATGACATCCTACTTGAATTCACCTTCTTTGAGAAGAAAAGTGAGGAAACCTTTCCTTCATTGTAGTGGGGAGAGGGCGGAGGAATAAATGTAACATTAAAAGATTGCTCCAGACTGTAGAGATCTTATTCGTGTTGGACAGTCAAAGTGATAAACTCTTCTCTTGATTCAAACATAATATATTTGATTCAAGAGACATTTGTTTTGAAATATCCTTTTAATGCTCTAGTAGGAATTTGAATTCTAGCAGTTATTATCTTCAAGTGAGTTTTAGACAATATATTTGTGTTTGTATAATCATAGCTTTCATCTGTCCCTCATCTTTCTCTGATTTGAATTTGAGAGATATCTCTTCAATATGACTGTCCAGACTATTTTAGCCTTCTAAGAGTAACTTTACTTGCTCTGTTTCTTCGAGGATCATCATCTATGTGGGGTTTCTTGCTGTAATCTGTATAGAGAAGAAGCCCCATATAGCTTAATTAAAAATTCATTGCCATTTATGTTTGACAAAAAGCTAAACAATGCATTAGACTAAATGTCCATTACACATTTATGCAAGACAGTGTAATTACATGGAAAAAAGCTTAACATTAAGAATAAAATTTATCATGGGATAGTGCTAATGCATTTATATGCAATGAGAGTCAGTTTAATTGTAGTACATTTAAGGTTGGTATGCCGAGGGCAGTAAACTTCATAACAACATACAAAAGTTTAATAAGCATGAAACATCATAAGAACAATGTAGACTAAACCTTCCTCGCATCCGAAAAGCTGAAATGCAAAGAAGTTTTTATTTATTGCCTCAGGTAAAAAGTCTGTGGAAACAGATAAGTGATGACAAAGCTTTGATGTTAATAAACCCAAATGGAAGTAAAAATCAAAGTGTGTAAATGGCTAGGTTATAAAAAGAAAGATGACAGAGTTATACCCTGTAATTAGGTGTAATTTGTGCTTTTGGCGCAGCTATTTGTCCTGCATGAATGAGAGGGTGTCTTATGTTTTCTTGTCCCTGTATAATAGAACTGCAGTACGGGCACATCCCACTTAAAACCTCCCTAGGATTTTTTTTCAATAAGTGTTTGAAAGCACTGTACATGCTGATCCCCTTCTGGGAGCACTACAGCCAGTTTGCCTTTCCTAGTACTTGAAAATAATCATAAGCTGAGTGTTTATAAAACACTTCCAGCTAGAAACCAAGTAATAATTTTAGAAAAAATGCAACCAAATGACAACATTAATTTCTACCTTGAGTATAAATCATGGACTTATGTGTCATACAAGTAAATTACATCAAAACTAGAAAATAATTAATACAATTAAATTATTTAATGAGTTGTTCTGTTTAGCAGCTGGTTGTCTCATCCATATTTTAAACTGTTGTAGAACAAATTGCTATTAATTAAATAATTTCATTTAATTGATTCCTGTGTTTGTTTTATGGTATCTCTACACGAGACATCAAATTTTCAGAGCTGAAACCTTTTTTACAGCCATCTCTTGCTGCCATGAACTGTGAAAATTTAGAAGAAATCTTTTCTTCAACTTTCTGTGTTGCAAAGAAACAGAAAATGTCTTGATTCAGGGAGAAAACAACAGATTTTACTAAAGGCTGTCTTTCTGTACAGTTTTTAAACTTTCCAGTGTAGAAATAATTACTGTATTTCTAGACATGCTACATTTTCTATGTCTTTCTGAAATTACTGCAAGGTTTGATACTGATATGTGGTTTTGATCTCTGATGTGCAGTTCATGGCTCTCATTTGATGGGATGTGAAATACCCTCACAGAGCACCTTTCACTGTGCTGCATTACATGTCTAATATTGTATGTCCTTGAAATGCAGTGCAAGAATTGGCTGCTCCTGCACAGCAAAGCCACCTGGTGAAGCTTGTAGTTTTCTTATGCACAAAAATGCATGAAACAAAACGAGAAAAATTAGTATGGTTCCTTTTTATCTTGACCCAAATATATCTTTTATTCGTTTTTCTTGTCTTCTTTTTTATTTGAAATTTGAGTCTGATGTTCAGAAGTTCTCAAATTATTTCTGTAAATGCTGCAGTGTGGTTGCATGGCAGTGTTTGCTGGTGGCATGAGGTGGCCCTCTGTCTCTTGTGGATATCCTTCTGAATTCTGAAGGGGCATTTGCTTGTCCTGCAGTGCAGAAATCTACCCATTTTTTTCTAATTGACTTTCCAGTTCGTGAAGTCCTTTTCATTAAATCTGCCCTGAAGGACGAACTCCCTGGTGGGGGAAAGGGTTCTCTGATTATTCTGATGTTTCCTTTCTGTTTGGGCTGGCGGGCCTGTAACTTCCCTTTCTGAGGGTCTGTGGTCATTCAAGGTTGAGGGATTCCCTCTTCCCACTCCATTGTCACTCCTGACGTGTTATATGCCTCTCTTCCTGCTGATGTCATGCCTTGCTCTAGAACTGCTAAAGGTATACTGGGGAAAAGGATTTGGCAAGTCTGTACTTTCTTCTGCTATTAAAGGAATAATCTTATTGTTATAAAACCAGTTATGTAAGTGTTTCATTTCAGAGGTCACATTTTGGTAAGCTAAAAAGGTTGGCTAAAATTCCTGAACACCTACATGGGATATTATTTAAATAAAATTTAAGAAGTGCAAATCCTCAAAGAGTGTTTCAACTTCTGCCCGTGCAGCCAATACTTTAAAATATCTTCAGAAGATTTAAGTGAAAAGTCATAATATAGGAATAAGATGCTACTGAAGTAACTTCATCTTTTCTGTCAAGAAGTGCAATTCAGTAGAATTTCAAACCCCTGTGGGCTGTGATGAGAGCAGAACTTCTGACAGAAATTGAGTAACAGTCCTGTGATTTAGTAATTATAAAAGTAGATGCCTGTAGACGGGTTTTAAACTCTTTTTTCCCAGCACCATAGGATTTCTGCAGCCTTAAAATGTCAGGAAAAATTTAGAAAACCTTGCATACTGTGTATGTTCAACAAGTGCCAAAGGTACACGTTTTTCTACCTTACCTATAAAACCACTTTGTCTCTTAAATATGTGCTGATCATCATTTGGTTTTTCTTTTCAAGTAAATGTGATATTGTTAGTGACACTTGAATGAATATTTCTCTTACAGTCTCAGAAGTGAGGAAATGCTGATCTCTGGGAAGGTTCTGTAAGTGTGGTTCATGCTGATCAATTACTTAAAGACTTTCTGTTTCCCTCCTTTCCACCCCATTGAGATCCATCTTTTAAGCTTTTAAGCTGCTTTTTCTAACTGCAGTGGAATGAAAAGATGTGACCTGTACATCTCTCATAAAGCAAGTGGTAGAGCCATGCTCCAAATGGCTCAGTGCATTGTCTTTTCTCCAGCTGACATTGTGAGTTAAGCTCTCTTGGACAGACTTAGTTAAATCTGTTTCTTGGGCCCAGATATCTGCTCAAAATCACTGCTATTCTTGAAGTGCTGGCGCTTGTTGAAAATTGCCACAATTTCAGTCCCGCTGCCACTTTTCACTCCTCACCAGATGACAACTCATGTTCTCTTAAGCCCACAGTCTGTAGCCATAAAATTATAGCCTTGCTTAAGCTCAGTATTTCCCTCTGTGTTTCTGATGCTTCTTTGCTTTCCTCTTTTGCTTACCGTTTCCCCTCAGTTAATTATAAACTTCCTTCGTGACTTTCAACTCTCTGGATCTGTCAGAATGGAGGTTCTCGCTCTCTCTGAAGCCAGGTTCAGCTTTCACTGGAGCCATCTCCCACACCACCCAGCAGAGGTGGGAATATGAGGCAGACAGTATCTGCACCTCCTCTGGGGCTGAGCAAAGCCATGACCCTTCCAGTTGTGCCGGCTGCCACCTTTGTGTCGAGATGGTGTGGTTTGCAGGACAGAAGTGCATGGAGTGTGGCTTCCTAGCCAGACACTGTACCAATGAAGTTCTTCAGCTCAGACTCAGCCAGGAGTGCTTTGGAGGAATGGTTAATAATTGATTTGGGACTTCCAAGTTGTCTTGCTGTAGAGAATTTGATTTGCCTATAATTTCCCTGAAATCATTATTGTGTGGGGAAAAAAAATCTGAAAATTCTTTTTTCTGAGTTTTTAGTCTGAGGTGAATGAGCTTGTGGAATTTCTTTTTAATAATTCCAGTATATAAACCAGGATTTTTTTCATGGTTTTAAGTGGTACCATTTCAAATTAAAGCATAGTTAATTCTGAATAAAGAGTGTGGAGTAGAAATTGAGAAGTATACTTTAATAAGATTTCCAGTGTTTGGAAAAAATGCTGCCCTTTACATCTGAAGTGTTTGACAGCTATGAAATTTTTGTTTGGCTTCTTCCTAAATTGGTTTATACACAGTATGATAGTAATGCACTCTATTAAAACTGATTATTTCCATTGTCCTCTGACTTTGTTGAGGTGCTGCTACTTGTTAATAACTGGGAAAATGCCTTGAGGTGAAGGAAGAATTGGAATTCCTGTGTGCAGAATTGTAGTTTTGCTTACAGACTTAATTTTCATTTTTAATAATTCTAACACTAATCTAGATGTGTGGTTACAAAGATTTTTTTATAATGATTGGAAGAAGTGTATGTAGACTAGAACTATGATAGTGCAATAAGCTAGCCTTTTTTCAAATATTTAACTGCAATTATGTTAGATTTATAGATAGGAGAAATTTTCTTTCTACTTGCTCTCTCTCTTGGAGCCCATACCAGTTCTGGAGTTCTTTGCCTCTTCTTGTTGGTGTAGTTTCTTGAGTCATTAATTTAATGGATGTCAAAGCCCTGTGTTTGTTTAAAGTGTAATAACATCTTTATTTGAGATGAGGATGTTTTCATCTGGGAATGACAGAAGACATATTTGTGTTCTCTAAAGCACTTTTGCTTCAAATAATGACTTTCGTTCTAACTGCTTCTTTGAGAGTATGGTTAGGCCAGTGGCTGCAATTATAGTAAATCAGTTCCCTCCAAAAGATAATGATTGCTCTAAATCAGACCTGCATAGAATATCATATCAGTTAGATGAAGACTGCTGCAGTCCCTGAATCAGTGGAAGGAATGAAGTTACTCTTTGCCAGGGAAGCCTTAATTGTTTTAGGCCCAAGAACAGAAGGTGTGTACTTAGGAGACTAGCAGGAGCTGAAGAAGTGTCGTTGACTTATCAGCTCTGACTCAGTAGTGACCTATTTCTATTGCTTCAGATATTTGTAGATTTAATGAGTAAAATTAAACGCATACTAATTAAATTCAAATTTTGTGCTTTTTCTTTTTACTGTATTTCCTGTAATTATATGTGTGTATTTGCATTACAGATGAAGTCGTAGAGAAAGGTCAATAAAAGTTGATTTGAGTAAGGATTCATTTGATCCCTTTAAGGCTCTAGGTATGGAGTTTTACAGTTGATATATAGTTTGGTTTTTCTTGAGTGCACTGATTTTTTAAAAAATCAAAATACTTGTTCTGAAGCAGATAAGTTGAAACTATCTAGCAGATATCATGGAAAATTTCAGGTTATGTGAAAGATTCTTCTAAAATGTGTTGCAGTTTTGAATTTCTTAAATAAAATTAAAGATTTGAAATGAAATTGTGCAAAACCACAATGTGATTTATTTCAGAACATTCATATACTGAAGCATTAGAGTACTATATAGACAATCCAGCAAAATAAACTTAAATATATGTACATACACATCTGTGTGTATTTGTGTATATATATATGTTCATGCTTTCGCATTGGAATCTGCTGAGAAAAAAGACAGGAAGCTTCCGTGGCTGTTGTGCGTTGTCCCAGTAATATGCATGCCATGGAGGAAACACGTAACTAATTATGCATAGATTGGTGTGGTTGTCTTACCTCCTCTGTCTCTGCCTTTCCTGCTGAGATCGTTAAAAAGGTTCAATTTTCTTTGTTTAAATTAAAATCTTGTCCCGTTCTAGAAGCATAAACTTTTGTATGAAAATTGCACTGTCATTTTTCCAGTAGGCTCTAACTTGGCTTTTTCATGCTTTGATGTCAGTGTTTTGTTTCCAGACTGTGAGCCTAGATACTGTAAAAACAGACTGATAACAGTCTTTTCAGAGCACCTTTTATTTGTTTTGGTTATGAGAAATTTTTTTTCATTGTTTCAGAAAGAAAGCACCTCTATTCATCTCTGTCATTTCAACTATTCTAAAATTCCTTTATTTATGTTTTACAGTGTCTTTGGATAGAATCCTGGTGAATTCTTACGACATTTTTACATCTGGGCTTATGATATTTAGGTCTTTTTAAAATCAGCTTTCAGAATTCTTGTTTTACTAAGTTGCCTCTATTTGCAAGTTTCAAATCGGCTGTAAGTATTCTATTCTGCTTTTTAAAAAGATAACAAATTTGTCCCTTTAAATGGAAGTGAGAACAGCATTATATAATTGCTGGTTTTTTTAGCTCAAATTCTTGGAGTGTACCACAAATAAAATCCTACCTTTTCTGTGCCCACTGAAAGCGTCAAGCAAAACATAACAACCTTGATGATTTCTGACAAACAAATGAGGGTTACTTATGGCAAGCCAGCATTGTTGAATTAGAAGCTATATTCCAGGGCTGCTTGTAAGTCATCACAAATCCTATCACAATGGAAGCCATGGAGTAACAAAAATATTGTGAAACAAATGCCTCCTGGGTGGCTAATTATTGGCATTCTTTCCGTTTTTCCTCAAAGGGAAGCTCTGTATCTTCCCTGTAAAATGCTGTCTGACTCAACAGCAAGAATGTTTTGGGGTGGGAAGCTGAAATCTCTTCAGTGGTTTATTTGGGGGGATTTTCTTATTTATGCTTTTATCTTATTTAAAAAAAGTTGTTCTTAAAAGGAACTTCATTAAATCCTTACTGTCATAGAAGATTGCTAATACCTTGGCTTTCTCTATTACAAATATCATGTAAACAATCATTGCATTGTTTGTGCCATTTCATGGACGTTGTTCCAGTTTGAAGTAAATGTTGAATTCAAAAGAACAGTTAATACACATTCCTAATTTCACATATTTTGTTTAGATGAACTAATGGAGTAAGAGGGCTTTTCAGTTTATTATGCTTTCTTTTTAAGTGAATGCCAAAGCTTCTCTTCTGATTTGAAGTAGAACTTAGGATCATATTACGGTCTCATGTGCTATTTTTTTCCTTTCTGTGAGCATTCCTGTATCAGCTTGATTATTAAAAGCTTTGGATATCATAATGCTGATTGGAAAATTACAGTTCTGTAATTGCATTCTCCTCATCATGGAAAAGTGGTAGTCCTTAGAGAAGGAAGGAATAGAAGTCCAATTTATGCCTTCCAATGTCTGCCTGTAGGTGGTTCATATTATAGAAGCATTTCAATGGGCATGAAAAATGACAACCTTAAAGTTGAGAAAAAATTAGAAACATAGAAAATAAACTCTCTCTAGGAACTGTAAATCTGAAGGAAGTAAAATAGATTTCCCCAAATGATGCTTCTACATTGGCCGTGCAAGTCACTAGCTCCTTTCTCACTCAGTTATTTCTAATAGGCCATTGCTAATATTCCATTAACTTCAGGTCATTACAGAATCTGGGAAAGATCACTGTAAATGTGAACAATAACCACCTTTGCTGATACCTTCATGGCCTGACTTTTCTATTTTTGGCTTTCCTCGGTTGTGTTGTGCTTCCTTAGAACATTAGAAATTCATTGTTGTGCATCTATTCTTCCTCCTTTGTGGAAGCTGCCAGTCCAGTATTTGGAGTATTTATTCATTGTTAGCGAAGAGAGAATCCATTCTCTTCTGACCATGCTGCAAACAGGTTTTGTTACAGCATTTTCCTGTCATGATTTTTCAACCCCCCTGGAGAACTGAAGCAAAAAGACAGCAATCCGGCGTTTCTGACATTAGAGATATGAAGTCTGTCTGTGTTACACATAGCTTTGGTGCATTTCTGGGCATTCAGGGAGCTTTTCATTATGTTACTTTTCTTAGTCTTAGGATAGCGAAGGATGGAAGTGTTTTGCTGCATGGTTACAAGTGTTTTTCTTGTTCCAGGAATGTGCAATATTTGTCATAAATCTGTTTTAAACAAAAAAAAAAAAAAAGAAAGCCATCATGTATTTTTAAGAAAAGTTTAGTGACATAAGTGTGATCACATCATTGGCTTGTTCAAAACTGCATCAAAGGAAGAGGATTTAGTTGTAACTTCTCAGAGTAAAACAGCTCGCCTCATCAGCAGAAAGCTGTCATAGAGCGACAAAAACCTATGGCTTGCCATTGTGAAAAATCTTGCAACTTCTTACTTACATATTTTTGACATTAATGAGAAACAGCTTTATAATTCAGAATGGTAATTCATTAGTGTAATTTTAGAATATTTAAGTAAAAACCCTTTCCTTAATTCAAATAGTGACTTTCAGTATTTATTTCCACAATCAGTTTACCATGTGGTCGTTTTTAAGGATATTAGGTTTATTTTTCTCCCTTCCCTTAATAGTGTGTACCTATGTGTGTGTATGTATATATATATATATTTTTTTTTTTTTTTTTAAATGAAAGCATTGCTGCTTGTCCCAACGTGTATGTTATAGCTAAGACCAGTGCTTAGTAGTCTCAGAGCACTACTTCAAAATTAGCCAGGCTTGTAATTTTTTTATACATTAATAAAAATTAAATTGGTTTTCTGATCTATAATCAGAGTAAATCCACTGACTTCATCTGAGTTTTCTGATTTATGCTAGCTTCACCTGGTTTACGAAAGTGAAAAATTTAGCAGAGACTAGCTAGCAAAAAATGGGAGAAGGCAGGTGGGACAAAATTTAAATGTTCTACAGCCACTTTGAAGTTCAAATATTAAAAAGCAGAAAGCCAGAGCAGGAAACCACACTCACTGACCTAACTTTGGAATGCAGAATATGGGGAAAATGCAAAAATGGCCTAGGAATTTCTCTGTGTTATGTCATTGAGAGAGACCAATCTGTGTGTGTACAAAGCACATCATTTTTATACTTAATTTTCAAATGTGGTAAAACAACTCAGCTAAGAAAGCATGCTAAAAGGTTTTTTTGAAAAAGAGATCTTCAAACTGTGCTTAATGCCTGTCTGCCTAAGGTCTGGTTAAACCAAATGAGCATAAACGTGTCTGTAGGGCTGAGCACAGACTTAAGTGTTTTGTCAAATGGAAAGAGACTTAAATGAAGTTTTGCATGTGTTTAAATGTTCTGATCTGCCATGATCTACTGAGTACCTGTGTTCCTGAGTCTGGTAAGAGCCAGCCTGTTAGGTTTGACCAGCACAGTCAAAGGTGTTTGGCTTTAAGTTCTTACGTTCCCTTCACATTCTGTAGCAATAGGCTGCCTTTGCAGTATGAAAAAGCAGAAATGGAAACCTGGCGAACTGTGTGGTATTCCTACAAACTGCTGCCCTCAAGACCTCTCAACTGAAATGTCATCATCAAACATCAATATTTACAGAGCTAAGTACAAAGAAGGTTAATGAGTGAAAACAGAAGAACTTAAAATCCCTTTTCAGCCTCTTTGACATTTAAATACTTTTCTAAAATTTAGAGAGCTGTGATTGCACAGAAGCATTGGAGTAGCTGGTGAAGCTTGATGTAAGTAAACAGTCCTGCTAAATTGCTTGGGAAAATGGGGTGAAGGGTTGGCGTGGAGTTGGGAGCACATTCACAAGAAACTTGAAAAACTGTAATAATTTGATATGTAATCATACTATTCCTTTAAATATTAAAGTGATAAAATTATACCCTGTATTGAATGTTCCCACTCTCTCTTTATCTGTGTGTTTGTGTATATGTATGCACGTAAAATGCAGTGCACATGCAGCAGAGGGTGTGTGTATGTGTTTGTGTACACACACATATATATGAAAATCCTAAACTGGGTATGTGGGGTTTTTCTTTCAGCAGTTGAAATTCACCCTTTTGGGTATATTTCATCTCCTCCTTCTCCTCCCACCCTTCTCCCCCCAAATATTTTCTTGCTTCCATATTACCAAATGAAATGTGTCTCGTCCAAGAAAGGGCCGTATCAAAACCAGTGATGATCCCTTTGCAGAAGTAACATAGCTGTCAAAAGTATTAATATTTTGATTAATACACCAGTTATTCATTTACTTGTGACCTCTGAAAGTAAGAAATTGTGGTTATGCTGAAGAAGGATTTCTTATATTTTTAATGGTAATGATTTTCAGACTAAATAGGCACAAAAGTTGAGTTAGGAGCAAAACATTACAATATTTTATTTAGAAGTAACTGATTCAAGTGGATGGCTATTGTGAAATGTAGTCATTTCACTGCCACCCACTCCTGCTTGTAGCTGCAGTTGATCATTAAAATTTTTAACAAATTTCCCAGCTGCTGATGCTGTTAACCAAGGTAATAGCCTCTGTTAAGCTGTAATTGGACTCTCCCTTGCATCTTCCCTTGCAACATTTTGAATTCTGTTAAACTTTATTAAACTTGTGACACCCTGTGGCAGTGGTGAGCCATTGCGTATTATGTACGCTGCAAAAGAGGTATTTTGGACACCCTTTTGTGGTCTGGCCTTCCCTTGTCAAAATTAGTGACTGCAGATGACTTTTGGTCTCCCAGAACAGACACTCCCCTCAGAGGCAGAAGTCATTCTTATTTGCAGCATACTGCATTTTACAAATGAATTTATTTGCTGGACCAAGCAGACACGCTGTGTTTTGACAGATTTAGTTTGAAACTGCTTCTTTATCGTTGATGTTTCTAAAACAGCCATATGTCTGTGTGCACAGCAGCAGTCCAAGAAACAGCAAGGGGAACAGCAAGGACAAGCAAATCTTTCTGATAGGCATGATCTTCACTGAGCTTTGTTTTGTCATAAACCCTCAAAGTTATTCAATAAAGCCACTGGTTTAGCAATACTTGCTGTATTACCAACTAATTGAGTAAGGTGGCTAAGACAGGCAGTGTTCTATGGACTTTCAGATCATTATATTTACAGTGCTCCTTAGGGATTTTTGAAGGACATAGTTACAGCCACTTAGGTTGTATATTGGCAGACATTAGGGGTTGGGTCCTTGTGAACAACTCTTAACACATCCTGAAAATTCACCATAATGTTTGAACCTCTCCACTATAAAAAATGTTTGCCTCCCTAAACTGTGTTTTGCTGAAGCACATCAGTTTGTGAAAGTGCTGTATTGTCATCTGCTGATAACTGTTTATTGGTGATTTAATGATTTTGCTTTGTATCACTCCCAACAGAAAAGGCAGTGGGATGTGGTTTAGTGCCTTCATGGTTAAACCCTGACATTCTGATGCAGTGTGGTAAAGTACCTGGCATTTTTTGCAGATAAATATTTAGCTCTCACAGAGGACAGATAACTTGTGACATTTATGTGTCTGAATGCACATAGGTACTTATTTACACATATATGCCTACCTTTAAGTACTGCTGCAACAGTTGTGCCCTGACACTTCTATGGGGCATCATTAAAATTAATGGGCTTCTGAAGTCGCAGATGCTTCCAGGTAGCTCCAGTGGCTTTGCTGGTAGATAAGGTTACTCAGCCTTTCTCTTTACAAGCCTGTTTCCAGTTGTTCGCAAGTGTAAAAGTGTAACTGCTCACTCTGAAATTCTCTGTGCCGGGAGTCGTCTTGGCTAGATTTTTGTGAAACTGTTCAGTGAAGGTATGGAAGGTATGGGCACCTTAGAGTCGTATCACTGCATCTTACGTTTAAGAAGGAAGGCTAAGTTTTGACTGCACTAGTAGTTATAATTAAGGCAGTTTTCTAAGTCCGTGATTTTGAGGCCATAATGTTCAACACAGCATTTATACTACAGTATAAAATGTAGTAAGTAGAAATATGAGTAATCAAGATACTGGAAATGGAAGGCAAAGCTTGAATTAACTGTGGTAGGTGGTTGGGTTGGTTTTTTAAAAAAATCACTGAAGAGGTGAGAAGATGGCACTACACAAAACATTTAGCACAATTCACAATCTTGTTGTTTTTTCACCCTGAATGTAGATTGATTTCTTTATCCTTAGGGTTACTCTCCTCTCCTGAGCAGAGGAGAGCACATTCTGTGCCAGGGGTACAGATTCTTCATTACAACAGTGTTTTTGTCTTACATGGTTAACACAACTGGCAATTGTACTTGTTGACAAGTACATAACTATGAGGGGAGGATTTTACTGTTTTTATCACTAAATATTATTTTGACTATGATGGGAGGTACTTATAGATGCATTAGGTGATGGTATAGCTGTATTTTGTCCACTTTTTCATTTTCGTACTGCAGGAAGTTGCTGTGCAATATCTGTATCTTCTTGGCAGAGAAGATCTTTTCCCGCTGAGAGTATTTTTCTCAGGCAAATCTTATCCTTAGGCTGATTAGGGTGTGATGAGTGGCTCTACTCAGAGCAGAAGTGCTAAGGTTGCTGGTTTTATGTAGTTAAGCGTGTTGGGCTATGGGCTCTTTGCTTGTGCTAGCAGGGTGACATATTTTGCATGTCTGTTGCAGTATCTAGGGAGCTGACCTTAGAGCAGGACTGTATCAAGGGGTGGTTTGGTGAAGGGAGGAGATTGCTCTCTTTGTAGTAGAAGTCAATTAGGAAGCTTGTAGGTTGGATTCAGATGATGGAGGGAGTAATTTTGTGTGTCTGGTTCCAGTGTAATTTTGCTACTGCAGTTACCTAGAAAGTTGTTCTTGACATGGTGTATCCAGAAATGGTGTTCTGCTCTGTGTTTTGAAGAAACTCAGTTGTTAATCTTTGGACTCCTGATTTCTGTGACTTAGAGTGTGTCGAAACTGGCTTTGACAGATTTGATAACAGAAGAGGAGAACTGCTTCGTAGTAAGTCTTAGGTGATTCCCATCCATGACTTGAGCTCATGCATTAGCGCAGTGAAAACCATAAAATAGCTCTTATTTTCTGAACCTGATTCCCATCCATGAGTTGCACTCATGTATTAGTGCAGTGAAAATCATAAAATAGCTCTTATTTTCTGAATCTTGCTGGAGGTAAGCTATGTAGCAGTTCATTTTATTAAAATCTGAAATAACGAAGAAAAAATTATTAATAAGCTGCAATGTATTTTCCATTGGCACATACTCTATTTTTGTTTGAAATATCTTTAGCATAATTCCTTTCTTGATATCTTAAGGATCTACCTTTTGTTTCATCTCTGTTCGGGGCAGACCGGGTTAAGTTGCAAGGCTTTTTATACTTCTTGCATTGCTTTCCAATTAATCAGTATTTTAAAAAAAATTACAGGCACTGATTCTGCTACCATACTTTCAGCCATGAAGTAATTTCTAATAAACATATAAATACTGATAAGCTCAGAACAGGTGAACATTGTTAGCTGATATTTTACTTTTTTCATCTATCAAATTGGATTTGTGCTTATGGTTTTAGATTAAGTACTGATTTTTTGTTTAAAATATTTTGTAAATAGCTGATAGAGTTGAGTTTTTCTGAAGCTTTTTGTGAGTGTCTAAAGATTAATAATCACAGACATTTTTTAAATGGCTAGCTGGCTTATTTCTAGCATGGTTTCTTTTGCAGATGGCTTTTGAAAGCTGTCTGTATTTTAAACCTTAGCATGGATTTAGAATGGCTTTGAAATATTTTTCAAGGTGGCAGCATAGAAGGAGTGTGACTTGACTACTTAATCTCTAGCTGGGGCCAGGGGTTCCTTTTACATAATCCCATCATTCTTACACTATGT
Source organism: Oriolus oriolus (assembly GCA_013400235.1). NCBI lineage: Eukaryota > Metazoa > Chordata > Aves > Passeriformes > Corvidae > Oriolus > Oriolus oriolus. Next base: position 1,813,857 of record VXBT01006576.1, read on the forward strand.
TAATGCAATGGACAGAGTAAGTGACCAATGGTTGCAAAAAAAAATTATGATTAACCAATCCCTCATAAATTAGACTGTAGTATACAAGAAGTTGGTTTTGAAGAGCTTTGTTAATGGTAAATTTAAATGCACTTGTCCTTTTTTTTAAATTATTATTTCCTTTTTTTTTGATTACAGATGACAATTAGCCTAACATTGTATTAAAGGTGAAATAAATAAATAGCGTTCATTTTCCTTCCGCTATTTTTTGCAACCTGGTAGCAGAAACTGAACCACCAACATACTGTAAAATCACAATAAATAGTACTTTAAATAGTCTGTTGCATCTGCTATTCCATCATAAACAAAAAAAAAGGACTATTTTCTAGTGTAAATGTAACTGCAAGCCGAAAGGTAAGATATTTCATTTTACAGATTTGTACGTTTAGTCGTGCATCATAGTTTTTAGTTTAGTTTTAGACAAAAGTCTGCAATGCAGTTTTCACTGTACCTCAGTCTTAACTAACTTTAATGAAAGTTTGTTTTGACAGATCATTTCTGTGAATCTAAGTCACGATCAATATGTTGAAAATTGTCTAAAGAAAAGAAATCCACATGAACCTTGAAAATCAGTTGTACAAAGGTGGTTGGACGTTTGCTTTTCCTGTAAAGATCAAACTTCCTCTAGTAATTCCCATATAATCCCTGTGTAGTTAAATAGCACGGTGGTTATAACATGCTTGAAATGTATGCAAAGCACCAGCCCAAAAGTTTTAACTCTTAATAACAGAAGGATCAAAGGACTTCACTGACACAATTTTATTTTAAAATAAAACATGATACAGACATAAATATTAGTAGAAGTAAAAGGCCTTTATAGCATGAACTTTAGATATTTTATATTGTAGATTAAAATCAGTTCTCCTTGTCTCAGCCAGAGAAGGAAATCTTGCACACCTTCATTGTCCCAAAAACAAATGTTGTGGTTTCAGTTTGTTCTCTAGTTGATGTCTGTACTGAAGAACAGTGCTTTGAGGAAAGGGAGGTAGGTGATCTGTCACCTGCAGCTTCGTTCCCTCTGTGCAGAAATAAAGTGTCTATGTTTGAAAATGTGCTTTGGTGTTTTAAAAATTACCCTTAGCAGGAAGATCTTTATGTTTTTAACTTGCCATGTAACTCAAGTAACTGTTTTGCTGTAGGGTACTGAAAATAAGGAAAGCTGCAATATCCCATTAGCAATTTGAGTGAGTTAAAAGCCAGATCAGTGGCTTTTGCCTGAAATTTGTCTTTTGAGAACGGGTTGTATGGGCTTGCACAATTGGCTTCTGGTCTTTAGATGACTCCTGCTAAGATGAGCTAAATCACAAATCTACTTATGGGTATAGACTTTAACTGGTGTCCCATTTTTGTTCATTTTAAATGACATACTATGTTTGTAGAAAGTTTCCATCCACTTTTTACAGCCTACTGTTCTGATATGTCAAATTACAAAATAGCTTGTGCTGTGGTGAGGTATATTTCGTCCCAGTTCTTGGAGATTTTCAATTTCTTGAAGTGGACCGTATCATTAATGTTGACACATTTTCAACTTAATGCAGTGTCAAGTTTATGCTTTAATATTTAAATTAAATACCTCCTATCAGACATTGAGAAAGCCAGCTTTCAATATTGAAGGTGTGAAGTGATTCATCAGTGTGGAAATTCACTTTACTGTTGATGACCGGCAAAGTATTTTTCTCTGCTTTACCAAAGAATTTGTCACATATGCAGTTGATTAATTGCCAGGTTTTGTAGTTTAGTTACGTTTTTATCCTGCTAGAGCATAATGTTCACATTATTCTTTTAAGTAATGGTAGTGTGTGAAAATAACAATTCCCAGGTAGAAAATTATTTGCCAGGAAGAGAGGAAAGGATATTAATTGCTTGGAGCACAGTGGTGTCTATCAGGCACATAGGTCTGATTTTTAATTTTTTTTTTTAATTTTCCAAGCTAGGTCTTTGTCTGCCTGTCAATTTCCCTTCTGTAGTATGTTTGAAAAATAGGTATTGTTCTTCACTCATGCTGAGCTTCCTATATTTTTCAGGCAGAATATTATGCTGGTTTGATAAGGGTTCTTTTGAATCACTCAAATTTTAATTAGCCGAACTATACGGTCATTTGGATAGTAATTCACAGTTGGTGACTGGGCCCTTAGAAGCTGGTAAAACACGCTGGCTTTTTTATAATGTTACTGTTAGTCATGGAAATTAAATTGACCCGGAAAAACTGATTTTCATTTTTCATTATATTTAACATAAAAGACATACAAAAATATTCTATATTCAATATAGTAGATGTTTGTAACGTTATTTTCTCTTGAGTAAAGGGGACCATTTTTAGTATCCAAACGCAGTATGTTCCTGTTTTTATAGCAGGTCAAAAAAAGGGTGCAGCACCTTTTTCATAGTTAATGTAAGTTACTTGCCACTTGGAACTACTGGAAATTTCAGATCATTCAGGATAAACAGCAGTGAACCGATCTTGTCTGGGTTTAGCTTGAGCTTTCTCTGGAAGCTGAATGGAGAAATGCTTCACAAGGAAGCCACAAATCTTGAATATTTTTAGCAACAGAAACAAGATTTCTATATGCAAAAAAGATTTTCCCAAATGATTTTGTGACAAATGGAAGATAAGTAAATTGTTACACTGAATATCATTTCAGTCTGATGTCATTTTATCAGTCCATCTAGTTACATTTATAATATCCATGCAATGTGCTTTTCTAGTGCTTATTAAGCTATGCTGTTGTATTTAGCATGCACTTTTTTCTTCTCATTCTGCTACTTTTCCAGGGTTTCATCCCTTCCCTCTCCAATTTTCTTCTCTCTCTGGCTATTTTCTACTTATAAATAAAACACCTGTTCCAGTTTGAACATAGGTTTGAATGTACCTATAAGATTATTGTAATTAAATGGAATACATTCTTGTTTTCATGTTAAAAAATTTAAATCAGCTAGTAATTAGAAGTTCAGTTCTTTACACTTCAACTTGTGACTTGGCTAATCCAGAAAATAACTATTGACTTTCTGTTAGTTTGAATGTTTGCAACTAAAAAGGGAAAATACAGCACTTTGGCTGTATGTGCTCTGTTTAAAAAAATGGCAACTTGGGTTGGATTCTGATATTTCAAAATATTGTACAGATAAGGTTTTCTCTAATAGGAGAGTTGAGGTAATGCTTTAGAAAACATCACAGAGAATCCCTGCTTTGACAAGTCAGATGACAGGATAGTTCCCTTCATTTCCTAAGCAGGGAGATGGATAGAGAAAAAAATCAGCGCAATGCAGAGTGTGGGCATTGTAAGGGATTGTGCAGATAATGTGTAACATGAAGCTGTTTCATTTGTATTCTCAGAGAAGTCCAGAGGTAATCAGAACTAGCTAACACAAGGAGTTTTGTTAAATTTATTAGGGAAAAAAAGAGTAAGAGCCCTTAAGACTGCTTTGAAGTTTTGCTTGCACACAGTATAGCATCATGATAGCCATCAGGTGTAATTGGGACAAAAGGGACTTTGATCTTCTTGTCATTCCAGAGTGGACCACCTTTTGAGGCAGGATCTCAGCTCTTCTAGCTAACAGATTCTCAGAGAAGGGATTAGCGTCAAATTTACTTCCAGATTGTGATTGCTTATTTCAGACTTTCTGCATTGTTACTGCATTGTCAGTTTTGTATTTGAAAACTTAACTCTTTGCTAGCATAAAATTTTTGGGGTTTTGCTTTGGTTGCATAACAGTTTAATAAAGAAACTGTTCTTAGATAAATACAATGTATATATATATGGGATTGTAGCGGAATCTCTCCAGTGTCTGATGTATTTTATGTCTGTTCTCAAAGCACTACTGCAAAACTCAGCAAAATTGTTTTTCACATTCTCAACACTCATTCTTGAGGTTGTATCGATCACAAACAGTCTGCTGTTACCTTTCCTATTACAGAGTAAAATTCTTCATTGCAATGTGTGAGAAATGTTTGCTTTCCTTATTGCTGCATGAAAACATTCAAGTAGCGACCTGCCAGTGTCTTATAAGATATATACTGCACTGCATGAAGGGTTCCCAAAATTCATGCCAGTGAAAACTCAGGTGCTAGTGGCTTCAGTAGGAGTCTCTGTCTTTGCACTGCTCTGTGGACATCTGCAGGAGGGGCTTGTTACTCCATCCCATCAGCATCCTGCTCTTCAAATTCAGAACTACAAACTCCCACACCTGTACTTACTCTGACTCGTTGGAGGATGGTAGCTTCCAGTGTGAAAAAAGTTCTCTGGATACACTTCAAGTGGTCCTGCTACCACTTGTGGTCTACATGTGTCAGGTTGGGCCCTTCAGTATTATGTTGAGTTAATTCAGCATTTAAATGTTTTACCTTGATGCCAACAAATTAAGAATATACAGCTTACCATTTTCTGTTGAAATGTCTCACTCCCTAGCATTGCCATAAGTTGTGTGTTGATGCAGAGAGGCTTGTAGCACATCTCTTTCTGGAAATGTCCCCTGATACTGCTTCTGGTAGCTGATCTTTCCTCCTCAGCATGTTTCCTTTACCCTAGTCGCTTCTTATATCACCTATTGTGAAGGTTATCTGAGATTTATTTTCAAGTGCTGACACTGTTAGAGTTTGTAAAGTATTGTTATTCCTCCAGATAAAGTTCTTTGAAATAAAGTTTGAAAGTTACAGTGTCGTGGCTTGTTAATATGTTCAAATAGTGAAATGTTAATTGCATTTTTCGTAGCAATTTATTGCAAAAGATGTGGTATAACACCATCTCTGTCTTTCCAGCTGAACAGTCAGCATCTTTTCCATAGGTAATGCAGAAATGCCATGCAATTCATTTGTGTCTTCTCTGACTGTGAAGAAAGTATCCAAATATAAACATAAGCAGTGCTGTGCTTATCTTTCGTTTTTCTAGATTTTCTGAAAGCGTATATCTCCAAGAATGGTTGGTGTCTTTTAGTCATTTAAATGAAGTGCCAAATGCTGAGCATGTAAGTGTGGGTGATAACTACATGCTTGCTGATCAAAGGAGCTAGGGAGAGTGCAAGTCAAATAATGACTCAGATGGTTTTTCGTTATGAAGTCCCCAGGAGCCCTGGGCTTGATCAGACAAGATAATTGTGCTTTGAACACGTGTAAACTCACCCGGTTGTCCGTGTTTTCTTCAGATGCACCTAGTAGCTCATGAAAAAGATAAGCAAAGGTCTTAGAGGTCCTTTCCAATCGAGTTAGTTAATGTTCCTAGTTTTTCTATTTCTCTCCACTGTTTAATTTTTCTTCTTTTTCTCCTTTTGCTAAAAATGCTTCAGAAGGTGGAATGGAGATAAATGGAGATATCTCCTCTCCTCCTGTTCCCCCTCCACCTCCATGATCTACTATAACTGTTCTCATTTGGTTCTGTGTGAAGTTCTTTGTTCTGTGTGGAGGTTTTTAAGACAGAGGTGTGCTTGCAACGTGTTATGCTAGACACAGAAGGAGTTCCTGCCCAGTTTTGCACTCATTTCTGGCTGCAGAAAGGAATTTAAAGACAATGAGCATGTCAATCTTAGCTTTGTCCCTTAGGACCTTGGAGGAAGGCATGCTTTCTGTCAGATTTTGATACTTGAAAATGGATTGTCACTGTCAAAGATGAGCTAAAAAGTAAAATACGCTATTCACAATAATGATTATGGTACATCCTAATACATGTTCTCCAGTGAGTATGCTTCAATGCTCTGATGAAGTTGGGTGTACTTTTAGGGGTTTGGTAGAAGCTACTTTAGTGTCCTGGCAAGTGAGGTGTTTCAAAGCCAGTTTTCTTGCTTTCAGCAGTGTCCTATTTAAAGCACTTCATTCCCTTACCAAGTAACCTGAAAGTGCATCTTTTTTGATAGTGTCATAGGTGTAAGAGCAGAATGTTGTCACTGCATTTACAGATACCATTGGAGTGCTCTTGCCCAATAGCCAACAGAATCCCATAAGTCAGACATACATGAAGCTGGAAGTCTGTACAGCTCCTTTGTTCCCACTGACAAAAGTGACTATGGGCTGGTGCAACCCAGTGTCTTGCAGTGTGCATAGGTTCTCCTGCAGCTGAGGCAGGGATAACTCCCATGGGACAGAGGGCAGTGGCACCACACATCTGTCAGTGTGTCTTTCTTCCTTTCATTGCCCAGGTCCCCGGGGTGGTAGTGCTCAGCAGGGTGCAGTTGTGTTAGTCCACTGACAGCTCCACATTTGGAGGAACAATCATCATCTGCATGTTCTGCTGAGATGTGTTTTCACACTGGTGTGATGGGTTCTGTTGACTCTTTCAGCAATGCAGCCAAAAATGGAACATGTCGTCATCCAGCACATTGCTTGGAGTCACAGCTGATTGCCATTATAGAGTTGTATTTATGCTGAGTTCCAGACAAATTGTGTCAAATAATGAAAATTAAGGCAGCCTTCTAGTCAGAGGCATAGGTTATATTCATGATCAAGCATCTGAATTCAAAAAGAAGGAAGGAGCTACTATTTAATTTTAACCAAAATAACCATAGTGGTCAACATATGGGTTTTACATATTTAGACTTTTAGAAAATATAGCATGTATATGACCTTAAAAATAAGTAAAAAAAAATTCAGAAAAATCAAAAATCTTTTTCTCTGGATAATGAAAGTAGGAGTTAAAACAGGACTTTCTGGTGTTTTTTATAACTTTGGGATTAGAAAGGTAGAGGGCAATATTAATTCTTGATACAATTCCTCTGGGGCTTGACCAAATTTATCTAAAACTGAGTAGTGCTTGCTTCCAGGATGTATTCTCACACTAACACAAAGAATAACAAAACTTTTTTAATGCAGGAGCAAGCTGGAATAGGCATTCCCATTTTCTTCTTCTTTCTGTCTGCAGAGCTACAACTGGTGTGGTTGCTGTGACTTGGGTATTAGCTGTTGTCTATTCTTTTTCATGGATTATGGCAAGAAAGTGGTAATGTTTGGTATTTTCATTTTCATCAACAAAGATTTCCTGCCTTTCCCAGGCAGTTGGAGTTATTAATGTGAGCCATAGATTATGTATTATTATTATTGCCAACCTTCGTGCTGTGCCTCATTTCTTACAATGCTTGGTTAGGAAGGAGTTAAGGCAGGCATAGATTTATCAGAGGATAAATCCCATCATTCTCTACTGAAGCCGGGAGGAGTCAGGGATAACGAAGTTCTTACTTTTTAGTCTGGATCTGGGAATTTGTCACAAGTAGACAGTAGACTGTAGACAGTGAGCAGTGAGCAATATTCTGTGGGCTTTGAGCTAATAACCTGTCTGTCATCTGAGGTGACCTTGCTTAAGTTTTGTTTGACATTCAAAGAGAAATTTAAGCTAATTTCAGATAAACTCATTTCTTCTTGTTTGCTGCAGTGGCCAGAAGTTATTGACTCTATCTCCTTTCCTACTACTTCATCTTCTGAGAAATGAATTTTTATTTATCTTTCACTAGTGTGACTTTTGCCTCAGTATGGCTTTCAACTCCTTTTGGGGAATTCTTGCACTTTATTTAATACCATAAGTGCTTTAAAAAGTGGCACTAATGTCATACTTCAATGCCCCTGCCAGAGGAAATGGTCTTTGCAGTTTATAAAAAGAGAGTGTAAAGGCGAAGTCAACCAGTCAGTGAACAGCTCTGTTCATTGGTTGAACTTCTTCTGTTTGGAAATAACTTACACTTAGTGGTTTCCAATAAAACGTTGAAGTGTTGGTTCATGTTTTCCTGTGTTAAAAAAAAAATTAAAAATTAAAAAACAACTTACCAAAACCTACCTGAAATTAGTAAGAATGCAGCAGAAAACTGTTTCATCAAATATCAGACAACTGACAAGAATTAGAGTGAGATTCTGTAGCCTTAATGGATTTCTGGCAGAAGCTAGAAGTAATAATTAAACTAAAAACCTTGAAGTCATTTTATTTTGGTCTATTTAAGCGCAGACTGCCATTTCAATTTGTTATGAATAAAAAGCAGAGCACGTTTTATTTGGGAGTTGGTGAAAATTCTGCAGTGTTTCTGTAGTGTAGGTAGAACTAGCATGTTGCCAAATGCTGATGCTCCACTGCATGCAATCTTCAAAGCTAATTCATGTCCCACACCATTTTTGTCAGCAAATCACTACAGGCTTACATCAGGTTTTAGATTTAACCAGTATTTGTTCTTTTAAAGTAATTTTCTTGTAATGCCTCAGGAATGGCATTGCAAACATAAAATTTATGGTTCTTTAAACATGTCTGATAGTCTCAACGGTGATACTGTTTTATGAAAGAGGAAATAAAGGCAGAGAATAAGGATTGGATGGAAAAAATCATGGAAACCTGCGAGTTCAGTTAAAGTTTTCTCTGAGCTGATGGCACAGAGAGTAGCCAGTGCTGTAGCACTGTTCGCCCGTGCTAAAATGTTTTCTGATGCGATAGCCTGAAGAGGACCAAGTGCTTCAACTTTGTTCTTTTACAAGGAAAGAAAAGCATGATTATACAGGGATGCTGGAGGCTTTCAGCTACTAGATGAGTTCAGTAACTTGCCCATTGAGTTAGAAAGTGGTAGGGTATCATTTAAACTGTGAGTTGTAACTCCACAAGCTTGGAAATGGAAATATTTGTTGCACTAATACAGTGCAAAATTCTACATCAAACTTTCAGAGTTTAAAGATTCACAGGGAAGTGGCAGTTTAGGGCTTCCTTTAAAGAAGGAGCAACTGTATGTAAAGACCAGGCTGTATGAGTGGTAGCAACTTACATGATTTATCTGCCCTCCCCTCATATGCCCACCGAGTGCTCAATGTCCTTGAGTTGCTGCTGGCATGAGATGAGCAGAGACTCCTTTAACATTGCATCACTAGCACAATTAGGAAGGAAAATTAAAATACTTGAAATACTACTAAAAATTGTCCTGCAAAACACAGTGCTGTTATTTGAAGTTCTGATAGTTTTCTTGCACATAGAATCTGGAAACAGCTGTTGGCTGCATGCTTAGGTAGGTAAAGTTTGTGGATGTTTGGTGAGCATAGTTCCCACCTCCATCTTCAAGGGTTCACAGAAAGAAGCCATAAGCCTGTCCCAGATCCTAGAGAGAATACTGCTGGCTATTCAAGGCTGAATATTGAACTTCAGGTAAGTGTGATTTGAAGTGGCAGGATTACATTTGGGAAAGTAAAAGGGGGTTTTGTGGCAGGTTTTTTTTTATGGCAGCTGTATGAAGCTGCTCAGAAGTGTGGAGTGATCGAAGTAGTCCCAGCAGAGATGGATTATTGGAAAAATGCAAGTGAGGTGGGCAAAGCTGCCTGATAGATTGCAAAACCATATGATTAATTATACTGATCACATGCATATGGCCCCCATATAACTAATGTATATTTGTGTGCAGAGATTTATCCTCCCCACCACTCCTTTTGTAGTAAAATTCAGAGCAATGAATTAGGAGCGATACAATCAGATATAAAAGGATTTAGAACTGTTTAGGTGACTCGGCCAGCAGCTGGCAAACACGGTTCACTGTGGAAAAATGTAAAATAATTAGTCTGGGAGCAAGAAACCAAAGGAAACACAGTGTGTGCTGCAATGGAACAATCATTCAGCACGCTGACTAGGAGAAGGATTTGAAGGTTATTGTGGAAAAATCATTGAAACCATGGGGCTTATGCACAGCTGCAAGAAAGTAAGTTACTAGGTTGTATCAGAGGGATAAAATACAAAATAAGAGGCGATACGGTTACAAGAGTGTTAGGCTCCATCTGGAATACTGTACAGAGTATTGGTCAACGTGCCACACAAGAAATATAATGTCTGGGAAAGAGTGAAAAAGCAGTAACAGAGGTAAATATTTTATGTGTAAAGATTAGGGAAGATGATCTGGTGAAACAGATATATCCTTTTCTCCGTCCAAGATTAAAAACTGCGAGTAATCTTAAAAATGAGGAAATAGAAATGGTCAACTGAGCACTGCATATAAAAAGTGATAAGGATCTGGAATAAATTATTATTATTTCAGAAAGTCTGTTGGAATACAAAATATGCATAAATTCTATAGACTTCTTAAAAAGAATTAAAGGGAATGACAAATGAGATAAATTTGTGATTGAGGTTTTTTAATTTGAAGGCAGACAGATTAAGCTGTTTCCTTTCCCACACCTCTTAAAGGTTTGCGACTTGAATGAAGTTTTCGTAGTTTTCAGACTTATAGTGAGGAGGGCACATGGTTTTTTCTATTAATTATGCTTTTTTGTCTGCTAAGACTAGTTTTAAGTACATTGGGGAGCACCCAGATTCTTCATGTTGTGTATTAGGAATAATATGTTCATTCTGCCAGCACTTTTCTGTATTTCAGAGACCTGCAACTAGAATATAAGGCTGCATGTCTAACGCTTCTGTCATTAGAGCTTTGCTGTTTTGTCAATCCTGCTTCTTCCATTAAAAAACTGGAGAGAGAAAGGTGAAGCATATTAAAGAATATGGCATTTAGAGTTTGTGTAAGTGGCAAAATTATAGTTAAGATGAAAAATATGCTAAAGCAATTAAACTATTTTAAGTAGTAAAACTCCCTTTTTTTCAGGATTCAGCACTTGGCTGGGTGGGATGCTTAGCTCTTAATGTCTAACTAGCTGCTGCAGGAGCAGTAAGACAGCATGTGAATAAATGAGAGAACTCCATGGACTTCAGTTCTGTGGAGAAAATTATCTGTCTGCATCTTTGGATCTAAACCAAATGCAGTGGGTCACTGGACTGAAGTTTGAGAAAGCAATATATCAATCTTGGTGAAAATTGCTAACTTCTCCAGGAAATCATATAGATCCATTTTGATACCCTGCTTTGAAAATTTTGGAGTTACTCAGTCCCAGCTGCTTCTTCTCTGTTGTCACATAATTGTGATGATGAGGACAGTTCTCCTGTAGTCTTTATATTTAATGTGCTGGGGCCGTTTATCTCTCAGGATTTCTGCGGAGGTCTGCAACAGAGCTCAGTTATGATTCTACCTTTTTAGGCAGATACTCATGAGGCTGCAACAGACTACCTGCAAGGCAGGCACCCAAATTTATATACGTTATATATACATTACCAAGGGGGTGGAGGAGCTCCGAAGAGGAGTTATGAAGCCTGGGAGCTTTGTAGACAGCAGAATGAAACCAGTGTGAATGGCAGTTCTGCTTCTGCTGTTAACTCTGAATGGCAATTTAGTGCATGTTGGAAAGTAGCCTGTCATTAAAGCCAGTTGCTGAGCATTTGATAGTATCATTTTTGTGTGAAGGGCAGCTGACCATTTTTTGTCAGCTCTCAGTGACTTCCAGACCACCAGAATAATCAGCAGCGCTGTGGGTGTGCATGTCAGAAGAGACCTTGGGAGGTTCTGTGGGTCAGCAAAAATCTGCCCAGTGCTGCTCTGATTGCTGGGGTGTGACAGTGCCTCTTCACTCATCTCAGCTGGGGTGGAGTGACATGGGACAGACACTGGTTTGCCCATGGCAAGGGAGATTTAGGTGGCTCCTGACACCATGCAGAAGCAGAACTTGAAGGGCTTCAAAATTAAATAGCAGCCATGATATCTGCAGTATAAAGGTCTCTCTTCTGGTTTTTTGTTATAGATCGTGGCTTCTAGACATACCTATAACCTTCAATTTACTTGCATTTCTGTTTCCATAATCAAAGCCACTAATAAAAGTATTAGGGCATTTGTGTGATGACTTCTAAACTGCCAGTGCAGTCCTCAAAGATAACCCAAACATATTGCTGTTCTGCACTTAATGCTGCCACAGACACAGAATTTCTTCAGTTTATGTCATGAAGCAGGTTCTTTGTGACATTGTCACCTGTATCACAAGCAAGGTGTCCTTTTTAGTCATTATGACTTTCCCATAGGCTGAGCGATTTGCTTTCCAGAGTTGTTCCCGTGCTTGTCAGAAATCTGCTTTTAGTTAGCTGAACTGGAACTGTCAGTAAATTAGTTTGTCAATGGTAAAAACTTGGTACTACTTGTTAACACAGTCTTGGCAACCAGATCATATTTACAGCGGCTTTATATATACAAACGTTTGATTGTAGAATTGAAAATAAAGTTAATATAAACCAAATTCCCATTACATTTTTTCCTCTCATTTTTTAAACTAGAAGCTTTTAAAGCACAGATTTCTAAATATAGGTAGAATCACTTTAAAGCAGGTCATTAAAAACTGACTTCCCAGAAGTAAAGTCAAGCCAGTGATTCCTTTTTTAATTATTCAGTATCTCTAATGGTATGTAATGATGGGACAGCAAGTCAAGCATGGTGTGAGAGGGAACCATCTCCAGCATATCCTGTAGGAGGCTCTACGAAAAGAGCAAACTGACTTTATCTCAATAAAAGCTGGAAATTTAAACAGAGAAAATTCAAGCATCTAGGAGAGGCAAAACAAAGATATTTATATGTAGATCTCCTTTGCCTTCTGAATCCTTGCCGGTGGGTCCTTGCTTTCAGCAAGCTTGATGGCTGAGAGACAGCAAGCTTTGCTTCTTTCCTGCTCAGTCCTGAGGAATGTGTGCTCCAGAAGGCCATACCATGCTGTTTGGCACTGCTCTAACTACAGTTAAAAACATCCTTGGCCTCCGTGAAGTCTTGAGCCCTTCTGGGAACTGTTCTATTCATGCTGTTGCAGGCTCAGTGCTGAATTAGAGCTGCTGCTTTAGATAGAGTTACCCTGGGGAGTGTATCCTGATGCCCTGCAGTGTAGTCAAAACTTTGCAGAAGTTTGCCATAAAGTGGTACTGTGTGGGAGGCTCACGCTGCTTTACTTATCTAAATTTACACATCTTTAGATACCCGCAAAAGAACCTGATCTTTAAGTCACTCTGGAGTCAGTGGGATCTTTGCAGTTTAAATACCAGAAATGTATTCTGTTATTAACACCCCTCCCAATTAGTGCTTGAGTTCTGGAAAAAAATCTGTCCCAAAGATGTATTTTAAAATGTTAATCTTGAATAATTAAATAAAATAAAATCTGATTTTCAACCATATTGCTTTTGACCCACTTTTGATAACATCATTTCAGATTGTTTCCAAGAGTTAAAGAGTGACACGCATAATCATTAGACATAGGTCTGAAGAGCTTCACATGTTACCTTAAAAATAGTTTGGCAATAATAAAACTGTTCTAGCTGGATTGATGAGACCAATGAAGTGTGAGAAACTAGATCAGTTTTGAGTAAAACTATGTATAGTTTAATTTGAAATGTGCAGCTGCAGTTTCGCAGAAAACAAAATATATAGCCGGCACAATGCTTATATTCAGCCTGAAGTTAAAGCATTTTTTTCCAGCTATCAATTTACAGCTTAAGATAATGGATTTTGGCAGTGTGCAGAGCTATTAAGTAATGTTTATTAAAATGGATAAGAAAGGACTTAAGAGGTAGCCTGTAAAAGAATTTTTAAAGGGCTGGTTAGTGGAATGAAGAAATGGCATTTTCTCCTAGAAGTAAAGTTTTATATCCCTGGATAAGTCATTAATGAAAAAGGTTGTGGTGATATCATCTTATTATTTAATGCAGTTTATGAACTGATATGGAAACTGTACTTAGGATATTTTTTTCATCTCTACTGTGAGACTGAAGTGTATTAAACATCTATATTAGAGAGAGAAATAATCAATTATATTTAAGTTTGCCTCAGTCACAAAACTAGCATACAATTTGACATGACCTTAACATTCCCAGGGTCTATTATCCATTGTGCAATTCTTCAGAATAGGCAGTAGATGTGTGAAACTCCATGCCAAAAGTCATTAAAGCACTAGAAGTTTGCATGGACTCAAGGAGATGTTGGGTAAGTGCCAAGGGCACTTATATAGCCAAGGGTTGTTAAATACATAGAAACCACATCCAGCTCAGGATGTCCCTGAGCTCAAAATAAATTAATACTGAGAGAATATTTTTATTCCTTCCTAAGCATTTGCTTCTAAGCAATGCTTGAATCAATTCATACACACTGCAGCTGGATTTGAAGTACAATGTCCAACTCAGTGAGATGCTCTAACCTTGCAGCCACAGACCATAAGGAAAGAGAAAGCATGTTGGATGAGGTGGACCTTTGGTCTGACCCAGCAGTCATTCCTCCTTTCTTCTGAGATCATCTATGACCTAATTCAACCTTAAATGTTTTTTAAATACTTTCAAGACAGGACTAGACACATATGTGAATTCGGCTCTGAACATGAGCTTAAATCTTACAGTGTATGTGTGCATTTATTTGTTTTTCTGAATAAAGTGCTTTAGAAATCTGTATACCTGCTAACAGGTCACAAAATTGACTGCCAAGTCAAGGCTATGGAGCCTTGGGCAAAGTTGTACTAAGCCACTTTTTCTGCAGTTAGAAGCAGGGTATAAGTGTATTTTCCTTAAATGAACATGTCTCTTTGCAGTAAGGGGTGCCCTGGGGCTCTGTTTTTCACTGCAGGGGTTCCCCAAAGGCTGCCTGCCTGAATGCACATGATGGCAAGGAGAATTTGAGCTTGACAGAGCCCGTGGCCTAGATGCAGTGGAGACCTGAGAAGTGTACATTTCTCTTTCATTGTCTTTCAAAATGAACAAGGTTTTTCCTAAGCACAGTGAGAACAACCCTGTAACATTTTCCTACCCATCTCTCCACTGCCTTCAGTGCTACCCCCAGAATGAACCTTTGTGGGGTTTGTGGCTGATGATTAGTACCAGCTAGAAATCAGGTCATCCATTTGTGCTTTCAAACCTTAAATTATCCTGGTGGCTAGTGAATCTTCTCCAGCAGGGCAGGAGAAAACTAACATGCATTACTTTTAGTTAGTGCTGTAAACATTTTCTAATAGGCAGTCTGTCTTGAAAAAATGTACAAATACCTGAGGTCTTAGGATGTCCGAGAAGTCATTTATTACTGAGAGAAAAGAGTTTGGACAAAGATGGCACTAATTGGACTCAGCCTGGGTTTTACATAATTTTGGCCTTCTTGAATTAAATGCCATAGTCAAACTATTTCCCTAGAGAAGTCTGAGATAAAGATAATCTTAAAAACTTTGAAGAGGAGAAGAGAGAATTGCATCAGACAGAGTTTTGGACCTCCCAAAGAAATGTAAGGTTTGTGCTAATAGCACAGTCTGCTTCCAAGAATATGGCAGATTTGATAAATGAAGCAACACTGATAACTACTGAGGTCTTGAAAAAAAAAATCAGCACATGCTTGATGACCTGCTTAAATGGTACTACAACCTCTACAAAAGCTGTTTAAGGTGTAGCCAGGATGGCTGAAAACAACTTTATCTCTCTAGTACAGAGGAATGTAGCACAGAGAAGTGGATGACCTACTAGGTACGGGGTTTTCTCAGATTCAAATGCTTCAGAGAAGAAAATTTTAGTTCTAGTTGTGACCTTGCCGTCTCTCTGAAGGTGCAGCAGTGATGGGCTTTGAAGGGAGGATTCAGAAAACATACTTGAACTTTAATTATAGAAGAAAAGTACAAAATTAGAGAATGGAATTTATAAACACTGGTGAAAAATGAAGGGTCATTACAACTGCACTGTAATCAGGAAAACACTGGTTTTACACTCTCTAACAGCTCCAATTAAAATAAATATTTGTGAGTGTTACTCTATTCAGAGAGTTTCATACCGAGTTCAGCTTTTAGGATAACTCTTGAAAATTCTGAATGGAAGAGTGATCTTCTGAATTTCTCTGATGTAAATGTAATATTCAGAACAATCGTCTCCTTGACATCCAGTTTAAAGGTAGTAAGACCTCTGTGTAAATACAGTGTGTGTAAATTTAATTAATTCAATGAATTCAGACTTCTGTTACCTTCTGCTGGTGCCCTTAATTACACCTCATCTGTTCAGTTTTCTGTGGGTTTTCTGTAAAGGGCTGTCAAAAACTGATTTTAAACATTCTGATCTACACAGCAATGTGCTGGAACTTTTAAGATTATCCTTGCCAGTTTTGTGTGTGATGCATTTTGCGACGTATTGAAAACTTAAAATATTACACAAATCTTTTCTTAAATAATGTGTGCTTAGTTCAAAGTAAGTGTGTTCTTTTGAATGGAGGAAATTCTAGATTTCTGAATTATTTTTTCAAATATTTTGAATTTACTGTGAAATTTTTAGAAACTAATGTTGATGAAAATATTTAATTAGTAATGAGAATACCACAATTTAGATAAAACTTTCACTGTGGTTTCTGTTTTTCTGAACAAGTGGCACAGCAGAACTGTTGTAGCTGTCTCTCTTCATCCAGTCTTTCCATATGTAATCTCTGTGTCAAATGGAAATGCTGTAGAAGAAAAATTCTGCCTAGGTAGGAAGTTTAAAAAAATAAGCAAGTCTATGAAAAATATGCCTGGCTATTGGAAAATATAGTGTGTTTTAAAACATTCAGGTTTTACACATGACATTGCCACAAGATCAGTGACTCCTACAGAAAACAAATCATTTGTTTAGAAGGGAAGTCAGCAGCTTTATGGAGAAATAAATATAATTTTACAACTTCATTACAGTATAAACATTTCTTGTGGTTGCAATCACTTTGTTATTATTGTTGTATTAATCTTACAGGACATATGGATATTTGTTTTGGTGCCTCCTGGGACCTGCTAAATCCTCTGAGCATAGCTCTGACCACTTTTCTAAAGAGCTTAACTTGTTAGCCATTTTTCATCTGTGTGACTAAATGTTTAATAAATAAAGGGGGGAAAAAGTAAAAAAAGACAGAAAGAAAAGCTTCAAAGATATTCTGTTTTCTTTTCTTTACAAGTTGTTATTCTCTGATTAATTTGCTACTCTGGAAGTTTTATCTAATAGTGTTAGTTCACTGAAATAAAGTGAAAAATTTCACACTTCCCAGATGCTGTTGAATGCTTTAGGATGGTTGGTGCTGGTAGTCTTTTCTATGGCAACCTAATCAGTTAACTCCCCTTCACTTACAGCACCTTTTTAAGTACCAGACTCTCTGAGAACTGAGAAAATGTCTTGGTATAATATAGCTAATAATGGGGGTTAAAACCTGATAGAATTCTTGTAGAGTAAAAAGTATATTGTGGCATTCAGTTAGAGATTCCTTTTGGTTTCAATTTGGTTGTTTATGCAAAAGAACCTGGAGCATATTTATTTGTCCTTTTTTTTTTTTTTTCAGTTTGTGTGTGTCTTTATCTTGAAAGATTTGTTATAAAAGGGCTGGAGAAAAGCTTAGAAAAGTTTTTTCTAAGTTTTCAAGGAAGTTTTCAGGTTTCTGGGGAAAGAGTAATGCGACTAGCTCTGTAATGTTCACATTATCGCAGAAGGGAATTCTGACACTTTCTGAACACAGTTTTTCTGACTTTCCAGCAATCTGCCACATCTAGGATTCTTTGGTATTTTTTCTTAAGGGCATAGTATGTTTTGAGTATTGCCTATTATTTGGGCTCTCCTTTATTTTAAACAGTGGTTTTTTTGTTTGTTTTTTAGTTTCAGAATATTTGTAACAAACACTTGTGTAGTTGCAATGGCCTCTTCTATTTTGTTGGGGGGTTGGGTGGTTTTTGCTTGTTTTTTATTTTTAAAAAACCCAACAAACCACAAACTGTAAAACTCCTAATTCCTCTACCAGTATTTACTGGTTTTTATGTGGTTTTGCTGTAGGAAACCATCCTAATAATGTATGCAACTGGCATGTTCACTGGTATAATATACAGCGACTTGTAACACTATTAAATACATGTGTGGGTTAAAACAAGAGCCTTAAAGCACAACCCTGTAGATCTTGCTTTGAATGAAGAATAAATTAAGGGCTCCTGTCTCAGCTGAGCAGTGGCCAGCAGAACTTTCTTCCAAGAATCATTGTGTTTTTAAAGTGTGTTTTCTTTATGTCAAAGCCTTCCAAAATGGAAATGCTGAAATTTGGATAAATTCATAGCACTTACAAGTTCTTTTTTTAAGTCTTTGCACTCTGACTAAATAGAAGCACTATTACAGAAACTGATGACAGCTAGCATATATGGTAATTGGATATTCAAGATTCTGACTTTTTTTTTCTTTCTTTCATAGTGTCATATAAGCATCTTTAGGTCATATGTACGTGTCCTGTTTGCTTTGGTGTGAGTTCTGTTTACTCTTCTATACAGAAACATAACTCTTAGTCCAGGAAGATGCAGCCATGGGGTATTTCTACTTGGGAGGAGCTTGTCTCTGGTAGAAAAGTAGTTGTAAGTGCATAGGTTCTGCTGCTGCATGGTTGGGTTTGGTCAGTGCTGTGGTAGCCTGGCTGGCAGCTGCAGCACCAGGTGTGTTTCTTGTAATGCTGTCTCGGTGTCATGATGAAAATTCCCTGGCAGAGCAAGTACAAAGTACCTAGGTTAAAAATTGACAAGATTTGTGTGATTATCTTTGGCACACAGCGTGTTTCAGGGAGTGATACAGCAATCCAAGGCTGCTCTTCCACATCTACTCTTTTTGGAGGCACCGTGCCATCAGCCACTGTTTAAAACATTTTGGATGTGCAAACATGTTAAGAATAGTGCTTAAACAAGGTAGATATTCTGAAATGTGTTTCAAAAATACATGAGTGTGTTCTCAGATAATAGAGAGGCAGTTTCTTTCACAGTATTTCCCTCGAAGCACATAGATTGTGTATAAAATATCATGCTGGCGGAATGGCTTTGTGGGAATACTTTTGGCACATTGTTGCAAACATAAGGTATACAGAACTCTTGAAAGTGTATGTAACCATTGACAGACGCACTTTGAAGTTGTTTTTAAAAGCTTGTTTTTTAAAGTGAGACAAATTCTGGTATGTTTCTGGTGTTATTTTCTTTTTTTTTCCTTTTTTTTTTAACTTTTCTCCTCCAATGATCACTAAACTCCCTCCTATCTTAATTCCTATTCCATTGTATTTACCACTTCTTGCTAAGCCTTTACACAGATTAGAGTAGCCATCTTGTTTCTAGTCCCTTTTATTCATACATGAACATGGATATATTTAAATATGCACAGCCATTAAATGCTAACACATTTGTTTAATTACAGAAAAAAAAAATCTTGAAAATGTAACTGCTTTGCTTTTTACTATGTGTGACTGCTGGAAAAGCTGTCAACAGTGAAGCTTTCTAACTTTCTCAGCATTTCTGTGAGATTTCTCTCTTTCTCTCTTTTCTCAAGCAAAACTATTATAAACAATTCTGAGAGTTTTTGTAAATTAATTAAGCTTTGTGCAGCTGTGGTTTGTTATCATTCTTGCTTAAAAAAATATTTTAGAATAGGTGTTGGCAGAAGTAACCAATGAATTTGGTAGGTAGCTGACCAGAGGTCCAATAGCCTCTTGACATTTCTGTAAACTTCAAACGAGTTAAAAGATATAAGCCGCTTTGTAAAATAATAAAAAAACTCCGCTTCACTTTACTCTCTCAGACGCTGAACTCTGTGTCGTCTTTTAAAACTCTTGCGACAACTATGTAACTTGTCTGTCCACTGCATCAAATCTAGCTCCCTTATCCTCAGAGATATCATTTATCTATTAAAGAGATTTCATCTCTTTAAATTTCTTTTCAGTCTGTACTGCTTATTTTTCGTATAGGAAAATTGCCTCCCCTTTTTTATCTTCTCCCAGTTTTGGTTTTAAACATGCATTCCTTTAGATTCTTCTGCTTAGGTCACTACATCCAGCATTAAATATTTTCTCCTTTAAATTCTTCTGTATGGGCATTGAGTCCAGAATTTGTCTTGTTCAGAACAAAAGTTGTCTAGCATTCAGCCACCTACTATTAAAGCAGTTAACTTTTTTTCCTGTCTGTACAGTTGTTGCAGGACCAAGCACTATGACAGTAAAAACCTTCCAGAGCTATAAATCATCAGGTAAATGTATGGCACCACACAGCTGGCATGAGTTGGACTGCAAAACTTCCCACAGTTTGAAGTTGCACTTCTCAAACTCAGGCATATATAGTCATACCCAGTTTTAACTGCACACCCTTCCCATTTTGAAGAGTGTGCAGTTAAAACCAAATCTAGTGTAATAAATGGATTATCTCTTGATGTAGTTCAGAGCAGATAAAGTAGAGCTACTATCTGAGTTACCCAATCAAAACGAGCAGTTATTTGAAAGGGCATATGGTTTCCTTCTACAGCACAAGCACACTTAAGAGGTAAAGTCCTATCAACTTGAAAATCCTAAAGATCTGCAAGCTCAGGGTAAGCAAAATCAGATGGCTTCGAGGCTTTCCAGCTCCTCCTGAGAAGGTGTGCTGAGAGACACTCCATACATCATTTGAATTGAGAAGGAGGAGATAAAGATACCATGGCATTTCCAAACAGGCTTGATCAGCAGGTCAAGGGAAGTGATTTCTGTCCCTCCACTCTCTTATGAGACCTCATGTGGAGAATTACATCCAGCTCTGAGGCCTCCAAGGTAAGAAAGACATGGACCTGCTGGAATGACTGCAGTGGAGGGGTACAAAGATGATCAGGGCTGGAGCACCTGTCCTATGAAGCAGCCTTCCAGTACCTAAAGGGGGGTTACACAAAAGAGAGAGGGACTTTTTGCAAGGGCATGTGACAAGGGGTGATGGTTCTGAGATGAAAGAGGGCAGGTTTAGATTAGATATTAGGAAGAAATTCTTTACTATGAGGGTGCTGAGGCAGCGGCACAGGTTGTCCAGAGAAATTGTGGATGCTCCTTCCCTGGAAGTGTTCCTGGCTAGCCTGGATGAGGCTTAGGGCAACCTGGTCTAGTGGGAGGTGTCCCTCCTCATGGCAGGGGATTGAAACTAGATGACTATAAGGTCCTTCCCCACCCAATCCATTCTATGATTCTATGATTTTAGAGGCAAATAGTTAAGCACCATGTATTGTTTACACATTCATACATAGTATCTTTCAAAAATAACTAGCTCCTCTTACTTTTAAAGATTAATGTGTTTGTGTCTTCACATTTTAACTGCACTTTAATGTGAAGTGAATGACTGAGAAAGATCAGTGAGAAGTAGCTATAACGCGTTTTTCACCCAAGTCTACTGACTGTCAAATACAATGTAATGAGCTCTCCCAGAAAGCTGTATGGACACGTTTCCTGGATGTGTTGTCTTTGAGGCATCAATGTGGACCCCTGCCACTCTGTATGTATTTAGTACTTGTGCACCAGTGTGTTTGAGTGGTGTGTCAGCCTCAGTAGGGGAATGTTTAAGTAGGCTGGTGTGATAACTTGCAAGTAGAGGTGAAAATGTATGGTTTGTTAAATTAACTGGTTCCCTGGCTTGTTAGAGCTAGGGTACCTTATCTGCCTTTCTTATATTCTGTTAGGGAAAATGTGTTAGTTCCCTACTTTGTTTTAAGCTTATGTTTAAAAATGAGCTCTGCTAATGCAGAAGTTCTAGAATTAAATGCTGAAATTAAAAACCCTTATAAACTGAGATTGTTTTCTGTATTATCCTCATGTTTGAGTTAATTCTCCATTTGGTATGGGTGCTTGTAACAGTAAAACCAAAAATGTCAGAGGTTTAGATGCAAATAAACTGCTCAGCTGCTGCTTCAAACATAACCATCACTAATTAGTACCAGCACAGCAGAACTGACTGAGCAGCTATTTGAAAGAAAGGAGGGGAGTGGCACCTGTTAGTGCATAGAAAGGGCTTCATCTGATTTTTGAGTGCTTATATTCAGCCATTAAGAGCAGCTAGACACAAGACCTTTGCATTCTCATTGTTCTCTTGTCCTTATTTTAGCAGTCTGTTCTCTGTCTCAGAAGTAGCTCCTGAGAAGGTATTTTTAATCTCTTGTCTTTTTCATATTTAGAGATTTCAAGACTGTTAGAGCTTTTAGTAATGTAGTTGTTTGTTTAGTTTCACACTGCTAAACAGTCACTCAAATACTTAGAATTGATTTCCAGAGAAATATGTTCTCTGTATGAGCTCTGTGGTTTTTTGGGTTTTTCCCCCCAGCTTACTTTATGTCCAGGCTAGCAGTTTGATTTGCAAGCTCAGAAAATATAATGTTGAAAAAAGTAATGCAGATCAATTCACGTCATCAGAACATTTTGGTTCTGATCTTATTTCTTTAACTTGGTGTTGGTTTTGGTGACTGGTGCATTTGATCAAGACATAGCTCACATTCTTTGTTGTGAAAGTACAAACTACTTTTTCACATACACAAGCTTTCTTAAATATTATGATCTTGAGCTTTTGTAAGTCACGTATTTCTGTCAAATGGATTTCTTGTCAAAACTTTTTCATCTATCAATTATTGCATCTTATAAAACTTTGAAACGTTCAGGTCTGAGCATTATTCCTCTGTGCATTCAGCCTGCCTGCTGCGTTTGTTAACATGTGCAGCAGGGTTGGAGGTTGAGTTACATTTTCTGTTATTTTGATCATTTCAAAATGGATTGGGTTGAATATGAGATGCTATAATGACACTAGTTAACTGCAAAGTTTTCATCGGTCATTCAGAAATTTGATACAGAGTTGCTAAATCCTTCTCTAGATCTAGTGTGAATTAATGTATCCAAACCTAAGGCTCCCGGAGATCCGGCTGGCACCAACTGGATTTTAATTACATCCCACACATTGGTTTAGTTATTCTTGTAGCAGGTAAAATGAGTGTTACAAGTTAATTCTTTCAGATTAGAAAAAAAAAAAAATTATTGATCCTCTTTTCAGATGAGGGGGGAAAAAAAAAGTTTAAAATAGCTTAATTTTATTTTTTCCCAAGGAAAAAGGAAAGAAGGTATATAGGTAATGGAAGAAAGAAAGGCAATGAAAGGATATAAAGAGACAAAATAAGTCAATTGTATGGAAAGGAGTAAAGAAAGAAAAATTACATTGGAAAAAATTAACTGGAAAGTGTATTCTATTTTATAAGCAGAAAAGATAAAGGTAGAAAACCTGAAAGGCACAGGCACGTTAAAATACCAAATTCTGTGCAAAGGGAGAAAAAGTAAAACAAATGAAAGGGGAAGGCATAATTTTAAATTGAAGGGAGAGATAAGTGCATATGATATTTTTAAGTAATTTCTCTCTAATAGTCAGCAGCATATATTTGAGTTTGTCCAGAATGACTTAGATTTTTAATGGATACAGAATTAGTGTTACCAAAAATTACATCACAGTGATCATCAGTGTTACTCAAAACACAGGTAAGGGTTGTCAAGGTTTTATTTATGTAACCTTTCCTTTTTATTTAATGTTTTCTTTAAAAAAAAAAGTTCAAAGCTACAGTAAACATGAGGGGTTTCTTTCACTAATGCTTGCTATTTTTCATGCCAAAAAAAAAACAAAGCCAAAGATTGAACACCATGAATTCTTTAATAGCATCTTAAATTTAAGAGACTGTACTATAAACAGATTAATTATATCAACCTGAAAATTAATTGTATGAAGTAATGTTGTTGCCCTTAGGCATTTCTCAGTACAGGAAGCCAGGAAGAGGAAACCACAGTCTTCGGTAATGCTTGTAGACACCAGTAGCTAGTCATCTCCTGACCCATTGCCATGTCAAATGCACTGCAGAGCATCCTCCTGGAGCCCTTTTCATGTTATTCAGTTCTAATTTACCATCAGCTGTCATAGCTTTACCATGCACATTCTGAAACTGGCACTGGAGGCTCTACATAAAACCGCAAAGGCAACTAAATTCAAAGTTAGAACTGAAATTTCATTCTCAGTTCTCTTGGTTGTGGGGGTGCTGTGGAGCACATGAGAACACCCAGCATTTGAAGCCCCGGCTGGACCCACACACAGGAGAACAAGAGGAGAGTGGAATTTCAGCCCAAGCCTTACCATTAATGCCATGTAGCTCTTTGTGATTTTATTTCTCCTTTATAGCACTGTTAAAGGCAGAAATAAGCCCAAGTCAATCCCAGAGTTATTTTAAACTATGCTTACAAGAATCTTGTGGTAATAGTAATAGATTCTTCTCACCCGTTGTGCCTCCAAAATTTGAATTTTTGTATCCATCTTTGAGTTTGCACTGTTGGAAACTGCGGAGGTGTTAGATTACAGATACCTTAATATCTGAGGTTCAGCCTTAAATACCTCATTATTTCTTACAGTATACCTGCCTACACTTGAAACTCATTTTGTGGAATAGAATTAAAGAGGAAAACGCTTCTTTTTGCCTAATACATGCATTTTTGTGAGCAAAATGAGCTTTCAAAGTGTTTTTAAAAATGTCAGGAATGTCAGATCTTTTTTATCTGAAGGACTCCTTGGATGACTCAGGAAAAACTACTTGGAAATTAGTCAGGATTTAATTGAAGTGGAAGGATACTGAATTGTGGAGAGAGAGCTTGCTCCCCTCTGCGCTTTTTAGATTGGTACTTCAAAAGAAGATCAATCTTAATTTTAAGTGATTGAATCAGCCTTTTCTTCAAAACATAATTTTTATTTAGTCTTTCGTTAGGCGCTTGGAATAGTGATTAGAATAGTTATTCAGACATTTATCTCTTCTAAGAACAAATGGCAGTTATGCTTATAATTTTTTTTTTTAAAAGATGAGAGCTTTCTACTTCTTCCCATGTGTTTCCATCCCTTATCGCCTGTCTTTGGTGGGTCTGACATCCCTGCTTATTGAAGACTTGGAGAGATATGTATTGGCAAAGAAAATAATATTGAAGGAGAGGGAGGGATACAGCTTTTAAACAAGGTGGTAGCTGCTCTGGCTGAGCTCATGCTCGTGTCCTGAAGGGTGCTCTTTGCAGATGACGAGTTTCTTTAACAGTGACAGGATGTCAGGAACTTTGCAAAAGCTTTGAGAAAAAGTAGGAGATGGCACAGCTGATATATTTCATCCTGTTCCATCCTCATTTGTGCTAGTTTTGAAGCTGGCATTTATAAGAAGTTAGCCAAGGCTGTTTTGCAAATCAGGGATGCCAGTTTCACAAAAAGAATGGGGTTTGATGAGTCCATAATCCCATGTTATTGTAATTCTGATGGGAATAGGTTCCTTTCCAAATACAAGTCACTCTTCAGAGTTAATATGTGAACATCATAGAATCACCAAATATGCTGAGTTTGAAGGGGCCCATCGGGATCATCAAGTCCAACTCCTGGCCCTGCACAGGACACCCCAAGAGTCACACCATCTGCCTGAGAGTGTTGTCCACATGCTCCTCAATCTGTGGTGCTGTGACCACTTTCCTGGGGAGCCTGTTCCAGTGCTCAACCACCCCCTGGGTGAAAAACCTTTTCCTAATATCCAAGCTAAACTTTCCCTGGCACAGTTTCAGGCCATTCCCTCAGGTCCTGTTACTGGTCACCAAAGAGATCAGTGCCTGCCCCTCTGCTCCTCCTCATGAAGAAGCTGCAGACTGCAATGAGGTTTCCCCTCAGTCTCCTCTTCTACAGGCTGAGCAGAACCAAGTGACCTCAGCCACTCCACATATGACTTTTCCTCAAGGCCCTTCACCATCTTTGTTGCCCTCCTTTGGACACTCTCTTAACAGCTTAATGTCTTTCTTATATTGTGGTCACCAAAACTGGTATCTATGTATTTCAGTTAAAATCGTGGATTGCTGAAATTCAGTGCTCTGTTATTGGTAACAAATTTAGCTTTAGACAGAATTCAGGTAAATACTGCAAGACTTAAGAAACTTGAAAATCCACTTGGTTTGAAGATGCTGTAGAATTTGCTTTTTACTTCTTGTCTAAACTTTTTAATTTTGTATTTGTGCAGAAAGATTGCTTTTCATTATTTTGGTTAAAGGACAACTGTGAAACCATTTTCCACTTTTTAAAAAAATTTGCCATAGGGCAAAAGTTGCTTATGTTACTATGAGAAGGAGATGATTTTAATAAGAATGCAGCGTATTAATACCCAGCAACCATGAACTATTCATTTGAGATTTGCAGCGTTTGTTGAGTCTTGTTAACTAAGCAATTACAGAGTCACTTGTCCCCTAAAGTTTGTAGAAGTATAAAGCTACATTTCTTGCTACATTTGATTTATTTTTAAGCAGTATTTTCCATAGCATGCAGGTCTGAACAGCAGCAGTGCACTTGTGTTGTAGGCCATAATAGAGCTCTATACTGTTAGAAGCTTAAAGCAGTTCTGTCTAAACCAAAGCAAGTCTTGGCTTCAGATACTTAGAGGTAGCCCACATTTTCCTTGCATATCGGAATATGCCTGTTTTAAATCTAAATTATGAGTATTTTGGTCGTCTTCTTCCTGTTGGTTCCCTCCCACCCTTCATTGAAACCTGAGGTTTGAGGCAAACAAACATGCTTACAAGGGGAAACTAAAATTGACTGTAACAGGTGCTTGTAGTCTATCATTCAGTGAAATATTTTAACAAGTCCTTAATGCTAACACAGAGGTGCAAGGCATGGGATTAAGGGGCAAGTTGAAGCCTTCTATTTAGAACTATAATAAATTATAATATCATATATGATGCTAATTGCTGTTCCATGATTAATGTTCAAATACACAGTGTGTGTTCTGAATTTTAGAGTTTCTCATAATGTTGTCACTTACCATCTCTGAAATCCTAAAGCGTAAATACCTGTTTCACTGTGTCTCTTGCTGCCAGTAAGTGCTGGTGCTACTCATCAGAGTGTTGTCAGCTTCTATGGTTTTGATCCTGAGTCTCTCAATATTTACAAGGAGAGGGTGAAGTTGGAAATTTTTTGTTTGCTTGACTAGTTGAATCTTTGGGTTTGGTGATATAATCTCTGACTCTCTTGTTGGAGTTTTCATTGCTTTTCCCATTTTTCAGACTTCTTTGAAAGAGAGGCCTATACTTAAACTAGAACATCATTATTCTCTCATCTTAGTAGTTGCTCCACAATTTGATAATTAACTTCAGCAATGGGTCATTTGCATGGATACACAGCACATTTCAACTTTTGCTGAGCCAGCCACCAACCTGGCAAAATACTGTTTGCTGTTCGGTGGGTTTAGGTTTTTTGTCGAATTGAATTTGGCTCAGCAAGAGTCCAACAAGTAGCAGAGCTGGCAAACAAGGAGGTGCAGGACCATATAGCCAAGAGCAGGGGAGTGCGAAGCAGGAGCAGCCTTTGGTGACATCCAGCCATTAATTTGGCTCGCCTGTGTTGTTAAAGCATGCGCTCAGTGAAGCCAAAAAATACCTTGACTGTCATACAAGCATGTCATTCTCTAAGACTGTGCCATAAAAGCTTTAATTGCTGGTAGCTTTTTGTTGTGGCTTCCCACAAAATACTGAGGTTAATCAAGATTGGATATAGGATTTTTTCTAATTACCGCCTTGGTCTACAAATGTAGTGGATTTTTTTGCTTTTTCAGAAGGAAGATGTCATTCATGCAGAAGTGGATGAAAGACTGTCTCTTCGAAAGCACCGCTTCATGCATTTTGCATCACTGGAATATGAAGGAGAATATTACATGACACCAAGAGATTTCTTGTTCTCAGTAATATTTGATCAAGTTGAACGTAAGTTGTTTTCTTGTCATTGTATTTGTGAAGGAAAAGAAACTTGCAGGTCCCCATAGAGATGTCATTTGCAAATCACTGGGATAAGATCCTTTATGTTACATAAATCAGCAGAAGCCAATTTATAAGTGTTGTCCGTGTGGATTCCACAGACACCACTACCCTTTATGCAAGTGAGCCTGATGATTTAGAAATCTGGTGACTTTATGATGACATCTCTGCATAATTTACATGTCTGATCAGTACATAGTTCCACAATTACTTACATTCCACAGAAAATAGGATGAGTGTAATGTAATAGTTTTCATACCATTCCTGGCCCTGTTATCTTCTATCCACTTCACCAGTGAGTAATTCTGTGACCTTTTTCCTTAGAAGAGGGAGTGATGGGAGTGAGTTGAATGAAAGTAATAAAGTACAGAGTTCAGTTCTACATTTTTGGTTTCAATTATTTGATTTTTACAAAACCTAGTTAAGAACAAATCAAAATCCTAAGTGTATTTTCAAGAAGTTATTTTAAAAGCATGCTTTCTGAGGAGAAGATAGGAACAGCCCGCAAATAAAAAACGCATAGATCGTTGTCCTTTTCTACAGGTTTTCTGGCTTCATTAATTCTGCCCCATTCCCTAAGCTTCTTTTGTCTTTGTATCCTCTTCTGTTATTTCCATGATGCACTAATTTTTTAAAATTATATATGTTTTTCTCCTCCAAAAAATTGGGTTTTACAGTTCTCACAAGATTTTTTTTTGCCTTTGAAAGGTTAAGTTTTCCAGTTTCCAGAGAGGATTGACACTTAAAGGACAAATGTTCTGTTAGTTCATCTGCTGAGGGAAAGAGGGAGCAATCCCAGCTTTAATAGTTGTCTGCTGCAAATCCACACATGCTGACCAGGAGAACATGTTGTCTAGCAAAAGCCATTCGAAGCCCAGGATGCTCTGCCTACCTACCAGCAAATGGAGTGACTTAGGAGTATTGAACTGGAAATACACAAGGAAATTCAAGGTCCTGTGGAAGGGTTTGAGAGATGGGGAGGAAGAAGGAGACCAGAATGTACTTTGATTCAAGCCTGTCGAAAACCTAGGGCAGAAAACAGTTTAAAAGAGCTGCAAATGGTCAAAGAATAGGACACAAGCATCTGTGATGAAAGAAGTTTTCCTGTATCTGCCAAAAATGTATAGGTGATAAGGATACATGGATTCACTGCTGACACACAGCTTCTAATATTACACAAAGCTGAATATAAATCCTTAGATGGGCTTTATGACCTTGAGAGTCATGAAGATTTTAAAAAGACTGTTCTTTAATGTATGAGTGTTAGACCTCTTTCCCCTTCAAAACTTTAGTCATTAAGTTAAAAACCTAAAAGGGGTCTTATTTTGAGTTTTTCAGCCTGAAAGACAGTGAATATAGAAATTTTTTGTTTTGAAGGTGTGGTTTTCAGACAGTTGTCTCTGAAAACAAGGTTAGAGAGATAAGTGTTTTTCAGTGCTAGCAGTTCATACATATTAATTGGTTACTCCAAGTATAATAGTACACATGCAGATTTTTAATGAAGTGGTGTATTTATTTGTAATGCAGGCAAGTTAATTTCAGTTGCTTTGCTAATATGAGTAGGAAACAGCATTAAACAGAAACGAATAAATAATGGCAAGAAAAAAATCTTTGGTCTAATGAGCATTTAGCATTTCAAATTGAGGTCAGGCTTGCAGCAGTAGCGTCATAGATGCTTGATAGAAAAATGTTGATACTTGAATCTAATGTTCTTAAATATTTTTTTAACCGTCATTGGTATGGATTCTTTGGCCAGTAGCATAGACACAATGGTAAGCAATTCTCTTGATTTCTCTTGCTTGGGATTTTATATTTTCATGTGACTGCAAACAAACACAGAATGCAGAATGGCAGGGAAATATGGCACTTGAAGTATTTTAAAGGCAGTGGTTTATTCATTGTGTTTAGAAGAGTTTCCTATGAGGAGAATAAACAGACCTATTTCAAGTGTCTGCCCTGGTATATTCAGAGTAGGTCAAGATAGTGAACTTATTAGCAAAGCAGGAATTATTTTGGAAGCTTTCTGCTCATATTATAAAATAATTATTTTTCACCCTGAACAGTGCCTTTAGAAAGGAAAAAGGCACCACCACTTATCCTAGAAAGCCCTTCACTTACTGCATACTTAGATGCAATTTTAACATGGGATCCTGCATACAAATGATGAATCATATAATGCTGAACTTCAAGCTGTAATGATTTGGTTATTCTCTACCTATTTTTGATTAATTGCTAATAAGTAAAAAACCGAAATCTCTCAGAAGAATCTGAAGCACCATGGCAGTAACCATTCATCTTCCTCTTCATAAACATTTGCTTGGAGTTTTCCAGTTGGATGCTGTTTGTAGTAATATGGAAGACTTAGGGCTGTTCTAAGGTTTTGTTTCTGCTGTTCTTTTTACAGACAATATGCAGAAACGTATGACCAGCCTCACAAGCAGTTTAGTTGGGTACATCAAGAAATATTGCTGAGGTTGATCTGTCCCTATTCAGAGATAAACACTCCCACAAGGGAAAAAGGCAAGCAAAAAGAGGGATGAGAAACAGTTATGAATTGTGAGTAGGACGCCTTGGCCAGCAGCCTTAGGGTTTTTTGCTCATGGGTGGTAGTCACTGGAGAATTACTTTGAAATCTCCTGTTAGTTTTTAAACATAATCAAATTTAGTAGAAAGTAAATGTGGTGTTGTGTAAACCAGATGAGTTGTTGGTGCTAGCATTAGAAAGTACCAAAATATTTTAGCTATGTGCAGATTGTCAAGTGAATTCCTGTACACAGTTGGGTGGAATTTATTACTGAAGCAAAAATCTTAGGTGTGCCCTTTGACAAGGTTGCAAAACATGCAATAAATTATGATTTATTATAGAACACTTTACCAGATAAGAAAACAGATGAACTGTACTGCAAATGTATCAGCTGTCATCCAGCCTAAGTGATCTTGAACCCTGCCTGACGGACCTTAGTTCACTACCTCTGGTCATTTGTTTCCTGGTGCATGGGTTTCTCTATTACTCATTTTCTTTAAGGCAGGCAAAAGTTGTGAAATATTGGCATTCCTGTTAATTAAATCACACCTTCAAAGTTATTTACTGTCAGGGTGATAATGAAGAAAAATATTTACAGTACTGCCATGTAAGGAGAATGAGCTGATAACAAATGCAGAGTTTCCTGACAGACTTTTTGTTCTGCATATTGACAAAGCAAAGAGCTCTTTAAAGGAATAAAGACACCGTCTGAAAAACTATTTGCTTGCTTTCAGAGGCACTCCTTACACAAAGTTACTCTCTAAATATGTGCCTAGTTCTATTGCTGTTAGTTATTTAATGAAAGGAAACAGCCACCTCTTTATAAACAGTGGCAAACAGTAAATGAGATGTGGTAGTGTGGCACAACATTTGTGCCGGTGCAAAACTAATACGACAGCATTTTTTTCTACTAGTTAGTGCAGTGCATACTAAATGCACCATTGGGGATTTTAGATTCATGGCTATATGCCATGTAATCTTGTGTTTAAACTATGTTACCACAGGGATGTGTAGCAAACCATTGCAGAACAATCAAGTTCTTCTGGGCAATCTGTGGGATGTTCATGTAAATTGTCATACCTGATGCAATGATAGTTTAGTGAAAAAGTGTTCTCTGTTACTGTTCTTATTGTGATATAATTCACAATGTCTAGTAATATCCAATACAAATAATATAAACTTGTTGTGTTGCATCAGAAATTCTAGCACTTTTAAGATAACGGGTGTGGGAAGGATTAAACTCTGCTCATTTACACTGAATTTTCATTGCAAGGCAGGAGTATATTCTAGAGACCCTTCATGGAAAACTTGTGTCTTAAACAGTTGTGCATACTTTGGCTCATATTCCGGATTAGACAACTAATCCTGTGTTAGAGCTCCATGGAAATACCGTCTCTGATGTGCTGTTGCAGAACATATAAGAAAATCTGTATGAATTTTTGAAGAGGACTGCAAGAGTCCTTCAGTAAGTGAAGATTTTGCAATGCATTGAATCTGAACTGTGCTTATGTTGATTTTTTTCTAGAGAAGGTTATTTTGTTTGTCTTCCAGGAAGAAGACAAACCTTCAGGTTACCTTGTCTGATAACAATTGATATGTGCTAAATAAAGAGTTGTGTGTCTACTCAGTCCAGATTCAATGTGTTGTAGTATCTTCATTCATTCAGCTGTGGTAAAAGAGATTTTTTTGTGTTCTACAGTACCAGGGTACCAGAGGCAGTATTTCCATGGCAGAATCCTATCTGTCAGTGAGGATTAGTGTGTTGTAAGTTTCCATGGAGAAGTTGTTCAAGCTTTCTGTGGGAACACAGTTGGCACAAAGTTGTGGTGTGTTTGCAGGCTTGATATGACAGGTGGCTTCATGTCACAGCATCAGCGTGGTCATGGCTGTGAGGGAATCTGAGGAAAGTACACAGTGCAAGGCTGTGATGGCTGAAAAATTGAGTTGTCCATTGTCCTTAGTTGAGGTCAGTGCTGGTGCAGTCAGTGATGTTAGGAGAGCCAGGAGGGACCAGTCAGTAGATGAGCACTTTGGAATGAGCTGAGTCAGTCTTTTTATTTTTGGGTCTTGAGTTTTTTGCCTTTGGCGGGAGTTCAGATGCCTATACTTTAGTGTCTTCATTTTGACCTGAATTTCATATGCAATAACTAATCAGACTGAGTCATGCAGCAGTGTCAGATCTAAACTCTAGGATTCAGAGTCAAAGAATAAGATTGGAACTTGTCTAAATGGAGAAGCTTCATGTGGGAAGCAGGGATTGAAGTGTTATATGGGGAGCCATTGATACTGTTGGGAACTGAATTCAATCCTCTCAAATTTCTGATGTGTTAACAAAGAAAGTGTTTTCTCTCTATCTATGCATTTGCTTGTTTTTTTAGTTCAGGTTTGTCATTGTTGCTCAAATCCCCCAAACTCTGTAGAGAGCTCTGCAAGCTGCGTGTGCGGGACAAAGATGACCCCTTGCCCAGTGCTAGATGGAAGGTAAAGCAAAGATAACCCAAAGAAATAACACGATGGTTTAAGGTCATTGTATTAATATTTTCTGAATTTTTGAAAATGAAACAAAATCAGCCATTTCTAGCCAAAGCTTCTTAGTCATCATTGTTTACTTATTTCTTAAAGTGGGGTTGTGAGTAAAGGAAAATAATATTCCTGTTAAGGAATTGCACACGCAAGCAAAGATAAACATTGATTGCTGAAAATTCCTGCCTTGTAACTATTCCATTTTCATCTTCAGCTGTCCTTCATCACCCAAAAAGCATTAGCAAATCCTACCGCAACCCTGTCAAAGTCTTCAAAGTGACATACTTTTACTTTGCCTTAAGTGTCCAAGTAGAACATTAAAATTGGCGTTCTACGTAAAATACTATTTTGCTGTGCCTTAGCCAATTGTTGGTAAATAAATAAGCTAAATAAGAGAGTTTTTTGTTTCTTCTTTTGTCCTCAGCAATTAGATGTTAATCCTGGTAACTAAAGTACATAGGCTGTGTGTTTCTTTAAAAACAAATTTGACGGTAAATAGTTCTTTGTTTAGAAATATGGCAGAAATTCCTATAATCTTGATAATGTATATTTATGTCTGGACATATGTTTTGTTGTGAACTCAAACACTAAAGCACTTTCATAATGGTTGTATCACAAGGTACTACACAACAGAATCAAAGATGGGATTCTTGAGGAGAAATGGCTTGTTCCCTCCTGCAGCATTCAAGTCTGCTCTGTTGGCCAGGCTGCTTTTTTGGTGTGTTAACCACTGGCCACTGCACGTACTTACTTGTTTGCTCCCGTTTTTCAGAAGAATTTATTTGGTTGAGAGTCCAAAAAACAGCTGTGAGTGGAGCAGCACTGAGAGCAGAGGTTGGAGGTGAGTGCTGGCTTCCAGTGCTGTAGCCCTGCAGCTGCAGCAGCAAGGCAGCATGCACGGTGAGATGGGAGGGCAGGAGGAAAGGGAACCATGGAGCAAAATCACTTAAAAAGAAGCATGTTTTAGCATATCATTGCACAGGGCAAAGATACCCTTTTTTTCCCTCCAGTTCTGTTTCCATGCCTTCAATCATGTTGAAGGTACCTGAGATACATTCCTTGTACAGTCAAATAGGAAAATATATTTTTGATTCTTAAATATATACTGACATTGTATTAATTACATTTGAATGTTTGTGGCTCTATCTGTGTGAGACAGCAGTTAGATTATACTGAGCTGACGTCCCTGTTGTGATTGATTCCTATATTTCTCTTTGTGGCATTGAGGACTGGTTGAAGAGTGATGCAGATTGAGAGTTCTTACCTTGATTGACTGCAATGCTACTGTTTAGGTAAAAACTTTGGCAAGATGTCCTGATTTGAAAATACATTACCAGCTATGTAGCTTTCTGAAAAACAGTTCAATGAGAAGATAAATTATAGTTTCTCAATGAATGAAAGCAACTTTTAAAAACTCAGCACAAAAATAGTACCCATAATAAAAGCAATCAGGCTTCAGCAGAGTTGTGAGCAAGAGGCAAGTGGTCTCAATGCACGTCTTGAAGGATTTGGTTATTTAAAGTGTGAAAGTTACTGGTTATTTAATGGCATCTGAATGGAAAACAGATTCCTTGAAACGAATGAAAATATATTGTGCGCATACAGAATACTTTTAGTGCAAGTAATGGAAAGATCAGGTTATTAATAACAGGAGTCTGCTTGTTGTATAAACATCGTCTGCCTTAGAATTTCAGAAGTCTTGCAACAGTTTCTGCTTTAGTCAAGTATTCCAGTTTTGTGACATGCTAATGTGATACTTAAAATACCTAACAGAGAAGTCACTTTTTTTAAACATATGGGCACATTTTAAGAGCTCATACAATTATTCTTGGTCTCTGAATATTTTTCTTATCTTTAAAGATTTTTTTAATTTTTTT
The DNA here is from genome assembly GCA_013400235.1 of Oriolus oriolus. Lineage (NCBI taxonomy): Eukaryota > Metazoa > Chordata > Aves > Passeriformes > Corvidae > Oriolus > Oriolus oriolus. The sequence goes on from VXBT01006576.1 coordinate 1,848,201, forward strand.
AGAACACCACACACTTTTTCAACTACTTTTATAACATACTGTCAAATACCACAGAAAATATCTCTGCGATTTGTTCTCCCACAGGTTCTGAATACTTTTTGACAGATTACTTCAGTATTATTTTTTTAATAATTCAGTGGAACTTAATCAGTTCTGAAACATCCTGCTTAACTGACAATTAAGTCTTAACAGATGTAGCGTGAAAATCAGACTCAATGAATTTTTTCACTCTTAAGTGTATTTTAATGTCTTGCAACATATGTCGTCAACACAGACAGGTATTGGTTTATCCCTCAGAAGTACAATCTGGTTTTAAAATTCCTTGGCTTGCATTCAGATATTTAAGAACTGATGAGGATCTGCAGACCGCTGGCGGACGATAGCAGGTGCCAGGAGTGCAGGTCAGGCTCCTGCCAAAATCTAGCACGCGTTCTAGCCTCATACTCTCAGTTGTTTGTAACTCTTTTGGTACTGGTGGTTCCGTGCTTTTCCTTAGGCCAGTGCTGAATTTTTATTGTATTAGTCATATGATTTATCCTTTTTTGAGTAACCTTGATACAGACTACTATTCTTCCCCTGCTTGTTCTCATAAGAAATGTTACATTATGAGCTTTTTTAAAATGCGTAGATTAGAACCACAGAGTATAAATCACTTTTCTTCTAGGCAGCAACAGCGGGCAAGGTGTGCAGCCTGCTTTGGTAGGTGATAGGACTTGTCCTTACTTGCCAAACAGCTGGCGTCTCCAGGGGCACCTTTGAGAAGTTCCATTGCTCCCTGTTTGGAAAACACTGGCATTGATTCCCTAAGGGAGAAACTGGCCAAGTTATGCTCTGTTTTTCACTCCCCAGCCTTGCACCTGCAGTGGGTTATAGCACCGATTGTGCTCAGTAGCCTTCCTCATCTGCTGTGAAACAAAAGCAAATACCGAGTTCAAAGGCTTTTTTTCCATGTGTAAAACACACAGGTTCCTCTTGTTAGAGCCACCTGCTTACATGGCAGTGCCCTCCCTTGGGTTACCAGCTTCATTACTGCAGAGGAAAATGCAGACAAGAGAAAATTCTTAATAATCAAATCAGTCTTCCAGTGTTGTCCAGCCCCTCAGAGAGCTCAGGTCCTCACACCACCATCCATAATGCTGGCAAGCACCTGGTCATTCTGCTGGCTATGTCTTTTTTTAAATATCTTTCCTCTCAGACCTGGAAAAGCCTGAAAGTGAAAGGATTTTACAGACACAGCTAACAAAAAAATACCATGTTTTCCAACAAATCCTGCCTTAGTTGTTACCAGACAAAAAGTAGTTCAGCGTTGCTAGTAGGTCCAAGTCCATCCTACCTGGCTGATTTTGGTTTTCCTAGCTGCTTTTTTCAGCTGATCAGTGTACATAAAATGCCAGTGTCCAGGGACTTTGTTCACCAAGAACTGCAATCGTACTTGGCTTAATAAAAACTTTGAAATGGGCTCCCTTGCATGGAATTTAAATAGAAGACATGGCCAAGACAGCTACCTTTTGATGTTATTCAGTTTATGCCAGTTGTCTTTCAGGACTGATGTTTGAAGTCTTCAGAATGATACAGCTCATTTTCTCAGGCGCCAGCCTTCTTTTCAAGTCTTGAATGCGTGTCCTTTGGGCCAATACCTCTGATACTTCTGGACCTACTGAGACTGTGAAATCTTGCTGCTGCATCGGTATTGGCAAGCGCTTAGTAAGTCACGTATCCCACCAGAGAAACTTCCAGTTCCAGAAAATGGAGGACTTTTCCTCCTTTTTTGTTCCTCTCCAAATGTTTTTTGTTTCATTTTTGATTTTTTTGGGGAAGGGGTCTGCATGTGTTTGTGTGTCACCCACACGCTGACAATAGCATTTATTTCCTTTGTGTGGATGTGTTGGTGATACAGAATGTGGGAGCTTCCTTCTGTTTCACTGTCAGTTTCTTGGGAGAAACTATAAAACCTAATGCTCAGAAACCTCCATCTGCTTCTCTGGCTTTCTTGGAACTGGCTAAGGAGAGACATTTTTTGCCATCTGTATGGTGGTAAAGGCAGTCTTTGCTGCTGAAAAAGTGAGTTGGTCTTTTAAACCAGTATGGTCGTTTTAAAAGTACACTGGGCAACATAATTACTCTACACTTTCACTAGAAGAAAGCTGTCCATTGTTTGCTTCTTGTTTGTACCACCTTTGAGAACTATAAAAAGCTCATTTAAAATTTGATTCATTTGTCATTTCAATCTCTTTCCTCTGCAGCTTCATTTCAAGAGGACAGTAATTATTCTTTACGTCCAGTATTTCTGTAAAGAGGAGAAAGGACATCTGCTTAGTCAAACCATTGTAAGAGCACTCATATTTATTGCCACTGCTCACCTAAGTTAACATGTAATATCTTGCAAGGTGTTTTTATGGATTTGTATCCTCTGTTAGGGAAATACTTCATGGCTTAGTACTTGTCTTGAGGATTTCATAGCTAAGTGCTTCAAAATTTATCATATATGTTCTAAAAGTCAGCTCCTGTTTCAACAGTTTACAAACTTTAAATATAGACCTCATACATTTTTTCATACTCAATTTAAAATCATTTTTACCCACTGCTTATACTGCAAAACAGTGACACAAGATCTCATCTGTTGCTTAAAAACTCTGCTGATATCCACCCTAAAAGTAGTCACAGTCTGTTTAAACCCTCTTGCTCTTGTGCTAACATTTCCCATTGCCTAAAATAGTGGATTTTTTCTTTGGAACCTTAGGTCTGTGATACATTGTAGATAATTAAGTTACCACTCAGCACTGGTCTTGTTAGGTTAAGCAAACCTGAGTTTATTTTTGTCTCCTCTGTCTGGGTGAGGCCATCCATTTCACGGCTTTATGTCAGTATCTTTATTCCATGCTTTTCTGAGTCTGATTTATCTGTGTAAAGCCAGTGTCATTCCCTGGCGCACTCCACTAGCCATCACTGTGGTCTGAGGGATGGAACAAGGATTGGAGACAGGGACTTCTTAAATTAATAATGTTGCTGAAACACCTGAAATGTCAAAGTGCAGCTTTAGTTAAGGAGAAAAATGGTACAAAGCAATGCTCATTTGAGCAAAATGCTGAGATGCGTGTATTCTGTGCTCCACTCGCCGTCACTACACATGGAACAGCTTCCAGCATCATAGGTGCTTTGGTCCTCATTTGTACCTCCATGTGTGTGCCAGGCTGAGGATACTGGGGTAGAGCAAATTATTTTCTGCATTCTTAGGTGAGGAAATTTTTGACATAATCATTGTATAGCAATTAAAATGGAAAAAGAGAGATCTGGCAAAGAATGTCCTTTTAGGAGGATATGTACAGTCAAGGGCTTGATGCCCCCAGGTAAGGTGCAATTTTCTCAGGAAAAGGAAAAAATTGTTCATTTTTTCAGTCCACAGTTGCTCTTGGAGGAGAAATTAGTTTTGTCAGAGGCTGAGAATGGCAGGAAGGAGACAACAAGGATAATTGGAAGTGGTGGACACAGAAGCCCGGTGTACTGAAGGCTGCTGCAAGTTAAATGAGACATTAGTGGGAATTTTGATGTAGAGTGTACTTCTGCATTTGGATTTGCCTCCTTCATTATATTTGATGAATAAATATTTCTGTTCTATTTCTGTCTTGACCTATTACAATGTTTCCTCTGGTGCTTAATATGATCAGAATTCTTCAGAAAATCTGACTGTAAAATAAAAGCCAGGGTAAAGCCAAATGTGTTTCTGAGGTTTGCTTCATCAGATTATCTGAATCCAGCAGGAGAAAAGTTTTTTTTCTAGGGAAATAAGACAGTTCTAGAAAAGAACAACTTTTTTTTTAAAGAAACTCTTGATCTTCTTTGTCTAGATTTTTTTTTTTCTGCCAGATTTTTTTCTTTATCATGTGAGGAGTTTGAAGTCAAAGGGTCAAGTGATGGCTTATTTTTTCTTCTCTTATTCAGTCTGCAAAGTTCATTCTTTAGTGTAGAGGAGGTGCTCTAGTTGGTGCACAAGTCTTTTCGTTTCTACTGCTATAGAAGGCTGATGAACATCATGTCAATAATTAATTTTTAAACATACTATTAGCAGCATTAATTTTTTTCTAGGTTGCAAATTGACCAAGCTGTTTTAACCAGTGCAATAAGGTATGATTAACACCTGTTTCTAAGCTCTTCCATGATTTCTCCTTACTTTAGTTCTTAAAAGTCTTTAGTTCTTTCCAGTCTTAAGAGAGTTCTCAGACTTTTCATGATCCTGCTCCTCTTCCTGTTCCTACCTTGTCTACTGAATAAAGGCAATGTTTCAGATTAGTTTTATGTAACTGTCTTCATTCTACTGTTCTGAGAAACTAACAGAACCTAACAAAATCTCTTCATAGGTTAAATCTTTCATGGCTTAAAAAACAGGAGCATCCTGTTATCATTTACATACCCTTGGAGCCCCTGCTGTAGGAAAACTTTCCAAACATCTGTTAATTGCTATGTGGCAGATGTTAATGATGTATAAACAAGTCAGACTCAGCAGGGGCTGTTACTGGTTTGCTTAGAGCTTCTGTATGTGCTAATAACAGAATGTGCTAATCTTAGAAGTGGAAAGAAACTCCAGGCTAATTTAAAGATAAGGGTGAGAATGACGTGGACCATCAACTGAAGGAAAGCAAGTCAGCCACTGAAAGGAACTCCAATTAACCAAAAGAAGGAAGAAAGAAAAACTAGAGATTGCAGTAATGCTTGAACTTGGAGAGCTATGGAAATAGTGAAGTAGGGCTGTGCAGCATCAGTAAAAGCTCAAAGCAGTAGACAGTGTCTTCTGCATGAAAATTCCTAAACATGGTTATTAGAATGCCCTTATCTTTTCACAATGGCATTTGGAACAAGTAATGTCATCACTGGGGTATCATCTGCACTAAGATGGCCTTCCTAAAATTTTCATGTGAGGTTGCACTTCAGAGCCTTATAAAGGGAAACATTCCTTCTGGAAATTCTGACATGACAGTATTAGGTTAATTCAACTCTGAATAGCAGTTCCCTTTATCATTATCATCCTTGTCATCTCCAGGAATCTAAAACATCTGAAGTGCTACAATACTGCACCTATGCCAAAAGTCTGTTCCCTTAAAACATCAGTTTTATTACTTTCTTTTTTTCTTCCCTCTCCTTTCTTAAGCTGATTCACTAACATTAATGGGGATTAGTTGCAGTTATTAAGACTCTGCTGAAAAGAAAGTGATCCTACTTCTGCAAGAGTAGGCATCCACTAATTCACTTCATCCTTTTAATAAAACTGATTGCAAAATGGACGTGTTTCTTTGGTGAGTGTTTATGAACCCTTTTCTTTCAATGGATGATGTCAGCAGAATTTGGGAAGGTGGAGAACAGATGGATAATATCATCAATTGCAAAAATTGTTTTGGATTTAAACGGTAGACTAGTAGCAAGTGGATCCAAAACAACCTTGTGTGCTTTCTTTTGTTTATTCTTGTCATACCTTTCAGAAGTTCCTCTTGCTGACATTCAGCACAGATGGTAAATAATTTACTATAGCATTTCCAAATTTTTAGTTAAGAGAATTATTTCATCCCCTTTTTGTCCTCTAATACAAATGTATGTGTTGTTTCTTCAAGAAAAGTCTGCTGCAGAGGTGAATAGGAGCTGTAACCAGCCCAGTCACCCCATACAGTAATTGAACACCATCTAGTGGGTGTTCACTTAATCCTTTCATTCCTAAGCAGAATCTATATTGGTTATAATTTACAAAGTAATTGTTCTGTAAACTCAAAAGCAATGCCCTCAGACAGCTAGTCACTGTAAATTGCATGTTCATGAATGGGGCTTTTGTTCTGGAAGAGAAGCATAATAAAGTTTTGAATTTTCGGTGTTTATAGTGCTCTGGACAGCAAGACAAAAAGTCCCAGGCCTTGAGCTTAAACACACAGTTCACATTAATGAAATTACCAATATAGATTTGTTTCCTTTCAGTAAAATGCCCCAATTCACTATTAAATCCAGTGCTGAGTACTCTCATGACTCAACAAATAAGGCAAAAATGCTGTCTTGTAGGTTGTTAGTGAGAATTGAAGCTAGGCTACAGCCTTCAACTGTGTAAGAATGTTATTGCCTGTAGTATAAGGAAGGTGGCAAAATCCTAAAACTGCATATGAAACCTACCAACTATTACATGTATTTGGTGTTAGTGTATGTTACAAAAGCATATAGGTGGATATTTTCTTTTTTGAAGGATTGGTGAGGTGACTGGTCAGGTATTAAATTAGAGAGATATCTTGTATTTGTAACCCTTCTAGAAACAAATATCTGCAAGCAAATGCTAAACCCAACTGGACATGGTCTTGGGCAACATATTCTGACTGACTTTACTTTGAGCTTTTTCCTATTGTCATCATGAGAACATAAGGACATTCTAGTTGCTGCAATAACCTCCAGAGCTCCGTTCCAACTTCAGCTATTCTTTGAGTGAGATAATTCCCCTTAACCATGGGGGAGCTCTAGTTCATGGGTTTTCCTACAAGCTTCTCAGAAACTCCTGAGACCATCTTTCGCAATCACAAAAAAGGTGCTATTTGTGGTATATTCCCTAGAATGTTACCACTGGGAAGGAAATACGAACAATAAGATGTTGGAAGGGATGTGTTTGCTCTTTGGAGCCCTGAAGGCCTCAAATTCTGTACATTTGATGGAAGGACAAGGCACTAGGAGAATGAAACATGATTACCACCCTCACTAGAATAGTGCAGCAATAGAAATCAGACATCCTGCTGTTGAGATTTCCAGATTTCACAACAGCAGTACAGGAAAACATCAGCCACCTCTTTCTTGTTTCCCATACTGATATTTCTAGTAAAATTCCATTACACTTTTCCAATCAGCTATCACCTCTTTGAACATTTTTGGTAATATTTCTAAGACATTTTACTGCATGTTGCTGTAGTGGAAGTAAATCTTTAAAAAAAGTACAAAACATAACAAAAGAGAAAGCATTAATGATGGTGTAAATAATTTTGAAATGTGATAGGGTGAAACAGGAAAAACAGTAAAAAAAGGGAGCTACTATATAAACTGGATCTAAGTAGCTATTTATATTTACAGTACTCTTGAGAACCCATGCAATTTATGTGAAATGTCAATGCTCCTTGTTGCTTACCCACTGCAGTAATTTAAATTGCCTAGATGCACTAATATGTCAGCTATTTACTGCTTGGACACAAGTACTATAAATCTCCTGTATCTGAAGAGAATTACAGTAACCACTGCATTTTTCATGCTGATACCATTAATAAATACTCTTTTTTCACATAATATTTCCAGTTTTAATTTTAAAATTTTAAATTACTTCAAATCATTACATTTTTTTCTTTCTGTTCCACTAGGAATAAGCAATATCAATAGTATCCTGAAGTTTGTGCTTGAATGAAGAAGTTTAAGAAGCAAACTATTTCATAAACAAAGCAGTTGAATTAATTCCACCAAGGTGATTTGCCTAGTGGATGAGGGAGAGGCTATGGATGTTGTCTACCTAGATTTTAGAAAAGCCTTTGACACTGTTTTCCTCAGCATTCTCCTGGAGAAGCTGGCTGCTCACAGCTTGGGTGGGTGCAATGTTCACTGGGTAAAAAAAACTGTCTGGATGGCCAGAGAGTGGTGGGGAATGGAATTAGATCTAGCTGGGGGCCGGTCACTAGTGGTGTTCCCCAGGGCTCTGTATTGGGGCCAGCCCTGTTTTATATCTTTGTTGATAATCTGGGCAAGGGGATCAAGTGCAGTCTCAGTCAGTTTGCAGATGACACCAAGTTTGGCAGAAGTGCTGATCTGCTGGAAGGCGGGAAGGCTCTACAGAGGGATCTGGACAGGCTGGATTGAAGGGCCAGGGACAATTGTAAGAGGTTCAGCAAGGCCAAGTGCTGGGTCCTGCCCTTGGGTCACAACAACCCCAGGCAGNAGCAGCTGAGGGAGCTGGGGGTGTTTAGCCTGGAGAAAAGGAAGCCCGGGAGAGCCACATGAAAAGAAGTTGTGGCCAGGTGGGGGTCAATCTCTTCTACTGGGTAACAAGTGACAGAATGAGAGGAAATGGCCTCAGATTGCACCAATGCAGGTTTAGGCTGGGTACTAGGGAAAAATTCTTCAGTAAGTGGTCAGACATTGGAACCGGCTGCCCAGAAAAGTAGTGAAATCACCATCCCTGAAAGTGGTCAAAAGGCTCGTGCATGTGGCACTTGAAGACACAGTTTAGTGGTGGACCTGGCAGTGCTGCATCAAGGGCTGGACTCTATAAGGTCTTTTCCAACCTTAGTGATTCTATTGTCTTTTGAAGCCGAATCATAGAATCATTTAGGTTAGAAAAGAGTCCACCACTAAACCATGGCCCTAAGCAATACATCCACACGTCTTTTAAATACCTCCAGAGATGATGACTCCAGAACTTGCCTGGGCAGCCTGTTCCAGAGCTTGACAAGCCTTTCAGGAAAGAAATTTTTCCAGTTTAAACCTCCCCTGGTGCAACTTGAGGCCATTTTCCAAACTGATTTTAATATTGATACTATCTTTCAAATGTGTGAGCATGTATTTGTTTGCTCCTGAACTGATGAGATAATGCATGAGCCAAAGTCCGTTGGGAGCAATAGGACAATGTGGTTGACCCACATGGCTATTTCTGGCATTGTTATTGATAATTCTTTCATGTTGGAGTGTTCATTACATATCAAAGAGCAATAAACCATACAGTTACTTCATATAATTTGACGGTTTGAAACAATTTGCAGTTCCTGCTTAGAGGATAAATTGCATCAAAGCAAGAAGGTGGAAAAGATAGTCCTTTCTGACATGTCCTCTTTTTCCTTATTCCAGGGTTAGTAAGGTAGCTTCATGCTAGTGATAAATTCCCATACAATGGTTGAGTTCTTCACCTGGCACCTCAGTTGTGTTTGCCAGCAAGAGAACCCGATTTGTAATAAGCAATCTTTAATATTCTTGGGCTTAGTCTTTAACTGGTTTAGGGGATTTTTTTATGCCTTTTGTAAGATGCATGTGAAAAGTAACAGTTTGTCATGACAGGGAAGATCTTCAGAATGGATATTGTAAAGGAAGTAGCTGAATGAGACAATAGGAGTGGTTGCTACAGTGGTAATGGTGGTTTTATATTCTGCACATAGGCTTAAATCAAGTTTTGTACAGTGAGATAAGAATCAGGTTTTGGCTTTGTTAAGATGTTGACCTTTTCTTCCTTCATTTTGATTGTGGGATGATTTGCACACATTTTCATTCTGAATCCAAATTAATCTCGGCTTACAATTAAGATGCAATTTGTTCAAGTTATGTATGCAGTCAGATTTTTAGCTGTGTTATTTCCTTAAGGTTGTCCTTACCCTTCTTTATTTGTTCTCCTATAATAATCTTCTCTAGCCATAAAGTAGATTGCAGAACTCTTAGGCCAGGGATCTTGACTTCTAACACTGCCTAGTAGAGGAGCAGAATTAAACCTCTAGTGCTAGGAGGCTGTCATAATAGTTTATCTTTGTCTGGTGTTAGTATCCTAACCGAGCATGTGCTCTGATGCTGTAGTATTTAAAAACTACTTTTTGTTAGCAATAGGAGATGACAACTTAAAGAGAGTGATGCTACACAAATTATACCTTTTTTAGTTCGGAGTAGGATCAAAGTTCATTAATTGAGTCTTCTTGAAGCTGTAGTCTAGTTTATGCTGTTCTCTTTGCTAGATAAGACTGACTACAATTTCAAACATTGTAACAGGAATTTTTGAGGGTTGAGGCTCTGCTTGCCTGCTCTTTGTGGGAAGGTCCATGGTTTTTGTGCAGAATCAGGAAATGCCATCTATCTCAAAAGTCTGAACTGCATAGTTGCAGGTTGTAAGTTGCAGGAATTGTTCTCCACCCTTTTGGTCTCAGAAACATGTATTATGGATACTGCTCCTTCCAGGTGATCTTAGTTGTCCTTTATAAGACTTTACTGCTGCAGTTATGCAGCCATTCTGTCTCCTGAACTGTAGTAAACTTTGTCCTTGCATCTGATTAAGTTCCTATTAAAACAGAGAATACATGCCCTTAGCACTGCTAACATTGGGCTGGTAGACAGGAGGTTGGAAAAAAACAGATTACAGATGTAACAAATACAGAAAGCAGTCACAGTGTGAATTATCTGGTTGCATGCAGAAGGACTCACCTGCTCAATTTACATATATAAAAGCTGAATGTCAGGTCAGAGGAAGTAATTGTGGCATTTTTTAAAGTTAAAGGAAGGAAACAGGTAAGTCCAAGACCTGGGATGGACACCTGTCTCAGCCTGGAATAAATTGTTCTTTCTCTGTGTCTGTTTCTCTCCCTTGAGTACAAAGGGAGCCTGGAGTCATTAGTCAGGATGAAGTTTGTAGACAGAGATAATATCTTTTATTAGACCAGTTCCTCTAAGTTGGAAAAATTAGACAAGCTTTTGGGCATATGAGCTCTTCTTCAGATCTGAAATAGGAGCAGCAGATTTCAAAGTTAATTATAAACCTTTTTCTGTGTATGTCCTCACACCATCATAGTTACAGCAAAGCACCACAGAGATCACTAACTCAGATTTAGGCACCTAATTTTTAGACATCTAAATGAGGCCGGAGGTACGAAGCATGAGGTGCTTATTTGGGAGTTTGAGGACTTGCATTTCACATGACATTTTTTTTCCATTTGCTCCCTCCAGTGCTGAGCTCTGGCAGCCTCTCCTGCTGGGGAAATGCTCAGCTGCAAGTGTGCTCTCTTGGCTTCTTGCTGCTTGTGTGTTTCACGTGAAGTCTTAGCTTGCTTCACATGCTCCCTTTGCAGGGCTGCCCTTACAGGCCTGTTAGACTGCTCCGGTTGCTTGGGAGAAGTAACTTTCTATATGCTGTACGTCCTTGCAGTACAAGTCTTGTGGTAAGCTTGGAAGTTTGAACATATTCTCAGCTTTTCCTTACCTGCAGCTTTGATAGAGCGGATCTGGGAGTATGTTACTTTCCCTGGATAATATCCAAGGAGAAGTTCCCCTGCTGTCCCTGCCATTCCCACAGACTCCTGCTACAGTCCCCGTTAGGACTGAGCTGTTTGCAAGCACTGTAATGGGCCATACAGCATCTGCTTTTACCCTGGTGCCTTTGCTTATTTTGGAACTCCTGGTGAGTCGGTTCGTGGTCTCTTTAAGAGGTTTTGAAAACTTGCTTATCTTAATTATTTTGTCTGTTTCAGTTTCCTAAAAGACTGTGTCATCCTTTGATGTTTCCTCCCTGCATCAGCATCCCACCCTTTTTACCCCGGGCTGCCTGACTCACTGAGAAACCTCCTGGTATTGACTTGCTCTGATGCAACTGCTCTTCTGAAATGGAGATTTGCCAGCGCTGGCCCCGTCCCAGCGCTCTGTATTTCTTGTTTCCTCAGAGGAGCGATTGCTTTAAATAAAGAAGGACAGATGCAAAGCTTGTTTTGTAAAGCATAGCAGAAACTTCTATTATTGCAAATTGCCTTTTCCACTGGGCATACTTGAATTCAATTCAGGTGGTTCAGTTCACTAATTCATGTGATTGAAATGACTTTTATAAATTATCTTTCAATGGAGCAATGCAGTAGTTCAGTAAAAGCTTTCTAGCTGAAGTAGATTCCTAATTCATGTAAATTGCATGCTCATTTATTATTCAGATATTGGTTTGCCAGGAGCTAGCATAGCAATCTGGCCACTTGGTTTGTCATGCTTTCCAAAAGCCTTGAATTTTTTTGCTTTCCTTAATTTATCTCCAGTATCACCAGTACTTCAAAAGGAGGCATTAAAGAACTAATTACTAGCTTGAATTTTTATCCTTCATTGGTTTCATTAGCAGTAAGTACTTCATAAATGCACAGAAGAGCTTTAAAGAATGAGAACAAAAATAAGGTGGGTAAAAAAGGCACACTTTGTTAACATAACATACTTGTCCAGTTGAATTAAAATTATCTAAGAGAGCTGAGAATGAAATACAAGCTATTGAATTTCAAAGATCTTCTATGTCAGGCTAATTTAAGCAGAAATTTTAACAGCATCTCCCCAAGGAAGTCAACATACACAATTCTTATCTAACCCAGCTCGCTGCTGCAGGATTCTCAGAGTTCAGCTTGCATGAAAGCTGGCAGCCAGTTATAAGGAAGAAATACAAATTCTTGTTCCCATGGCAGGCAAGGCTGCACGGTGGGCTCTGCTGTAAAGGCCACAGTGTGAGCTGCATACAGTGGGTGTGGTTTTTAAAATGCCTTGATCCTCCCGTTAGGACTGTGCTGAAATCCCATCCAGTTTAAAAGGTTCATGTCACTCATCATTTTGCAGAATGAGAGTTTGTTTCAATTGTGAATATACTTAATGCTATTCTCATCCTAATTTTTCATGAAAAACAAATGGTTTTATAGTACTTCAGTATGACCTTGAACCTGTCAATATTCAGCAAAGAATGCCATCCAAAATTAAAAAGCTGGGAGGTCAATTTTTCTTTTATTTTTGTTTGTAACCATGGCTGTTTGAAATGGAGCTAAAAAGAGATTCGAGCCAAACCATCTTAGTGACTTTACTGATAAAAGAGACAGGAGTTTGTTCTTCTAGGAAAAGATACCTATTTTATACTGTTCACATTTGAAGTTCAGGCTGTGAAGAAAGATTGATTCAAAATTTAATTTAAATTTCCATATTACAAAAATAAAAGCAATCTTGCAGACATGTTTTCTTTAAAATGGTAGTAACTACTTTTGCTTTGTCCTTTGATTATTGTTGTTAGAATTGTTGATAATAGTGGTTCTGCTCATTCTTTGAATCTAAACATCTTTTGTCAGATCTAAGCTGTTCCTTAGCTCTACAGGTGTACACGGGTGTTACTGTGTGTGCAAGTTCAGCCTTGTTTAATTCAGCCCTTTCCTAACAGTAATCCTAACATTGATGTCAGGTCCATTCTACATCTTAGTGTAAAAAATGATAGATGAAGGAAACACTTCTATTGTAAGAAATATAAGTGACAAAATACCCAGGTTTGCCGAGGGCAAATTAAGACTGATGGAGCTGCTCTTGGCAGTGTTTTCTTACTTACAGTTGTCAACTAACTTTCTTGGCTAATGGCACAGAACTTGTGTGCTTATAAGTAGACTCAGTATTCATCCAACTTAAAAAGCTAAAATGCCTTTTTGTGCATGAAAAGTGCATCTGTACCTCATTGTTTCATGGATATGCTATAGATGGTGGAAACTAGATGATGGCATCTGTAAAATATGTAGAAACCCTTGAAAATACTCACTGTCCTTTAAGACAGAATTCCATCATAGTTCTGGCAGGTCTATAGGGAAAAAAAAAAAGTTGTTCTCATTTATTCAAGTTCAAAACAATAAAAATTCCAAGTTTCTTTTTTTCACATCTAAGTAAGACTCTAACTGCTACAAGCAAGTTTTGTAGTGTGTCATTAATTTTCCGATTAGTAAGAATCTATTAAGGTAAAAGAATAAAACTATAGAAAATTGAATCATACAGATCTTTTACTTATTAGATTAAATAGTCCCTAATAAGTATATCTGTTGCCTGTGTTCCTCAGAGAGGGACTTAGATCCTGATATATTTGTAGTCATGTGTGAGGAATGACAGCATCAGTATTTAATTCATAGGAAGGAAGAGGCACTTTTTTTCTTCAGTGTACAAACTGAATAAGAAAACTGTTCAAACCTTTGCAGTGCATCTTCTGCAGAGAGGAGTTAACCTTCTTCTAATTATTTTAGACAAAGTCTTAAAAGACCTGATTCCTCAGAGTTTGATACTAATAGAGATTTCCTTGTTGGTGTTTAAAGGGATCTCACTGCTAGGAAGTAAATAAATGGAGAAAATAAGCACCAAGAGCTAAATTAGCATTCAAGGAATATTATGAGTCCTACAATAAAAGTAGCTAATGTTTCCAAGTGAAAACAGAGATTTGAGTCTTCACACATTATTTTATATGGTGACAGTACCAATAAAATATAACTGGATTTAATTCTTAGAAAACATTCAATTAATTATTGGAGGAAATTCATTCTACAGTTTAAATTATTATATTATTTTAAGATTGTATTCTAATACCTTACACAAATCCCAGTATGAAAGATAACACTACTGTCCCAAGTGTCAGGGTGTTTTTTCCAAAAAATTCCTACCCTCCAGTACACATGCTTCCAGGCATCTGCTCATGTGAGAAGAGCACCATTAAAGACTCCACCATTTATTACTTGGGTGTATTTATTGCTTTGAAAAGTAGAAATCTCTTAGTTTCTCTCTCAATCTGTCCCTTTCCCTCCTGCCTTTTTTCCTGTCTTATTGTAGCAGCTGCCTCTCATCCAGTCGCTGCAAGGACTGATTCTGACCCACCTGGTGCTGCCTCTCACCACATCCTGGGGTGGTACAACTCTTCTCTCCCTCTTCTGCCACTCAGCAAAGACTTCTCTTCCTCCACCAGTCCTTTCACCCATGCGAGGATAGCACGAGCATCTCAGTGTCATTGTTGTTGCTGTCTTTTCACCTCAGAAAGATGTCAGTCAACATGTCAGCACCTTAAACATCCTCTGGAGGGTGACTGTGGCTGCATGCAAGAGGGCAGATATTGATGGCTGTCACGGCCCTTTCTGTGAGCTCTAGGCAGCTGCAGTTGTGACTGCTGGCTGGTGAAAAGAGAGCCCATACATTTACAACAGACTTCCCTTCCCTTTCTTAATTTTTATCACGATAGGGTAATTCTCAGGATATGAGGATATGTTGTTCCCCAAAATGGTGTAGCTGAAGAGTTTCAGTGTTGTGCTGAATGCAACACAAAGAAGAGAAACACAGACTTAACCAAGTGTAGAGCCTCGGAAACTCAGCCGGCTATTGTCTCAGCTGTACCTCCCTGTGCTTTCTCCTTACCTTGCATCAATTATCCATGCCTTTGCTGTTCCAGCTCGCAGAGTTCAGCTTGTCTCCCTTCATCATCCTTTTGGATGCTGGCAAAGGACTACTCCCCAGTACTCTGCTGTGGTAGCAGGTGCCATTCCAGATGTGATGTTCTTGGGATCATCAGGAGAATGGGATGAATGGAGTTGCTCTTAACCAAATAAGGATGTATGGCTGGCTTCAGTGCAGACAGCGAGTACAAGGAGTGTGTACAGTGAAAAACGTTGCAGGGTGGGTTTTCCCTTTTTTCTTTCAGATACTGTTTTTCGCAGACCTACAGCCTGACTCATTCCCTTCTGTAAGGCTGGTCATTAGGTGGGTCTGCCAGGGCCAAAAGAACAGCTGAAGTTTCATTTCACATTGAAATATGCTGCCCAGAAGCAGCGACATTTCAAAGCTGAGATCTAAATCACTTAATTTGCTAAAGAGCCACTCATGAAAGTGCTCTGCAGCAGGGAATGGTGTTAGATGTAACTGTGGTGTTACATCATACTGCTCAGGACTCAGCCTTACTGAATGTAGCTATTGTTGCTTCTTCTCCCAGTGTGTTATTAGTCTGACTTCTTTTGTCTCAAATGAAGCAAAGTAGAGGATTTCATACGTTGTTTGGCTTAGAAGGTATCTACCTATGGAGCTTTATATATATGTGTGTATGAGTGTAAATGTATGTATAGGCATTGCACAAAAATGCATTCATCCACAGGAACAGGTGGTACTGGCAACACCTGTTACTGGGGTCACTCAACACTCCAGTATTAAAACCCTAATTTTAGTTGCTTATAACTTTTGTCAAACTTAAACATTTGTGTTGAAATGTTATGTGCCAGGTGTCTGCCTTGGGCTGATTTGGGGGAGGGGTGTGGGGAGAGGAATTTATCAGCAAAACTGTTACTGCTAGTTCAGGGAGCAGAGGCCAGGGCACTGGTTTGCCTGTGCTGAAAAATGAGCTATTGCTGGTTGAGATATTCCAAGCCAAAAGTTGCCAGTGGAGACCCCTCGCAGCTGGGCATGCCATTTGCCAGCACTATGGAAATTTGCTATTTTACTGACAAAGTGCCTCCGTCTGGCCAAATTAGGGGCCTGTGAAAATGCTTGGTAGATGTTTGTTGACATCTGCCCACCCGGCTGCCTCCGTCATGTCCAATTCCAGATAGTGGTGCTGCCCTGGTGACCCTTTGGGTGCAAAATGCCTGTGAAGCAGCAAAGTTACTTTGGAGACTGCGCGTGGAGCAAAGCAGGCTGCTGCACACAGGGGCACCAGTCCACAGAGCAAGTGCAAGTGGCTCACCTTGTGCTTACTCAGTGTGAATAAATGGGACGGAATGGCTGGCTGGAATCCAGAGGAAATGGTGATGAAGGAAGAGAGTGATGGGCTGAGAGTAGTAAGAGTGAAGGACAACAGGGTTTGGAGAACTGTATGAGGAGAAATGCTGAGGAGATAGACTGAGACGCACAGCTCCTGTGGGTCTATGACCACAGGGTTTCTGTAATCCCTTCCTAACCAGCTGGAATGTTCAACTCTTGATACACTGCAGCTCCTCAGACATGTGATTTACACAGGAGCACAACCTATACTGCTGCCAGTGGCTCCCATATTCGAGTGTATAGACTTGAACCTGCTAAGAAACACTTAGGAGTTTGCATGATTTTTTTCTGATGCTCTTTCAGAAAGCAGAGTTGCTCAATTTACTTCTGCTTAATAGAAACATCAATATTTTCATACTTTTTTCTTTTATTTTTAGTATTTCTTAGCTTTCACGTACTCAACCTGCACTTCAAGGGTTATCATGTGTGCCTGGAAATCCTTTTGTAAATACTACAGTTGTTTCTTACAGTGTAGTCTTGCTTTGGAATCTGTGCGACGTTTGTAGCTCGCAGTATGCAAAGTCATACTAGTAAATTGGTCGTCAATATGAAAGTGGGCTGTGGTTTAATCTAGGCTGAGAGAACATTTGAACAGACTGCTCATATTATTTTTAAATCTTGTCCTTTCATGATCATTATGAGAATTAGAAACAAACTGTCTGTTGCGAAATATTCTGTTTCATATTACTTAGCATTTTCCCGTAAAAATCTGAAGAAATGCCACAGAACCTGATCAAAGTTTAAAGTCAGTTTGTTATTGAATGATGACGATTTTTTTTTATTATAGGCAAAGCCTCAGCCAAGAAACTGACAAAAAAGGTAAGCAAAATGTTCCTTTCCTTCTTCAAAAGAACTTGCATTCTTTCTGTTACTGAAGTGATTAAGTCTCTTTCAAAACTGGCTTTATGTTTTCTTGTTTGTGTCTTTAAAGGAGGTAGATGCTGCACTGCTGTATGTTGCCAAAGCTAAACCAGGACCGACCTTTTTTAGAGAGCTTGGTGATAAAGGTAATGAGCACTTTTGATACTGAAAAATACATCTTGTTTTTGATCTCATTATATGGTATGAGTCGAATGTATTTTTAAAGACGTTTGCATGGATTTTACTTCATCCCCATCTAGCCAGTAGCTGCCTCCTTGGCAAATCTCTCAGTTATGCAAGAGAGAGTAAAGAGGCTGGGAATTGAAAGTCTTCTGAGGTGCAGGAGGCGACATGAAAGAAACTGAAAAGCCTACTTGGAGGAGAAACGGGCTAAAGGGATGACTTGAACACAATGGACTTTAAGGACTTTTTGTTAATAACCTGATTGTTTCTCTATATAACTTAAATGCATGTAAACTAAGAATAAAAATAAAATTTGTACCTAGCTACATTAAGTGATATCCCCGATTCCAAGAGCAGTTGAACTTATTTCTCCCTCTGCAGGAGCTCTGTGGCCCTTCACAGTGTTGATGTGCTTTGTTTTCTTTTCACCCAGCATTTCCACTTTGTGTTGGACTACATAAAGAAAAAACTAAGAGCTGGGATATTGTTAGTGTAACAACAGGGAATTAAAGAACACAAAATAAACATCTCATTAACATAAATTAATTGAAGAGAGAAAACAAACAAGAAGATCAAGAAAACCAAATAGATGAGTGAGCAATTAACCATTTCGCTGTAACAAAGACCAAAATTCCCAAACTAATGAGGAAGACCAACAGCGCCTATTCACAAACTTTCTGTATCATACAGTTCAGCCTGAATCCCTTATCCCATGGACGTTTCTGGAAAATAAAGCTGCTGTTGCACTGCTGCAGTTCCTTGGCAGGCATGAGCCATGCTCTCTCCGTGCACAGCAGATCCTCAGACACATCTGGCAGCTTGTGCCAAGAGAGCAGCCCTCGATCTCAGCCTGCAGCATTTCACCTACCCTTGGGCCTCGCAGCATCTTCTGCCTGCAGTTCATTTCTTGCATCCTTGTGCAGACCTGCAGGAGTCTCCAGATGGGTGCTTTACTTGTCAGTCCACTCCTGAAAGCCCCAGCATATCCCGGAAGCCCTGAAACATCTCTGAACAAGTTAACAATTCTTTCCTATCCTAGGGAAGGCTGGATTTTGTACTAAACTGCAATTCCCTGCCTTTTCAAAGTACTAATCATCACATGCTTCCCAGGGTTGGGTTTAAAGTATTCCCAGTCTTGAATTCTTGGATATTCTCTCTCTATACCTGCTTTTTTAGAGCCTTTCTTTTTCTAGTGATGGACACTGCAAATCCACAGACAGGGAATCCACCAGGAGAATTTGAAAACAGCAAATCAGTGCAGCCTCCTCTTACTGCACCTCTCCCAGCTGAGTGCTTGGCAGAAAGTGGGCTCAGTGATACGCTCAGAGTTGGCGTCTTCTGCGTTCTGGCAAAGATCTGCCCTTGCTTAGCACTGTGTGTCCAAATCTCTGTCCTTCAGAGGTCAGGTAGGAGTTTGAGATGATGCAGGAACATTCAGTGCAGTCATCCATATGTCCCCACAACACTCAGAGTTTTTACAATTTTTGGTCATGATGCCTGTATAGTGACTTTGATGCTTTTGCTTTGAGATGCATTATTATCGCAGTTTAAAAATGAAAATATTTATGCTTTTACAAGTACCAGAATAATGAATCTACCCCTGTCTAACCGTTTAGCTGAGGTTATTTTAACTACCTTCAAATTGTTATTTAAATGTCAAAGAGAGGGAAAACTGCCATCAGTCCAGTTTGTAAAATGTAATGCTAGGGGATTCTGCCTTCTAGTGGGCAGTTTTAAAATTTGTGTCATATATTGTAGGTATACTTACGATTTATTCAGCAATAAGAAAATTGTACTGTCAGCATTTGTTGGTAAGTTTGAGGACAGATATTTCTAGGGAGGGACAGGGAAGGTTCCTTTAGCTTTAGAAAATGACAGTATTTTGCCAATGCAAACTGCACATTCTCGGCTGCAAGTATGCTGAGTCATTCAACAGCGTGTGAAGCTTTTATCTTTTAAATTTTGCTTGGATATGAATTTAATTTTCAGTGGGTTGTTTTATTTTGGGTTTCTAAAGTTTGCTGCATTAAATCTTATCATTTAAGTACCTTTGTAATGATTACTGTAGAATAAAAAAGAAAATTACCAAAATATTTAATTTACTTTATGGATGAGGTAAATTGGCCACTCACTGCACATAGTAAAATGACAATTAAATTAAAATGGGTATATTAATGGAAATAGTCCACAAATTTAAAAATCTTAGGATAAATTATTTTAGTACAATCAGTCTTCCAGAAAATATCAGTCAGGTTGTGAATTTTCTTTAAAGCACTGAGTCAGGTTTTAAAGAGCAATCCAGAATATTTCTACATATTTTTATGATATTTACCTTTTCACCAATTTCACTATAGCAACTTTTCAATCTTATTACAGTAGAATGATGAAAACAGAGTCTGTGTCTCACTCCTGCCATTTCATGCAAGGTTCCTCTTTCCAGCCTTCTTCAAGTGCTTCTCCCTTCAGCCAATCAGCAGGGTGTTGTCTTTAAATTGATCTTTTCTTCACATCTTACCATCTCTGTAAAAATTTTGCAGCTTCTTTCTGCAAAATTTTATAAGGTATAATGATCCCTGTCTAGCTCTAAAGCTAAAACTCTCCAGGGGCTCAGTATTTGTATCTCAATTATTACAGCTCTATTTTTTCTCTGACTTTAACAACCATAATCTGCTGTGTTAATATCCTTTCAAAAGCTTTGATAAACGTGTTTTTCTTTCACAACTTTTTTGAGTGTGTCATCTCTTATTTTGTATCCCCACACCGGGCTCTCCTCGTTCTGTTTTACCTAGCATAAGCCACTTGTCTTCAGCTTCCAGGTCTTCCTTAGACTATCCCTGTGCAGAGCATCTCAAGACAGCCAAGAGGCAGACTTCCACTTCTCCTCGCCCAGTGATGCTGTCCTTCTTTACTTGGCGGTTTAGGGATCTTTGTGCTGACACCACTGCTGTCATTGACTGGGAGATGTTTTCTATAAAGACCTGAAAAGTTGCCTCCTTGTCTTCTTTTATATTCTTCCCTTAAACATTCTTTTGCTGTGTCACACTCGAAACAAAATTAGGAGTCTTGATCACTACTTATCACACTAATTGCTTGAATTCTTTTCACCACCTATTTGTTTCTACTCTTTTTTTTTTTAATCTTGTCTTAGGCATATAAGCTACAAAAGATGGGGCAGGAGTTCTTTCTCTGTTTATTTGGTTTCAAGCTTGTAGAAAACCTAGATGTTTCATCTAAGAATACAATTCCAAGTTTTACAGCAATGAAAATAATAATTTGCATTCTTGCAATGGCAGAAGTGCTAAAACTTGTAAGCAAGACTAAGTCTTTGAGGTGAAAGGTTTTTTTACTTCCACAGTGTCTTATATGATTGTAGTACTGTGCTGTTTTACACAATTCATGTAGGATAATAGGGTAAGTAGCCTTATTTTGATGGAGAGGAAAGCTGACATATGGAACCAGAGTGAGTTGGCAACAGGATCAGCATTAGACCTCCCTTTAGCTAAGACTTGTTCTTTGATTTTCAGACTCTTGCATTTAGCAATTTAATATTTCTGAGCTCTGGTACTTAGAAGTGTTAAGTCACTATCTGAGGTCAAATACAAATGCTGTTGCTTCTGCGTAGTAGTTTATCAGAAGTTAATTGTTTATCACTGAGGCTTAAGTGGATTCCTTATCTATCAATTAACTAAATATAAATTACAAAAATAGTTTATTTTTGTACAGATAGGCATGTTTGAACTTCATTATTTTAAGCAGCTTCAGCATTATACAATGTTTAGCTCACAAGTTAAAAGTAGCTCAGTTATTTTGAAAAGTGATTTATAAAAAAGCCCTTTACATTTTTTTCCCCAAACATTATTGCAGGGCAGATGGTTCAGATTCTGTTGTTTAGCCACCCTCATTCTGCACTCTCTATCTTTAGCTTGCACACTCTATTTTGACGCTATCACATCTTTGTGTTTGTTCAGGCTTTTCACTTAAGGCGGTATTTCAAAAGAAAACACTGGAATTTTCCTTCAAAAGCGGGGAAAATACTTTCACCTTGTAGAAAGGACATGTTCCTATTTAAAAAAAAAATGAGAAGCCTCCTCTTGGCACGAGGCCCAGCAGTACTATCAGCACAATCTAGCAGCTTGGCAGCTTTGCGTGTTGCCATGTTCCCTTGAGAATCAGAGGGAAGTTATTCTCCGCCTCTCGCGAGCCTGCCAAAGGATGGAGGACTTTGATCCTTCAGGGTAATGTTAGAGTAGTTCTCCTCCCAGGTACTAAATGTGACAAAGCGCATTTAATTTATTTGCCTTTTATATAAACATTGAATGTTTTCAGTGAGAATCCAAAGATTTAGTGTAGGCCTTTCATTAATACCAAATAAACCTTACTTTCTTGGTTAGACATGAACATTGATGAGTCTCGGGTTAGGGAATTTCAGAGTACTAAAAACAGAAGTGAAAAATGTGTTAAATAGTAACTTGGCTTACTTTAGTAAATGTATTTAATGCAATGTCAAACTACATTTTTAATATTTGTAAGATTTAATCTTTCAAGTCTTGCTGTAAGTTTTTGAGTTTTTCCACAAGTAATTTTTAAACTTTTTTTTCAGGATTGATATCTTATGCAGAGTATCTGTTTTTGCTGACAATTCTTACGAGTAAGTATTACATATTTAAAATACATAGGCACAAATACTCAGCTACTAACAGCTTACCAAGAACTTTTTTCTGATATTTTTTTGCTTCTAAATTTCTGCATTATAGTAAAACATAAAAAACTATTGTATGTAGAGTGATAATGCATTAATATAAACGGATATCAGTGTCATCATTGGTCCATAGCAATACTTCAAAAATCATGGTACTCCCTGCACCAAGGGATCAGAAATCTTTTGAAATACTTTGAGAGGGGGAAGACGTTGGTTACAGAACCACGTAATATGGGGAAGAAGAACTGGACAGGAAGATAAATAGTTTTTCTTCTGGGTAGTAGTTTTAGTCATTTTGGACAATGAGACATTAACAATATAGCTCATGCAGTGGTGTGAAAAACTGTTGTAGTGTCTCACAGGTCATTGCCCATTTTTATTGTGTTCAGATATGCAATGCATGCAATAAATAAACAGCAGAATTCTTCAGTGTCTTTTTGTCTGACTTTCAAGTCCTTTCTCTTTATCCTATGTTCCTTTTGACTTTATTGCCTCCCACTATTGTACATGTATTTCTGTTCCACTCCTTTGCTTCCTTCCTTTTTCTCTCAGGCACTTTTTTTTAAAACAACTTTTGTTTGGTACTGGCTTTATCTACAAGCAACAGGCATTTTTTGGTTTTGTGCATGGAAGTGATCTGGGATTGTCTGGTACTTACCCTGTGCCGTGCTTGTCACCCCCTGTTTTGTTCTGATGTGTAGATGATGCTGAAAAATACCAAGATTCGAGATGTGTCGATGAGCTTTACATGGCAAGACCCCTAGAGCAGTAGTGAAGTAGCCCATATGCATGTCCATGAAAAAGTCCACATGCAGTCTTGTTTGACTGATTTATACAGGTCTAACATTTTCAGCAAGGGACAAAGCCAGACATAATAGATTTATTGTATCAGTGGACGGGGAAAGGAGAGAAGGAAGCAGTCACTTCTTTCCTGACACACTGTAGAGGGATGACCCTCACGTGACCCTCATCACTTCCATGGCTGCAAGATCCTTGGCTGGGGCTTAAATAAATTGACGAATTTTCCTTGCTCTGGAAATCCACCCTCTTACGGTGTAGTGTGAACGAGTAACATTGGTCTCCAGAGAGTGGAGAGAGTATGCCCAGCCTTCCATCAGTACACACCTGTTGCACAGCTTACCTCATTTCTCAGCAGAACTGCATTAGTTCCTGTTACACAGCGTGAAGGGTGGGTGATCTCTTAGGCAGCTTCAGCTAGTACACAGTATGTATATGTATATAAATGCATTAAGATTTAACGTGCAAATACACTGCTTCAGCAGTGGTGACTGTCCCATGCTACATGCTGCGTGAACATGAGCTACACCGTGTGTTCAAGTGGCTTTTAAAATCAGAGACAGGAGTTTAGCCCATTTAGGACACTGATTTTAAAATATTTGTTACAACTCAAAAAAGATGGAGTTATGTTAAAACAGGACAACCATGGCAGCCAAATTATAAGTTCAGAAGAAAACCTTAAAGTTGCAGAAATAGGTGCCAAAAATTCTATTTCTTTAGAAACTTATGGCAGCTGAAAGTGAATTTATGCTGATTTATTGGCTGAAACAATTAGAAAATTGAAGCAGTATCAGAGCAAGTTGTTCCACTCCTCCAGTCAATTAAGTAGCATTATTTTTCACAGAATTTATATAGGAATGTATTGAACTGCAAAAACAAAGGCACTTTTTGATGCAGAATAAAAATGCAGTGGTAATGTTGCTGCTTTGGTTACACAGAGGGTTATCACACTGATCAGTTTGAAAGCAAATGTCAACAAGTGTTAGTGCCTCTGTCTTTGCCTAACAAGTATCCCATGTCAGTCAGCCCCGAGTTACACAACCTGTCTCTCTCACTAGGCAGAATTAAAGTGAGATTTCTTAAAGCAGGCATCAATATTTAAATTACTTCCAAGTTGCCAACAGAGCAATAGGGAAATGAGAAAAGAGTCATCAGACTCCTGGTTCCAGGACACTGCTGACCAGACCATGCTGCCTGTCATACAAAATCAGAGTCTGTAATAACACTGAACTTGAAAATGTAATTTTGTGGCAGACAAAAGTTTTATTTTTTGCCCCATGACCTTCTTTTCTCTCTTCTGTGTGCCTTGTATCAACACTATCTTTTTCTCGTCCAGTGCTGTATTAAATTTCATTTCTAGCAGTAGATTAATGGAGCCCTGCCTGGTGGAGAAGCCCAGGAACTGAAGTTGTCACCTTTACTTGGAGCTTTGTTTCAATTACCCAGTCACACAAGTTGACAGCTTGGTCAGGAGAGGAGACACCTCAGTCTAACCCGCACTCAGAATGCAGCCAGGATGAAGCTTTTCTGTTCAGATTTTGGAATTTTGCCTGATTCTAATTAAATACAAATATATCTATGGTAGTCTTTGAACTATGCTTATTTTACGAACACATACCTTTGGGGTTACATCATATCAGATAAATATGTCATCTCTGAACAGTATAAGCAGCTTTAGGTCTATATTTTCACTAACAGCTCTCTTATCTGAAAATTGGAACACAGATGGTATGAATTGCTATTAAATACATCAATTATTTTTATTCTCTAAATATGTTATTGGATAGCCTTTTCTTGCTTTTGTACTAGTAACACAAATTTTGCATGTGGCATTTCCATGGAAAGGAAGCCAATTTTGATTATTAAATCAACCCAGTTGCTGGGGACAGCTCTGCTGTGCAGATTGCAGTGGTATTTATAAAATATCCCTGCATCACAGGATTGCTTCACATAGACTTTTAGTTGACTGCTGAAGATGTAGTTGTTTCTAAAATGTAAAAATAGTACTTTTTTTAACCATCTTGTAATGACTTAAAAGGAATGAGGTATTTCTTTAACTTGTTCCCTTTGTAGAAAGATTCTCTAGAAAAAAAACAAGGCTTAAAACTTTACAGAATGCAACCAGAAGAATATATTTGCCGACGCAAAACTCTGAAGGCATTAGAGTTTTTTAGAGATACTGCTTTGCTGTCTTTGTGAGTCCAGCGTTGTTCTTGGAAGCATCAATATATTCCAGAGACAATAAGTCCATGGCTTTCATATTAATGCCTGACATGGCTGGGTTGTGGAATTAATTCACCTGCTCCAGAGATTACTGGGGTATGGGCTTGCTACAGCAGTGAACTGTAATATTTCAGCAGCATGCTGCTCCTGTGTGGGCTTGCTAATGATCAAGGCCACCTCCTGTAAGTGAAGTAAGATGAGGAAATTGTGGGAAGGAGCTTGGAACACACCGTGCTTTTATAGCACCCTCAAGGTTCTGAGCTCATTACATTGTTGTGTTTCCTTCACTCAGTGCCGGAAATGCAGGGTAAAATTGTGTAGAATTCTGGAAAAAAATCAGATTGATGGGAGTCACACAAAACATGCTTTTGTCAAAAACAGCCAGAAAGAGTAGTTTATTACATCACAGTAACATTTGAGAGCATTGTTTAGGGAGGAAGGAGAAGGGAAGGGAGCAAAACGCTTTGGGCTAACACAGCAGGAGCAGGAGCCAAGAGAGCTGGCTCCCTTCACAGCATCAGTCTGTCTGCTAGGGAGACTGCAAATGCTGGCACACAGTCATGCATGCACAAAGTGCCTGAGGAGTACACTAGCTCTTTCACCCACTGTGGCAGTAATTATTGGCTTCTGAAGGGAATTTCCACTCTTCTCACCTGAAAAGGAACTCTAATAAACAAGGCAGAGCTAGACTGCAGAAATGACAAGGGATTACAGAGATATCCTTTGGGAATATCATAAGACCTGGCCAGTAAGAGATACAGTATTTTCGTTGGGGTCAGATGGACATTCATGGCTGTACTTAGGCACTGCTGGCATTTCTTACTTTGCCATTGCATTAATTATCCCTTGAAATGATAGTAAAAAGGTGTTTAAACAGTTTGCTTATGTTGGAAGAGGTGTGTATTGTTCACTGGAAATACCATGTATGTACACAACAATGGAGAACTGAACCAGAGTCAATATTCATTTTACATTCAGTATTTGAGTTCTAGTGTTAAGTGTGTGATATTTTCAATAAAGTTCTTTTGCAATTTGTTGCAGAACCCCGGACTGGACTTCAGATTGCCTTTAAAATGTTGGATGCAGATGGCAATGAACAAGTTGAAAAGAAAGAATTCTTTAAGGTAGGTGTATTTACACACATTTTAATTTTAAGGCATTTAAATAGATCCATGGGTTATATTTGCTAAATGAAGATTCATCAAAATCAGCCTATTTTTCAGTCCAGTTTATGATTATATACTTACTGGGATATTTTATATGAAAGAAGCACATTCCAAAGTATTGTGATAGAAGTACTTATCATATTTGAATCTGCTTTTGAAAATGTTACCTTTGAATTGTATCTAAAAATCTGCTACTGGGAAGGCAGGAATTAGTGTACATCCCTTAATCTCATGAGCTAATTTAAATAATCATCTGGAAGAGGCTTTTGTTTTCTAAATGTGTTGAATAATTTCTTTAATTCACCATCCTGTTTTGGTCTTTATGAATTTTGCTTGCTGTTGCAGAAAGGTTTTTATCAATTCACATTTTGAAGAGAAACAGCAGGTTTTTTCCCATATTTTTTATAAACTATGGGGGAAAAAGGTAGATGCTTTAAAAACTAAGAAAATCTTGCTCTGATTTTTTAAAGAATAGGCTTAATTATATAGCTTATTCAACTTTTAAATATTTATCAGGAGAGTAACTAAGTACTTCTTGTCAAAAGTTGAATGCAGAATTAACAATCATAATTTTTAATAGAATCCCTCAACTTAAGTCAGATCCTTAATTCATGTTGGAGGTAACTGGAGAGACAATTTTATAAGAAGCTGACATGGCTATTACAATTCAAAATATTTTCTATCACTAGGGTAAAGTTAAAGCTAATAATGAACACACAACTCTAGAGAAGCTTAAAATCTAAAACTTTGAAAGATGAACCTGTTGATAGAGAAATTAGCAAAAATTTATTTAATAGCCTTAAACTCTGAATTAATGATACAATAGCTGTTCACATGTGTTTTGCACTGATCACCTTTTTTTCAGTGGATTGTATCCTAGCAAGGTTACGATTGATGAGTCATACTTTAAATCTATTTTAAAATGTTTAAAAATACTTTTAGATTTAGTAGCACTATTTCAAAATAATACTTTAAATTAGATCATTTTCCAAGACAATGTTCCCAGAAGCCCCTAACTGCACCTGCAGATACCCTTGTCATGGTGTAACCCCAGCCATTAAGCAAGCTCCAGACAGCTGCTTGTTCTTTCCCCCACCAGCTGGGATTAGGGAGAGAATCAGAAGGGTAAGAGATGGAAAACTCATGGGTTGAGATAAAGACAGGTTAATAGGCACAGAAAAGCCACGCACACAAGCAAAGTAAAGCAAGGAATTAATTCACTGTTTCCCATGGGCAGGCAGGTGTGTTCAACCATCCCCAGGAGAGCAGGGGCCCACCATGTGTAATGGTGACTTGGGAAGGCAAACACCATCACTGCAAATGTCCTCCTCTTCCTCCTTCCACTTACTTTACACAGAGCATGATGTCAAATGGTCTGGAATATCCCTCTGGTCAGTCGGTGTCACCTTTTCTGGCTGTGTCTCCTCCCACCCTCCAATGCACCTACAGCTGCCTCCCCAGCGTGTCAGTACGAAAGCAGAAAAGGCCTTGGCTCTGTGCAAGCCCTGCTCAGCAATAACAAAAACATCTCTGTATTATCAGCACTCTGTTCAGCACAAATCCAAAACATAGCCCAGTACCAGTCACTGTGAAGTAAATTAACTCTATCCCAGCCAAAACCAGCACAGCCCTACACTCACTTGTTGCTACACGAGATCTTACAATTTTGAAGAATTTGTTCTGTTAAAATGTTAATTATTCTGCTGATAAAAAAGAAATTGAGTTCTAGTAAAGCCTATATTTTTAACCTACTAAACCAGGTGCAATCACAGTGAATGTTATCAGATTAGCCATGCCCTGGTTACCAGAATAAGTCTATTATGGCTGTATAATCTGCAAAACAATATGCTACAAGGGAAAGTAACTCCATGAGTGAACATGTTCAGCTTGCAGTGGCTCTGCACCAAAATGCCACATTAGCAGTGCTTCCTTGAAATACGTACTGTCAGTTAAGCAAATAAGGAAATTCTTACAGAAACACAGCACAGCTCTCTTGGGGGGATGTGCAGTTTGTTACGTACTTAATATCCATTATCCATTTCAGGTAATTCTAATTGAATCAGCTAGTATGAACAACAGAAAGTCATCAAATGTAGAGGTGAAAACATTATATAAATCATTAAAAATAATTTGATTTCTGTAGAGGCAATCAAGTTAAATGAAAATTATTCTAGTTAGATAGATTGTTACTTTGCATTTCCTTGTTGGGCTGTATTGATAAAATAATACAGAGTGGTGAAAAAAAACCAACATATAAATTACTCTGTCAACTCATAAGAATCCTTAAATTCAAAGAAGTCCCACAGGATGCAAGTTAGTCAGAAGATGAGTTTTGTCTCATGACTGTTTGCTTAACATTTACAGAGGAGACTATTTTCAAGCAAAACTTTACAGATTAGGTTTAAAGATAAAATTTATGGAATGTAAGAATGCAAAAAAAAGTGTGTTTGTTAATCCGTATACTCTAGTTCTGTATGTATCATAGAAAGTTTCTAGATAGCTAATAAATTAGTAAATTGTGTGGCTAAGCTGACATTTGACTTGTCCCAGTTAGCATCTTAGGAAAATAAATCTGAACTATTCTATAGTGATTTCCACACTGTATTTGACAAAAACATCAGGAAAAGTATGTAAGTGGAAAAGGATAGCGAAGAAGCAGTAATCAGGAGGCAGTATCTGTAAGAAGGGTGCAGTGGGAAAAGGAATTTCATTGCTACTTCATTCTCTTGCTTCGTCACCCCTTGTTCTCCCCACTTCCCATCGTTATCTACTGATTAGACATCTGTGTATGTCTGTGTTGTCTGACTGTAAAATCTGACTGCTGATCTAGACTGTAGAGTCTTTGAGGTAGGAACTTGCATTTTGGTTTGCAGAGTGTCCATCATTCTTTGCATTGTGTGTATCTCAATTCTCACATGTTCCTGGATGAACAGGCACAAGATGTGTCAAGCGGGTCATTCAGGAAAGGGAGACGTGTGACAAGCAGAACCAGTCCTCAGTGCCTGCATTACATGATGGATATAGGCTGTTCAAACCTGTGTGGATCAGACACTTAAGGAGTGTGAGATGCAGAATTTCCCAGTGTTCTCTGCTAACAAAAATGGATGTTTAGGAAAGGAGATCTTGAATGCAATCCCGTGTTTTCAACAGGAGAGTTTATCTTGTCCTCCATAGCCTTTCCATTTCAGTGCACATTTTCCTCATTTCCAGTAGAAGTCTCTCCCTTCACAGGGATACTCTTGTTCTCTCTCTTCTCTGTTTCTTTGTGTTGAAGCCAGTGTAATTCTGCTTCATCCACGTTTCAGTGGTAAACAGTCACAATACAAGAGGCATTTCAGTATTAGGGCCAAGAAGGTTTTGTTGCTTTGCCCTGCAACTCCAGGGTGAAGAAGATGAGGTAGAAATGGTGTGTTCACAGATGCTAGTTGCCTGCCAGCCCCTGCCGGAGTGCAGAATCATTTCTCAGAGCCACATTATCTGTACCTCTGTGAGGACAGTAAGATACTTCTGTGAACTCTGCACTTCCAAGACATTCACTTGAGACTTGGGGAGGGGGATTTCCAGACACATAATAACCCATGCGCATAAATCTGAGACCTCCCACCAAGAATAAGGCTACCAAAGTTCCCAAAACCCCCAGCAAGTAAGGAATTTCCCTAACCCTCTAAATCTGTCCTGATTAAAGATGTCTAAGTAAAATTAATGACAGTCCTAAACTCTCGGGAATAAGGGCAGAGTAGCTCTCTGATGGCACATGCGAGAGCTGTATGACTTAGATTTTCTCAGTAGACTGTCTATACACTTCTGCTGGAGAGCAGATACCGCAGAATACTTGTAGAGCTTCATCTAGGGCTGAATGGACCAGCACCTGACACTCAGTAGTTGTGGTGGTTTGGCACAGAGCACTTCTGTAGTCTTAGAGCATCCACAAGCACTGATCTCTCTCAAGTAAATGAAGATGCAAAATCACCCCTTTTTTTTAAAAGACTGACCTAGTCTTTCTGTCAGAAAGGCTTGTTCAGAACAGATTACTTCTGTCTTTAGTAGAGGCTCCACTTGTGCATAATAGGTCTCATTAGCTTTAGTATTATGAGTGGTAAACAGACATAAATATTAAATACAAATAAATGTTACATGGAGGAGTCCATTTCTTAAGGGCAGAATTCTTCTCTCTCTGGTGAGTAGTTGCTGCACTGTGCTGGAAAAAATCAACAAACTTCTGGAAATAGCTTCAAGCACTCAAAGAATTTGCATACAGTGTTAGAAAACAATAAGCAAAATCTTTCAGAATACTTGTGAAAATAATTATACTGTGTGTCTGTGCTCTTTAGTAGCCCCTGAAGATTTTTTCATCTTTAGAAATAAAATCCAAAAGAAAAAAAAATCATAGTATCTCTTGTTTGGAAAGTATTTGCAGTTGTATTTCTTATGTGTGATCGAAAGATTGATTTTTCAGGTAAGAAAAAATATGATTTCTCAGTGAGAATATGGACAAGCAATTGTGGTTTTATCCAGAGCTCTATAATGCTGTTTTGCTATGAAGAAATTCATAATGCTTTTACTGTACTAGTCATATGTTTTGTAAATAATCAATAACTAAGATAATTTGGAGGAACAAGTGCTGTTTAATTGCCTTGTTTTATAGCATTTCTTTTGATAAATACTATCAAGACATGCCATTCAAAACTAATAATAATAAGTGAGTATCCTGAGAAACTAAAAAAATGAGGATAAAAAGCCAAACAAACCCAGAAAAGGTGAATTACTCCAAGTTTGAAGGTCAAGGGATGACTTTTGGCAACACCAATAGACAGTGTGTTTTTCTTGCTATTTACAAGCCCATACTGCTTCTCTGAAGAAAAAAAAATTTAAAAAAAAAAACACACCAAAGGAGAGTTTTTAAAACTCCCTGTAATAATGGCTGTGGAAGTTTGGTAATGAACTTTTTCCCAGTTTCAATGAGCAGGTTGAGGAATCACTCAGAAATGTTTGAGAAGTAAACCAGCAGTTTTTAAATCTTTGAGCTTTAAAAGCGTCTTTTCTAAAGTCTCCAAATCCAGAATGATCAGTGTAAGTCCATATCTCTACCTGAAATGTATTAAGTCCCTTGTTCTTTCATTTCTGCTGTCCTTTTGAGGATTCATGCAAATGTCTGAAAGGTAGGTGTACTTTGTGCTATATTAAATCACTTGTTCTTGTGGCAGTGTTCATCTCCAAAGCTGAAATACAGTCAAAGAAACCTTGCAGCTCTGATATATTTAAGGTACTGCAAATTAATGCACTGTTTATATTACCTTTAAGCTTTATTTGGGACAGTGGAAGTTATGTTTTTAAATGTGAGTCATTTCAGTAATTCTAAAAATCTTCTTAGCTAATACATTCAAGATTAATTTATTCCGGGGGTGGAGGGGAAAACTCAAACCACATTCTCCCTAATGCCAGTTCTGAAAAAAAATGTTTCCTTATTTAATTAAATTATTCTTCATTGTTAGTTGTATAGAACCTCATTTGAACAGGTATGTTTTTCATGTCTGGAAGATCATGTTTATAACAGAACTATGTAAAGCTATCTAGAAAGACAGCATGAAAATCAGGATAATTTTTATTTCTGGAATGATCCTTGATGTTATACCCCAGAGTTTCAAAATCTTCTGAAGTGAAAACTAAGCTTCTGGTGCAAGAAAATCTCCTCTAAAAATAGAGTAAGCACTGGGCTGCAAGAGATAGATTCATGTTTGGTTATATTAACCACAGTAGATAAGACATTCCTGGGAAAAAGTGCGTCTGAATAGCAAAATATCCTCAAGTATGCAAATATTTTGTCATGACTAGAGAACCTTACAGAAATGTATAATTAAGAAGAGGTGCAATTAAAGCAAGGTTCAGAAAAAGAAGACTCTTACAAGATCAAATTTGTAATTTTCCTGTTCTTTTCTCATGTTTCAACAAATAACAGCTACAGAGAATCATTGGGAAGGAAGATGACTTGAAAGCAGCTGGAGATGAAGCACTACTTCGGGTATGAAATGGAGATACATTTTCCTTACAAAAACATTGTCATGTTTCCCATGAACTTTGTTATTTTTTCAGAGTTTTTAGATAAGTATACAAGCCTTAGTATTCGTGCTTTAATTAAATGAAAGGGCATGATTTGTCAACTGCTTTCTAACTGGGGAAGAAAAACGTTTGTCATTTCTGAACCTTCTGATGAAATGTATGCAATCATGACTGTGTACTCACTTGGTTCTTTGGTTTCTGTGAGCCTCTCTTTCAAAATAACTCTCTTCTATTTATGAAAAAACTCCATATTGCCATATGAGAATGGAAGGCTTTCCAAACAGAAATTGATAGCTTAAGCTTACCTGAGTGCTGGTGTTGCAGTGATACCAGCTTATTCTGAGTTGGTTTGAAATGTGGTTATTGTCACTGAGGTGATGAAGGCAAGGATTGCTTTAGTTAAGTCTATTTCCAGAAAGAGATGGCATGGATGCAAACTAGAAGAAACAATTCTAGAGTATGATCTTCCAGCTGGGAAAGAAGTTTCGCTGTTTGGCGGACCACTAGCTAACGGTAAATACATCTCATCGATGAAAGGGACAGGTAAATTCCTGCTCTCTTCTGTTTTCCCCTGAATCCAGCCACCTGCAATCTCCCTTCTTCTCAGGAAGAGTCTCTTCTTCTGTCTGTAGTCAGCACAGAAGCAAGATATTCTGTAGCCTGGGTGACATTGAGTGAGACTGAAAACAGAGATGGGGAATCCTGAGCATACTGAAAACACCTAAGAAGAAGCTGATGAACCATTTAACAACCAATAGGACAGGTGAAAATGGGCTCAAGTTGCACCAGGAGAGGTTAGATTGGATATTAGGAAAAAAATTTTCACTTAAGGAGTGGTCAAACACTGGAACAGGCTGCCCAGGGAAGTGGTGGAATCACCATCCCTGGAAGTGTTCGAAGCGCATGTGGATGTGGTGCATAGAGACATGGTTTAGTGATGGACTTGGCAGAACTGGATTGATGGTTAGACTCAATGGTCTTAAGAGATCTTTTCCAGTCTAAGTGTTTCTGTGATTCTAAGGAAGGGGAGAGTACAGTTGGATTATCTCCATCTAAGACTATAAGATGCTGCTTACACCAGCAACTGGCTTTCAGCTGTACACTTTCAGTTTACACTGGGCATGAAGCAGCGGCTGCTCATGTTGGAAGCATTCAATAAGGAATTTATACAGGGCTCTGCTTTGTAAATCATGCATCAGCAGTTTCTACAAAGAGTTTCTCATGTTCTTTACTTTTTCACCTGCCTGAGGAAAAAGGGGAAGTGGCTGTTGCTGACACCCTCAAAATTTATTAGGCATAAACTGTCTTCTGATTCACAAAAGTTTTCCTCCCTTGGTGTGTATTCAAAGTCCAGTTAAAAATTGCTTGATTGACTAACAGCCATCTCCTTTCTTGAATCTTTTCATCAGTCACCAGATTAAAATACCTAGGATTAATAGGGTTGTCTGCTCCTCAAAACCTATTTCAATTGAGACTTAACTGCCATGACAGTGAAAGAAAAAGGATCTTTATTCTGCATGAATGCACAGCTATAGTATAAAATTTCCAGAGAAACTTTGATACAGTTGGACAGATTAGTTATAAACACATAAGCTTATTGTGAGCTAATTAAATACCTGAGCTGGAATGTCTCTATTTTGCTTTTGTCTTGCTTCAAAATTTATCTTCAGAGTTCTCCATTGAGAAAAATCTGAAGTTATTGTAACTAGAAAATGTTATTTAATATAGTTTCTTAGAAGATTATAAATGGAATTATAGTATGAAAGAAGAATTAAATAGCTTTGGGGAGTACAGCTAACTTGAAATTACTCTGGTCTCTATATTACTACTTGGCAAAATCCAAATTGTCACATTTCCCCTAATTTTAATTTTCTTTCCTGTCTTGGTCTCTCACAAAAGAAATTGGTTGTCTTTGTAGGCAGTGAATGTGGCTATACAATGTAGTTGGTGGATATGTTTTTACCCTTTGTTTTTAATAATTATGGCAGTCATAGTATTGCTTTCAAGCAAAGCCATTGAAGCATGAAAATACGGGGTTTAAGTTGAGTATGTTTTTTGAAAGTTGAGATACCACAACAGAATTTTGGTGTTTGGAATGGTTCTTTATTTCCACAACACTTTCTCAGTTTGCTGGTTTTTCAGAGTAAACCCAGTCTCTGATACCAGATGGCAAATGTCACCAACCTAAGAAAATACAGTTTAGGTGGTAGTCTGCAACTTTGTTTAACCAGCAGGTATATCCAGGTGTTCCCTGTACAGTGTGTAGACAAAGGTCTCAGTCATTTATTTACTGTATGGTGATACCATTTAATACTCATCAAGTTACTATATGAGGAAAAGGAAAAGCAGTTTGCTGTTCTCCCAGGGTGCTTTTATCTCTGCCTTTTTTACTGAGATTTTGACTTACACACCTGAAATTTAAATTTTTGCCGCTTAGTGATCACCCTTAAATGGGATTACAGTGGAACTGGTTATCCAGATACATGTATTTCAATTGAGGGCTTTTATATTTCCAATATTATAATTGATGTTGGAAGAAAAGCAAAAAAAAATCTGCCCAGCCTTAACTGACCCCATCTTTTGGGAAGTTCCATGCTGAATTTTGCAGAGCTGGCAATCTCGTAGCAGAGGTGCACACAGTGAAGGAGAGCTGCAGGCAGACTTAAAAGACTGGAACCTGCTTCTTTCTAATCAGGCTGGAGAAAATGATGCAGAAGTCAACAGAGGCAGTGACTGCCTCAGCTCAAACACCCTCCCCCATAGGCCAAAGGAAATGCTCCATCTGGCTTCCTGGCAGAGCTGTTCTTCATATGAAACATCCAGCTGAACGTGTGACCATGGTTCACAGAAGAGGAGAGCCAAACTCCTTGCCTGGAAGTGGTCTAGATTACAGTAGGGAAGTGCGTGAACTAGAAGATCAGGTTTATTTTGAAAAGGTGTTGCCCGGTGAACAGCACCTGTTGCTTTTGTGTTACTGCCCTGAGTTCCTTAGAAGGATAATCTTGACAGTGTAAGGGCTTTAGTGTTCTGGCTATGAAAACAGTGCTAATGGTAGCAGGTAATGGTGGCCACTGGACAGACCAGTTGTCTAGATCAGGGACTTTGCTCTCAGGCCCTTCAATTTAGATAAATGAGTTATCAAGTACTTTCAATACCTCTAATTTAATATGCTTTATGTAATGGGTAAACTTATAAATTGGTTTTATCTACTGTTAGAAAAGGAATGACAATACAGAGTGTTCTATATTTGTTCTTGAAATGAAATTAGTGTTGGGAAATACATGCATTGTCTCATTTCCAAATGATTAAACATATGCTTCTGGATTCCCTAGTGACTGCATTTTCATACAAAGAGTGAAAAGTATGACTGCGGGCTTTTTTAACATTTAACTAGTTGTTGGAAACAGCTACTAATCTCTTTTAAACAGAAAACTTTTGAATTAAAATTGAGTCTGACTATATGCAGTGTACTTTTAGACGCACACATGAATAATTT
Source organism: Oriolus oriolus (assembly GCA_013400235.1). NCBI lineage: Eukaryota > Metazoa > Chordata > Aves > Passeriformes > Corvidae > Oriolus > Oriolus oriolus. Next base: position 1,883,965 of record VXBT01006576.1, read on the forward strand.
CCTATTATTTGTGTATCAGTTGTTTTAACCTGTGTACTTCTCTTTTTTTAAATCTTTTTTTTTCTGTGGTTCTAAACAAGGTAAATGGCATTAGTCATTCACACATTTATCACTGCTTACCTGGTCAAGACAAAGTTTTACACTTGGGCCTTTGGACATTGCAGAATTGTGGTGCATCTCCTCAGCCACAGAAACTGTGCAGGCTATCATAACTTACCCATGGGCTCCCTAGAATCTCTAACTGGTTTAGAATTTTCTACCCACTGCTTCAAAGTCTGCATAGCTCAGTTCAAAGACTGCCTAAAACTGAAGGAAGGTGGTGGTTGGGAGCTATGCTCTTCTAGTGCGGCAGTACTCTCTAACAGGGTTGCTACACATCAAATTTTACAAGAATCTAGTCCAAGACTAAAATTAATATCCCTCTCCAAAGAGTCTGTCATTAATCTTGTAACCCCTCAGTTCAGATGGAATGCACATTTTTTCTTGACCTATCTTCTCCAACATAGCCCTTCTGCATCAGACCTGAGGTATTCTTGAATCCTACCTAGTAAGAATGTGCATTGCAAAACATGAGAAACTTTAGTGAGCGTTTATGTTATGATGAAAGTTGATTCATCATAAAATACATAGTTTCATTCTGGGACCCACTTGAGCCTGTCTGGGCCTTGCCAAAAAGGCCTGCTTTTGGAAATCTGGATCTCCTGGTCCTGGCCTGCTTACAGTTCTTTTGACTGACTGTAACTGTTAGGATAAACTTTCTAATGGACACATCTTTTAAACCTTCTTATCAGAATTGAATTGTAGGATATATCCCAGCATCTTGGAGACTCTCAAAATGACAGAAAGCTTGAATTCTTCTTGAGCAGTGTGCAAAGTTAGGCTGGGATAGAAGTCTGGCATGATGACTTAGTCTGGCAATTGACTTAGCTAGCAGCTTAAAAACAAAGAGGATTTCAGAGAAGTGGACTCCGAAAAATTTGCAAAGATTTAGTCTTACCTTTGGAAAGATTTGGGACTCCACTAGCAGACAGAAACTAAGATATTGTCCTTCTTGCCCAACCTCACTTCTCTACCCGTTCTTCCATCTACTCACTCTCCTTCTGTCTTAACTAAAAAAAAATTCAATCCAAAAGACATATTATTTTTACAATTTCTAGTGAAATAAGACATTGCACAGCAAATACCATCTCTCAGGAAGCAAGCAAGAGAACAAGAAGCGAATTGCAGATTTTAATCATGATGAATGCTTTCCAGTCATGCCTCAGGCAAAATCTGCAAGGAAAGGTGGTAAGAATCTAGAGACAGTAAGTCTATTAACATTTCAGAGGAGTTTTGAAAATCAGTTAGGTACATTATTCTGAAAATCCCATCTCACTGTGCGATAAGTTTCTTCTCAGTGGCACTTGTTGGTACTTGCTGCAGTATCAGGTCCTTAATGTCAAAAACTCAGTGGGGAGCTACAGGATTAGGTAGGTCTTTGCCCATGACTCAGTGTTTGCAGCATCAGGCTTCTTATGTTAACAGCCTATGTAATGTAATAAGGAAATAACTTGTGTTATCTGATCTTGCTTAAAAAGGAATAATTGCATAATTCAGCAGTTCATGATGCTTTTGAAAAATGTAGGAGGCGTTAACATTACTCTAGGAAAATTAGCCTATGTTTGTAATACGTACACACGTTCATTAGTTCGTAGACTTGTGTGGCATCAGATTGTGTGGTCTTAGGGATTCTTTGTCTGAACCAATGGACCCTGGAACGTGTCTGAGTTCCCCAGTTGTGATACATGTCTCTGCCCCATCCTGTGCTTCTATCAAGATGAAACTCAGACCACTGTTACCCTTTTTGCACTCTGTAGCTCAGCTTTCTGTAAAATGCACAGATCAAAAGGGTTCTGTGGTGCACCCTCCCAGAGCCTGAAGCAGCCAGATACAACAGGACACAAACTTTCACTCAGTTTAGAAAGTGACTCAAAGCTACCAGTCTGGTCTGCTTTACAGCTTGGGATTGGGTTACCATTTCATTCTCATTGCCTAGAGAGACATTCCAAATGTAAGTTATTCTTTCACCCAAGCTCAGGAGGGTGAGGTGTTGGAAATATTAATAGAATTCTCATTATCTTCTAACAAAGATTTGTCATGTCAGTACTAATTTATACAGATCAGCAGCAAAAGCTCCTAATGGTTCTGTGGACAAAAAGGAATTATGTACTAACGTGTACTTTAATTTAATAGCATTAACTTTAGGAAAAGCAATTTTTTGAAATTTTACCCTTAAGGTGTAATCTCTGTGGTCTCCTATTGCATTTTATGCTTTAAAGAAATGTACTGTTTTGTAGTTTTAAAATACATTTAACTCTCACTAACATAGTGTTTGGACATCTGCCAGTTTCACTGTGGAATTTCAACTGATAAAGAAGGTAGCCAGCAAGTAGGTGCATATTTGTTATAAATCCAGGGATAGGCTTTGTCATCTTAGATAAGATGAAGTAGGTATTGTTTGTATGCCTTTTTCTATCTTGTAACTAGAGAAATATGAATAGAAGGAAAAAGCTTTTTCTGTCACAGTCTTTGTTTTGAAAAGGTTGTTTTAAACCTCGTTTTTTGGTTTGTTTTCAATACAACACTGATTATAATATGGAGTAATTAAATTAGAAGCATTAAATTGTGTAATCATGAAGTCAGTTTTTAAAATTACATCAGCAGATTTATTTCTTGCATTTTTCAAGTCTCCTTTAAACATGTAAGCAAAACCCACAAAAAGCAGATTAGCATCTAGCTGCAGTGAGGGATATGTGGATTCTTCTCTGTTTCTTCTTAGAAAACTTTGCATTCTGATATAAATAGTTTGGGTTTGAATTTCAAATAAGCATACATGAATGTTTGACTTTTGGCTTTCAAAAAAGCATATAGCAATGTTTATGCATCAGTCTTCACAGTAATCTGAAGTGTTTAAACTTCAGAAGGATGGATCTTGTGGGTATTTAAATATTCCTTGCCTGCAATTAAATGATAAAAGTTCAGTAAGTACAGTTTGCATATGGCTTGAAAAGGCTTTTTTTCTAGGTTCACTCATACATAACTCATGTCATTGGCATCTGGTGAACTGTAGCTTGTAGTAGAAATGAGGAGTGTTACTGCTTTAACTATAAAATAACTGTGTCATGTATGCAGTAAGCATGAAACATGGGGGACTAATGGGACTTGTTATTGATGATGCTGAAAGCTAAATAACCATTAGTATTAAATCTTATGAATAGACTCTTGTCTTTCATCTTACCTCTTCAACCAGATAAAAGACACAGAGGCTATTTAGATGTCATAAGAATAGTTTGCTGAAATCCCTACAGACTTAAAAAAAATTCTCTCTTCATGTTTCTTGGTGTTTTGTTGTGTTCAAAGAAATGCCAGTATGCTAGTGCTGAAAGAAGAATAGAGCAGAAATCCAGCATTATGTGTGGGTTTAGGCTTGTTAAAGATTGAGTTGAAATATTGTATATTACTTCTCTGCAGAAATTTCTTCTTCAGATTTTAAAAATATTTAGAAAAGTCTCTAACACTGAAAACTTCCAAGGAGCCTGGTAAGACCATATTGTAATAGAGCGTTGTCAGTGTTTGTATTTTCCTAGCTTCATTTATTAGACTATCATGAATGTTTTTAAATGTCTCTAACATGTTAGAAGTACCTAACTAAAAACTTTCTTACAGATATTAACTTTATTTAAGCCTTCTACTCACATAAGAATAAAGGTTCTTAAAGATTTAACTGGCAACCTTCTCCATTTTATTAATAAAATGCACTGATGGTGGTTGGAAATTGTTCTTATCTTTCATACAGAGTATTTAGAAGCAGAACTTATAATACACTGTTAGCAGTTGATGTGGAAGAGTTGTTTAACTCTCAGATGCTCTGTGATAGCTTTGGGAACAGTAATTAAATTTCAAGTATCTCTTGTGAAATTCTAGTTCAAATAAATATTTTTAGATTGATTGTGAATATTAATGATCATGCAATGCATAACAATCATGTCATTCTTTTGTTTTATAGGAAACAGAACTGGACAGCTGTGATGTTAATACCATGTTGCTGGTACACTTCTTTGGAAAACAAGGAAAGGAAAAACTTCGCTTTTCCGAGTTTTTCAGGTATTTTTTCCGCTAGGCAAGCCTAACAGGAGCCAGTCTTGTTCCAACTCCCCATGCTTTACACCACCATTGGCATTAATCTGACCTCACACTGAGCTGATTCAGAAAGTTAAGCAATGAAGTGGAGATTATTCATGATTTTGCATGATTGAATTCCCCATGTAGCTTCTAGAGTGCACTGTCTGCGGGAGCTGAGCACTGTGATAACTCCAAGCAGCAATGGGCTGGGAGAGTTGAGACTCCTGTTCTTGGCAGCTGTGTGGTGGTATACCTTAAAACAATGTGATTCATGAGTATTTTTTGTGACCAAATCACCAAAAAAAGTGATTTCTAATCAATTAAAAAACATTTCCTGAGCTACCTCCTTCCCCGTTACAGCTGTCATGGTAAGCTACAGGCAACTTCTCCTCTTGCTTCAAATTCCAGCTTCTGTTGAAACTTTCCCTGTGCCTTTTCCTTTACCCTTTGAACTACTTCTGCAATGGGACTGTGCAGATACCTGTTTGAATCCTGACATACATCTTGTAGCATGGCATCAAGGGAAGATTATCTACATTAGTATTACCTTTTCTACAAAAATAATCAGTCATTTACAGACTGCAAAAATAAAGTAGTGTGATTTACATCAGTTTGTATTCAGAAGTGGAGAATGTGTGGCAGTTCTCTTAAAAAAGAATGTTTTTGCAATCAGTAGACTAAAAAGTGTTTGGCTCCAGTGGCTCTGGTATATACCAGTCTTCAAATAAACAACCTTTCCCTTTTGAAGACCTCAGCTCAATAGGAATCTAAGTGAGTAAAATATGTTTAAGATGTCTCCAGCTCCCTTTTCTATAAATACCATAGATCCTCTCAATGAAACAAAAGGCAGAGAGCACCAGTAAAAGGTTGTGTTTGCATATACAGTGTAAACTGAAAAGCCTCGGGTTTTAGATAAAATCCTACATTGACCCAATGAGGCATGACATTGATGAAACTATGTACCTTGTACATTCAGAACGCATGGGTTAAAGACCTTTGCCTGCCACACAGATAGAGGCCTGTAATCAAAATCAAACTCCCACATCTTGCTCTTAAAATTTGTGGGATAAGTGTAAGGTTTAATGCAGGTAATTTTTCAACAGTGGCAGTTACGTTTCGTAGGGCTGGAATGTGCCTCTTTATCACTGCGTAGACACTCCATCTCAGCTGCAACGTGACAGTGGAGTTTGTTTAACACGCAGAAAGGTGAATAAAAGGATCGCTGTCTTTTTAACCTCTGTGAGGATATCACCTTTCACATGATTTTATTTGCAAGTAAATCAAGCACATCATTTCTGGGTTCCTATTGTTCAGAGAAAATGTGATTTCTATCTGATGGTCCCTCATAACACTTTACCTTATGTGGGAAGCTATTGTTGGCTGTTTGATCAAAGTGCCACACTGTTTTTACAAGAGATGACTGATGAGCTGTACAGACATAGATCATTGTCAAAAGCAGAAAATAATGATGGTAAATGCTTTTATCATTTTCCAAGTTCTTGCCTAGAAAGCTTTTCCATTGATCAGTGTAGTACCTAGTAGAAAGTAGAGGTGATTAAGTTTGATTAGGACACACTAAAACTTGTCGCATTAGTTAAATACACAGATATTGCTGTGCTGTAAAGTCCTTAAAACTAAAAAAAAAAAAAACAAACCACCAAAAAAAAAAACCCAGGAATGCTTTCATTGTGAAATCTGTACTTATGTGGGAGTTCTGAAAGCTGAGACCACTGTTCTCATCTCATTACTTGCTTATATTTTCCTCATGCTCTCTCTTTTCACTTTGTCTGGCATTAAAAAATCCTCTTGTAAGTGTGCAACCATCTGTATCTACATGTACACCAGCATTGTCCAAGCCTTTTAGCCCACAGTCCAAACACTTTAAAAATGTCAGACAGCCACAGTCGATATACCAGGGCAATTAATATGCCCTCTTCTCCTTTCTTTACATTCAGATGGCACAAAGAAAATGGAAACTTGTCTACATCTCTTGGAGCAATGAGGCTGTTGTAAACCAGTTCTTGTGTCTCCCTTCCTAGTACCCTGGAGGCACAGGAGGCATGCTTAGGATAGGGAGGGAAAACGGTTAGGCATCTGTCTCCAGCTGGTGTTTGCTTCTTGGGAAACCGCAGGTATTGAAACGCACAGACAATCCTCAGGTGGCTTTTTTGTCAAATGCAAAGGTGCTTTGAGAGATCTTCAGACTCCTTAAGGTAGGACTCAGGGAACACATGTTCAGCTCCAGGCTGCTAGATGAGTTCTTGTTAGTTGGTATTGTCCTCAACATAAGAACAGTATAGTAATTATTAGTAAGAATTTACAATTTCAAAAGCGAGAGCTTGTTTCCCTGGCAAATGTTAGGAAATTTTAATTTCTGGTGTATGTTTATGTATATCACTGCTAAAGGTGGGGCCTCTTAGTCAAATACAGCTAGAACAGTATTCTCCTGTAATATTCTAAGAAAATGTAGAATATTCAGTAAGCCTAAAATCATGTACCAGAGAAGGGTAGATTTAATACAGGAAGCTGACTTTCTTCTCAGAAGATCTGAACAATTTCTGTTTCAGATGACCACCACTCGGTTTTACACCTCAGCAATCTTTCGTCTTCTAATACCAAGTCCTGTCATAGAGAATGGCCCCAGAATTCAAGGCTTTTTTATGTTTTAGTATGGATTTCTCCTGGGTTTTAATACAGAAACAATTTTTGGTCTTTTCCTTCCAAAAAAATTTTACCTTGTGCTTTAATTTTCAGCTATATCATATGTACTGCCTTTCATTCTGAGTAGAAAACTATTTAGTTTTCTAGGTATAGGAAATATTTCTTCCTGACAGACATTGGGTTTTTTTTCCCCTGAAAAATGTCCCTTACTGATCTTGTTTAAGTATGTCTAATCCCGAATAAAAGAGGAGACAGTATTTCACTCCCTGAACAGTTTACGACTGCTGTGATTTTTTCTGTAATCTGTCCCCAAGCAAGCTTAAATCTCTCACAGTCTCCTTGAAGGAAAAAAAAAATGCAGAGTATGGAAAGGATAGTCAAAAAACTATCTGATTGTTGTATTTCTTCCTGCGATGTCTTACAAAAAAAGTACTTCCCAGTGTGGTTAAACAATGGGCATCTTTTAATTGTATGAGGAAAATTAATGTTTCAAGTCCAGTTTATGGCATTTTCTTACATGATTTCTTGTTTCCAAACTTTTCATTGGTTAACAGAATTTTGTACCAGAAATATTCTTTAATTAGGGTTCTTTTTTCATTTCTGCTTTAGATTGAAGGTCACAAATTGTATAACCATACACAAGTCATGCTTTTCCCTACCTGTCCTGTTTCCTTCCTTCCGCATTTTGAATTCCTTGATACATTTTATTTGAAACTTTTCATTTAAGAAGCCAGAATGATCCAGGCTGGACCCCACTGCTAGTGCTGATATTTGGGGGGGGCTGTGGGGTGTGTGTGCCAGTGCATGGATGCAGGATCTCTTTCAGGTAACACTGTCAGCCAGCAAGCAGTGCTTTTGCTATGATGACAGCTTGTACGTTTTCAGCAATTTTCATCTGGGGATTTGGAATTGCTTTGCAGAAATAGAGAATGAGTGCCTCCTTACTTGTCTCCGTTCCTACACTTCTATCTATGTGCGTGCATATAGAGAGAGCCCTAATACACACAGAGATTACATCAAATACAGCCAAGATCAGGCAGGGAGGAAGTGGAGAACAGCAACAAAATCTGGCTTCATGATATTCCTATCATAACTCAATCTGAATATTTCCCAAATACTTAGTAAAGAGGTTGAGAAAAATATTTTTCTTCCTTTCCTGTAAGCTTAGCAAAAGAATAGCTTGGTTAGTTTCTACAGAACACTTATAAATGCAAGCGAGTTGTTCAGTTTGGAAATGCTAAGGATAGTAAATCAAAGAGGGTTTTGCCTGCAATTCTGAAAATGGTGAGATTGATTAACTGTCTTAACAGTTGCAAACCTGAATTTACAAGCATAGATCTAAATGTTCTCTAAAGGTTAATGGTCAAGCCTTTATTAGATTTTCTATATTCTGGTTTGAAAGTCAGATTGCAAAAAGGCAACTCGCAGCTGGTTTGCCACAGTCTTTTGGTGCAGAGAGAGTTATCAATTCTTCAAAAGGACTTTGGTGTCCAAAGAGGAGCCAAAGCATGGTACAAATGCTGGAGTGGTATATCCACCGCTAACTTTGTTGTTAGATTTCCTTCCTAAAAATCAGTGCGACAGGAACTGGTCAGTTCTGTATTAAGAATGTTAAAGCTCTGCATAGACAGTTCAGATCATGAGGCGGAAAAAAAACTTTCCCTAACATTTCCTTTGGTGTTTCAATCTACTACTTTTTGTGCCATAAAGAATACAATGCTAGCACTTCTCCACTTGGAGGGGGAATAGCTGCATTCCTGAAGTCTCCCCTCTTTTATTACGTTTTCACTTCTATTTGTGGTGGATTAACACTATTAAAGCTGAGTTGCCAAAAAGCCTTGAGAGACTCCCTCTTTCTATAGTAGAGCACTTTACAAAATGAGGGATAAATCCTGATAAGGTTTCTGGATGCTGTTGTAACACGATAACGAATTTGGTCATTGGCCTTCAACGTGGGTGTTTTAGAGAGTGTGGATAAAGTGGGCTGTCTTAAGGAAAGTACTCTCTTTTCTTAGCCTTTTCCTCATCTTACAAATTTATGGTTTACCTCTCCTTTTTGTTACTTGGAAACTTGGAGCTTTCCTTTATTTTCAACCTACTATAGCATAAGAGTATTCCCAGTGTAATTATTTTTTAATGTAGAGCACATCAGAATCCTGTTCCTGTACTTAAATTCTGACTCCCTACAAAGTCCCCAGCCAAGATCCCACTGACTTTGGGAGAGTAGGAATTTCATGCCTGTGCTTGTTTTTTCTAATATCTGGATCCATTTTGAGGACTTTTGCAGCTGAAACTCATTGCACTGTGATCCAGAAGATACAAAAGGAAGTATCCCTAGTGGTGTCTTGACATTTATGTATCAAGTTTTACTTCCTAACCAGAAAGTTATTTTTAATAACTTTTAATAACTTTCACTTAAAAAAAACCTCAGTAGGATTTTTAACTCTCACATCTGGGAATAAGAGTGACCTAGAATGCTGATGTGATGATTCATAGTATTTTAATTTTTGTAATATGGGAAGCTATCGCATAAATTTTAAATTGCACATTTCAGCTACTGCTCCAAGTAGCAGTTGATATGGCAGGAAATCTTCCCACTCTGGCTTGCCAGGAGCAAGCCTGCAAGTTGAAATGAACTTCAATTAGAAGAGGGTGCAGAAGCAGGAGCACACTGAAAATGCCACAGCCAAACCCTTCACTGTCTGCTCTGGCTTTGCTCCCCCTTTCAGCAGGCTGATGCGTGCAACTTGGTGAGCTCCTTCCTCATCACATTGAAAGGATTGGTCTTTCAGCTTTCCTGCCTTTATTGGATGTGGCTAGAGGGCAGGTCACCAAGGCGCTTCTGCTTAAGGAAATGCAATATTCAGAAAAGGTGGAAGAATCTGTTTCTGTGTTGTCACCTGTGGCTAGTGACCAGTAAAGCAAATGACTGAGAGCTTGCTCCCCAAGGTAAATAGCTCAGGTCTCAGGCCCTTAAGTCTATTACAAAATATGTCCACCTTTCATAGGTAAAAATCCAAGAAAACAAAACACGTTGTCTTGTTTCCCTGCACCCAAGTTTTAGGCGTATTTCTGTAAGTGACCTCATTTTCAGCAACTTCTCCTCCTCCAGACCAGACATGGGCTAGAAACTACAATCAAAGATATTGTTCTGCAGAGTCTTGGCTGCGACTTCCAGCCAAGTACAAACCACACATCCCAGATACCATCTCCTCCTTGCCTGTGATGGCCACTCTCAAAATGCAGCCAAGTGGCCCTAGTCAGTCTCTGCTGGGCTGACTCCATGCCTGGTCTACATGCCAGGTCCATGCTGTTCTCTCCCTCTGCACCTCGACCTCCCTTCCCAAGACCTGGGGAGACTCTGGGGGTCGTGGGTGCAGCAGGGCTGCTTGTGCCAGCCCATGGAGCCAGTCTCCCTGGCACACACTGGCTGCTGTGCTGGCCAAAGGCAGCGGTCTCCTTGTGAGTTACAAGGACAGGAGCTGGGCCTGAAAACAGAAGAGTGGTTTGCAAGCTGTGCAGGGCAGCTCTCGCCACCCTGCAAGACAAGGAGCTGCCCGGTCACACTGGTTGCACTCACTGGTCCTTTGGTGTTTCATCCACTTCTGAGAGGGAGAGTGGGGGAATTGAAAATGTGTCAGGTTTAAAGGTGGACTGTGGAGGTAGTGTTAGGCTATACTGTGGAATCCCCTTTACTACACCAGAAAAAGGTACATATAAAATGTGACAGCATTTTGTACCCGTCCTCAGTATTACCCTAATTCAGCCCTAGCCTAAAACTTAAATTCACCTCCACTATCAGGCTTTCATTTACCTGCATGTCCTGAGCTGTGAAGCGTTTGTTGGCCCTTTATTTGCATGTGCAGCTCTACCTGTTAGAGGAAGAAATACAAGAGAGAGCTTATGCTGCAACAGCAGTCTTCAGCTAAGCCCTTATAGACTTCACAGAGCTTCGAGATACTAATTGTCCAAGTGATCTCATTAAAGAACTAAAGATAGCTTGCGTGGACTCAAATGCCGTAATTTCAAGGGAAAGAATTCAACCCCAGTGAGGCCATGCAAGCACTGATGAGCAAATGAGCCTCTGCTGATATTGGCTACATAGACCCTTAGCTGTCCTCTTCTCCAGCTAATTGCTTTGTCCCAATATAGGAGTATTTCATTGCCTCCTGCTAATAATTTCTGCAACTCAATAAAGCAGGGTTCTTCCGAAATACGGAAGGGATTCTGGCAAGCACCACCGGTTTTAGCCTCTATTTAAAAGTCATCACTTGTTTTTGGATTACCCCATTTCTGAAGTGGACCAACTGGATCACACAGTATTGTCTGTGTTAACTTTTTCAAAATTCATACTAGCCATGTAGACCAAACTGGGGAAACTCAAAGCTACAACTCAGCTTACAGTTCCAGCTCTGTACCTGCAGGTTGTTCCTTGCTTCTTGTAATACTTTTTTCTTTCCTTCCCAAAAGAATGGGTGTCTCCTAAAAACCTTGATGTTGACTCTTACCTTTTTCAGGCAGCTCTCTTCTTACCTTCCCAAACCCCTGCAACATCATTTTCTGCACTCTTCTGAACTCTATACAAGTCAATTGTAATCCTCTCTAATCCATCCTCTAGTGAGCACAGAACTGATTTGCCAAACCTCTGTATGTAGTTAGAGTCTTTGAGACTTTCAGTCATCTTCTCCTGCAGCAATGATTTCAAGTTTCCTCTTTCACCTTTGTGATTATTATGGCCTCATCTTTTTAGGCACTTTCCAATCTTGTCATTCCTCTCTTGTTAATATGAAACCTCATAAATCATGTGTCAGGCCTTCAGTTACCATGTCCTTTTTCATTCATTCATTATGCTGCTGCCTTACCGATTCTTTTGTCTCCTTATCTGCGCATTTTTAAACACGAGTAAAACCGAGATGTCCAATGTGTCCCTAAGTTCTGCTGGCAGCAGCCACCTGTGCAGGCCGAGAGCGCGTCCTGCTGGTGTCCTTATGGAAATGCAGCCCTGGAAACAACCGCGAGCACCGGGAAAATTAAACAATGTCGACAGTGTCTGTGGCTCAGCGCTGGTGTCTGCTGCACTTAGTAGCTAAGGTGGTAGTGGAGATACAGGGATGGAAGTATCAGCTGTTGAATAATATCTGTTTACGCTTAGATTCATGGAAAATCTGCAAACGGAAGTCCAAGAAATGGAATTCATAAAGTTTGCAAAGGGTTTGAGCGTCATGAGAAAAGAAGACTTTGCGGCGTGGTTGCTGTACTTCACTGATGAAGAAAACAATGAAATTTACTGGCAGAATGTGAAAGACAGAATTGAAGCAGGAGAGGTTGGTACCCAAAGTATGCTTTGTTTTGCTTTCGCCTTTGTATGCACAGGTTTTCATTTGAATGTGGTTATCTAATGAGGTAACCAGTTGCCAAATGAATTATTGCAGCCCTTGAATTTTATACAAATAAGAGCAATGGTAATTTGCCATCTGAGAAATACAAATATCAACAATGATTAGGCAGTCACATCTAAACACTAAGTCCCACCAGATTTAATGACGTAGAATACTTGGGATTTGAATGTATTATTCATTATATATCATCTGGATTCTGTGATATTCTAGAACATCAGTTTGGAAGAATTCAAGACATTTTGCAAGTTTACAAATAACCTGGAAGACTTTTCTATTGCCATGCAGATGTTTACTGTAGCCAATCGTCCTGTTAAGCGGGGTAAGTGCTGTACGCCTTTCATATGCGTATTTTTAAAAGAAAAAAATTTCATTTTAATTATGGAGCTAATGTGAATGAGTTATCCCAAAGTACCACAGTGAAGTCCAAAAATATTATACTGTTCTGTATTTGGACTTAGTTCTATTTCATGAAAAAATTATAAATTTTCCAAAATGTTTTCATTTGTAAGTTCTAATGTGCTGTCATATGTGGATTAATCACAGCAGACTAAAGCATAATCATAAAATAGTTTGAGCTGGAAAGGCCCTTTAAAGGTCGTTTTTCCAAACCCTCTACCATAAGCAGGGAACTCTGTCACTGGATCAGGTTGCTCAAATCCCCACCCAACCAGACCTTGAACACTTTCAGTGATGGGACAGCCACAACTTTGCACAGTTCCTTATGTCCAGTCTAAATCTACTCTTTTTCAGTTTGAAAGCATTTTGCCCTGTCCTGTCACTACAGGCCTTGGTAAAAACTCTCTCTCTCTTTCTTATAAGCCTCCTTAATATAGTGAAAGTCCACAATAGAGTCTGCCCAGAGGTATCTCTTCTCCAGGCTGAACAACCCCAACTCTTTTGGCCTTCCTTCACTGAAGAGGTGCTCCATCCCAAAAATTATCGCATAATTTTTGTGGCCCTCCTCTGGACTCACTCCATGTCCTCCCTGTGCTGGGACCCCAGAGCTGGATGCAGCCCTGCAGGTGGGGTCTCAGCAGAGCAGAGCAGAGGGGCAGAATCCCCTCACTGGCCCTGCTGCCCACGCTGCTTTGGATGCAGCCCAGGACACCGTTGGCTTTCTGCGATGTGAGCGCACATTGGTGGGTCATGTCCAGTTTTTCATCCATCAATATCCCTTCTCCACAGGGCTGCTCTCAGTCCAAGTTAATTCTAGGAATGAGGAAGGATTTACTGAAACAATACCTGCTTTAGTAACAGTTTGTAGTAACACAGCTTTTCCCTTATAGTGAAACTAGTTTCCTGAAGAAACTAAACAGTAGAAATCTCTTTAATTTGCCCATATTGCTTTCTCCATGTCCTTATGTAGTGTTATGCAACTATATCTATCAAAAAGAAACAAGGCAGTAAATTGGGATTTAAAATAAAGATTTGGAAGAGGGGAGTTGCTTCCTTCCCATGTAGGAGAAACAGGAGCAATGCAACAGAAGTTTTATGGACCTACAAATGCTTTTTGTTCTAATCCTGAGGTTGTTACTTAGTTGTTGCACTTGAAGGACAACTCTCATAAGTTACTTCAAAATAGCAACATTAAAAGTTCTGAAGGAAATGTGAAGAGGTATTAACATCCATTGAAATTAATATTTGATGGGCTCATGTGAAAAAAGATGAGAGATGTGAGAAGATGGAAAGAGAAATACATATTCTTGAAAGAGGAATGTTTGGATGGGATTCGAACCAAAGAACACTGGGGGATTTACAACTTGTGACTTTCATTACTACTCTGTTTATGCACTGAACCCCTTCAAAAATGCATCCAGTTCATGTGTTGCAATTGTGCTTGCTATAATTAACAATAATCCTTTCACTCTTATGAGCTGCTGTTTTGTGGCAGCCCCACACACTTCTTCGTCTTCCCTGAGTCAAAACTCCAAATTATGTGCACCACAGGACCAAAAGTGGGGATAGTGGGTATTTCTGTAGTACACATGGTGGTGTAAAGAGAGAAGAAAAAAAAGTTGAAGATGAAAATACATCTCCAGAGAGGTATGGCAGCTTTTTCTGCCACAAACCCTCATTAACTCTTCAACATCATTTAAGAGGAGGTAGCCAACTTCTGTCAGAACCAGAACTGCAGGTATATAAAGCCATGTGCTGTTAGCAGTGCATTGACCATTTGATGGTCTGTGATTCTGCAGAGTTGCTGAGAAGATTGTTAGTTGAGGTGGAGCGTATCATAACATACTGTCCTCTGAGGAGAACAGTTTTCTTGTGGAGTGAATTGTCATGAAACTGGCTTCAAATAAAATGGTATGGTTTTTTATGAGAGCATAGTGAGGCAAACACCATTCCTATGAACAGGTAACAGCCAAAAGTATGTAAGTTTTCAGCTATTTCTAGCAAAAATTATAATACTGTTGCTTGAGAAGTAGTGCATTGCAAAAGGTTATAATAAAATTAATAAAGATAGTGTTACAAAAGAAGAAGCAAGCTCAAGAACACATGAACTGAGGCCTCCTTATAGTTTACTAGTTTACGCATCCCAAATTCTCCAGTTAGGATACCCATGAGACATTGTAAATTGGACAGAATCCTGCTATTTATGTGCTTTCCATTTTCTTTGCAAGTTCAGTCACCGTGATGTAATATTATGTCTTTATTAGCTGAGTTCAAGAGAGCAGTGAAGGTGGCAACAGGACAGGATCTGTCAGATAATGTTTTGGATACCATCTTCAAGATTTTTGATCTAGATGGAGATGACTGCCTCAGCCACAGCGAGTTTCTTGGCGTCCTGAGGAACCGAATTCATCGAGGTTTGAGGGTAACAAGCTGACATAATTGTTTGTAAATACCACAGATGATTGCGACAAGTATCTTGTAAATGCTTGTAGAAACACAGGTAGAGTTAATGAATAGAAAAAGATATGTATTTTAAACTGGATAGTCCTTTCTGCATATGAATCTGGGAGGAGTGCTGAATAAGAAGAACTTGTTATTACACACGTGAACTATGGAAGCAGCAGCACAACATTATATGTTGTATTTACATAGTCTGGGAATAGGAGTCTTTTTTGTGTAAATGCTAAATACACTCTAACTTTATTAACAGGTACCACAGCAGCAAGGAATTCAAGGTTTCTGGAAGTGTGTGAAAAAAGAAAGCATTAAAGGAGCCAAAGAACTGTGGAAGCAAAGTGGGAAAAGTCCTTTTTGAAGCAGTCATTTTTCTTTTGCTTATGTGGTTTTTCTTTAGGGGAGTTTGTCTGTCCTGTTTACACAATAACTGAATCAAAAATGCTCTTTTTTTTAGCTATAGTTAAAGTTTAATTAACCCAGACTCTTAATGCAATAATTTTATAGTTGTTCCAGTGCAATCAGTTTGGTTTACAGAACTGGTATCACTTTTGACCTCCATACAGAAGTACTCTTGTTCTGGGGAATAGTGTTGTTTACTGCTCTGTGGAGTCTGACCCTGCATGGTAGGACACACAGGATTTAATAATGCCCCCAGGCAGGAACATCACAGCAGTGTCATCTCCTGTTGAAGGAGTGGACATCATTTCAGTCAGCCACTAACACAGCAGCTCTCCTTCTCCAGTTAGGGCAGAGGTCCACAAGGCAAAATCACTTGCACAAAACATTTTAAATCAAGTTATCCTAAATCAAAAAGGAAAATTCACACCCTGTTATGGGGATCTGCTCATGTGCTGGTTCCTGGTGCTTGATTACACCAGTTCCTGTGTGGATGTCTGGTTTGTCTGCCTTCATGGTGTTAATATTAAACTGGAAATACAAGATAGGCTTGATGCAGGCTTTAAAAGTTGTACATTGATCAATGAGTGTGCATTGAGTGTCTCAGATCTCTTCTATGTAGTATAAAGGAGAAGAAAAAATCCTCATTTTACCAAACACAGTGGTAGCTACAATTTGATTTATGATTATTTTGCTTTAATTGTGTTGCAGAAGATGAATGCATAACAAGTAGTTGTTTTATCTTACTAAAGGTTGTGACAGGGAAAGCTGAAGTATCTCAGGAATTCAAGGTTATAATAAGCAATTGTTGAAGTAATATGTCCAATAAAAAACCAAATACAAATGTTTATTACTCCAAATGCAAAGTTAGACGTAAGATCTTAAACACTAAAAGGAGGAACAAATCAAGACTAACTCTTAGAAATTACAGATGAACATTTTTTAGTAATAAGTAAGGTGCATCTCTGTGTACACAGGTGTGCACGTTACATGTTTTGTCTTTCTTACAATCCCAGGAGCCAATAGTCACAGGTCCAGATCACTCTTCCTGGTTGGCCATGATATATGGGAGATAGATTTATTTGTAAAGCTGTCAAGGTTCTTCCTCTTTCCCCTTCTCAGTTGTCTGACTTGTCTTGGCTGGGGTGAAAACTTAACCTTTCAGGACAGGTTAGTGGTAACAGAGATAAGAGACTCAAAACACTGGGCTAGGGAAATGTCTCAAGAAAAAGAACCAAGAAATCTCAGAGCTCAGTGAGGAAATATCCATCCCTTTTTTGCACGACACCAGCTATGCTTTTCTTAAAGTTGTAAATAAGCTCAACATGTGGTGTTTGGTTGTCATTTCTTTGGGTTATGTGAGAAGAGGGGAGACATGGTAGGTAAGACATCAGGGCAGCTCTCACTTGGTGCAGGGACAGGAGATAATGCATTGGGAAACCCTAAAGTTCCTGCCTAAGGAATACTGAGATTGCTGAGAATGTGTTTGATGTGTCAGTAGCTGTCAGGCAGATTTGTGCTGAGGACAGGTCCTACTGCCCAAGCTTGGCACGGTGATCTCTCCTAGGGAACAGAGTGAGAGGCCAGCAAAGCAACTCTTCCCTCCATGGCCTCAGCCTGGAGCTTTAATCTAAAGTGTTAAAGAGAAAATGCTTGTAGTCCTGTCATGGACAGGCACCCAGAACAAGACCATGCCTGTGGGAGTGTCCTGACACTGTCTGGAAGGTCAGGCACCAGTGACCATCAAGGATCCCTTTTTCCCCAGGAAACGATCCAAATGAAATTAACCATGTGGAAAGAATCCAAATACAGTAAACACCTCAGCCTCCTCCCCTCAAACTGAACTCGTGCAGTGCTCTGTGGGCAGCAGGACACCAGGTGGCTGGTTTACTTTTTGTGTTTGGAAATTGCTGTTGCTTCTGGTGGTGGGAGCAAAGGTGGGGCAGTGGGACTGGCACCACAGTACCACAGCCAGCTGCACTTCACCAAATCATCATAAAAATGACACGATTGTAAAAGAACTTCTAAGGCACAAAAGTGTGTGTGTGTGTTCACCCAAAGTGTGCTTTGTGCCAGCTGTGGCTTTAATGCAAGGTTGCCTTTTATTTGTTGCTGTTAATATTTTGGCAAATCATTTTTACTTTGGAATGGAGATTATTCCCTAACATTTTATTCTGTGTGAAGCTAATAGGTTTATGATGTTTTTTATTGCTTTTGTGGTTTCTTTTGTTTACTAGTTACTTCCTTCTTACAAGCTGTTTGGTTTTCTTTTGGAAAAATCAACTCATTTAGCTTTAGTGTATCTAGAAGTTTTAATTCCTCAGTGCTCATTTCTATCTGGGTTTGTGCAATCAGCAGTATCTGCTTTCAGGGATTTCAGGTTTTATTTTTCAGCAAAAGCTTTGGTGCCAAGTTCAGAGGAAAAGCAAAGATACGTGCTTGGCTTTTATAAGAATTTTGTGTCTCTAGTTCAAAAAAAAACAAAAAAATATTGATTGGGAATTAAAATAGAGTTATGAATCATTTTCAGAAGTTATCCTGAAAGTGCAGCCAGGAAGGAGCTCCTTTAAAGGCCATGGATGACTTGTCCATCAGGCTTGAAGAATCAGACTCTGTGTTTAATTTGTAGTTTATTGTTGTTTGTCAACTAAAATGCTTTATAAAACAGTCTTAAAGTAATTTCTCATTTTTAATATCTTAAGTTGAAAGAGATGTTTATGTATGTAGATAAACCCTAGTTTTTAAGAAATTCATTGTAGTTTTAGTGTTCAGTGGTTTTGTTCCTTCTAGTCACTGTATGGTATTTGCAGCCTGTCTGTCAGCATTACTCAACACAATTTTGTTTAAGATTCATGCCAGCTGCCAATCTAAACATATCAATTATGACTTGTTTTAACATTAGGAACTCTTCCTCTGAACAGAAAAATATAGAAAAACTAAATAAAATTGATTTTTTTTAATCTACCACATTGCATCTGAATGTTGTGTGGAATAAAGATGAACACATTGCACATTGCAGAAGTCTCAAAAATTGATATAACATGTATCAAAAGGATACACAAGAACAAGCACAGTCACTTACATCATATAACTCCTTTACAGAGTTTTAGTTGTTTTATGCCTATAATAACACTTCTTACATTTCTTTGCTTGTTTACTTTAAGGTAATGTTTAAGAATCATTTATTCTTCATTTCCAAAGGAAGCAAAGGCAAAAATGCGGTGTGATATACTCTAAGTAACAGAAACTCACTGGTTGTTTCTAGAAATTAATTCTGGTGTATCAGTTTGTACAAGCCTCTTTGGCAGGTTTCAGCAGAACAGGCAACAGTGAGTAGTACATGTTGTGCATAGCAGACAAACAAGCCAGGCCATGGGCTGTGGTTTCATGGCACTTCACGTGTCCAGTGCATAGAACAAAGAAAGGATCACTGCCCAATAAAGGGCAAGAATGGGAACAACCCTGTTGCTTAGAGGAAGTGTAAAATTCAGGTATATTGACCATACTTTGACTAAAACATAGAAATGGATCAATAAGTGTACATCAAATTTTAAAAATACAGTTTTGTTCTCATGCTGGAGTTCTCACAGGAGAGGGTAAGCATGCCTCCTACCTTCAGTTTTAATTTTTCCTGTAAAATAGTCACAGCTGGGTCAGGAAACCACTCCAGTGCAGAAAAAAATCTTCAGTCATTCTAAACAGAAAACACATGCCCAAATGACATTGTGGTCATTATTACTGAGATCCAAGCTGACCCAACAACAGCTCCTGTAATGCAGTTGGTCACAAGGGAAGCATGAAGATGAAGGTGGCAGATACAGACATACACTTTGAGTGCCCAGCTGGCCACAGAAGCTCCTTCTACAGAAGCTGAAGATGTCACCCAGAAAGAAGCCAAAAGCCCTTTGCAAGATAAAAAACCTAAGAGACTTCAGCATGCACAAAATTAATCAGCAAACAAATGCGTGTCTCTTCACCCTCACGATATTTGAATGTTTCCTGTTGGCTTTGTTGATTAAACAATTCCTAGTTTGTTCAATATTTTTTAAAAAATGCTGCAACGTATGTGGAGACAGGTTTCCCATTAGGCTGGTATTGGCTTTGTTAATAATGTTTCCAGTTCATTAACTGGAGTGCCCTAGCCCAGAGCTCTGCTTGCTCTCCTGGCAGCCCGGCTGCTGCTCCTGCACACTGGCATCCTCAGGGAGCCTGCTCAGCAGAGCACCCACCTGCGTGGGCTTAGACACAGCACCTCATGCCCTGAGAAGCAAAAGGCCATGTTTTTCCTCACTTATGTGCCCAGTGTGGGTTAGATTGGATACCAGGGAAAAATACTTCACATAAAGGATTGTCAAGCACTGGAAGAGGCTGCCCCGGGAGGCAGTTGTGTCACCATCCCTGGAGGTGTTGAAAAGATGTGTAGATGGGGTGCTTGGGGACATGGTTTAGTGGTGGTAGACATGGCAGTGCTGGGTTTATTAATGGTTGGACTTGATGATCTCAGAAGTCTTGTTTAAATGATTCTGTTATTCTCTTCTGCCTCTGGCAGAAGGGTGGCCTGGCTTTCCAAACTGACCAAGTGGTGGAGGTAACATGGGAGGCAACGGGCTGTGGGAGAATGGACACAACACACTGCAGAACACTGTTTAGGATTGGGTTTATGTTGGCCAGGTTTCAGACATGCAGATTTGAAAAGCTGGGAGGAGGGATATTCCATAGGTAATTCAGAGGAATGTGTGGGAGTTTTTCTCATGGGATTTCAGATGCAAGCTCACCTCTCTGAAACAACCTTGGAGGGCCTGGCCTTTCTCCATAGACTGCAAAGGGAGCACAGAAGATGAGCCTTGCTGGACTAAACCTGTACTTTGTGAATGCCGTGAGCACTTTCCTGGAGAAAGGATGTACTGCAGAGGTGTTCTACTACATTGGAATGCCTCAGGTCCACTGCTTCAGGGGAAATTTGTCAGTTTTAATGTTAGCCCATGGAGCAACTGGTAGCTCTGAATCACCCCCAAGAAAACCAATTGTTTTAGTTTAAGACTTGCCAATAAAGTGTTTTAAAATCCTCTTCTTTTTTCAGGATACTGATTTTTATTTTTTTTTAAATTATGGGGCCTCTTACTGTGTTTCAATCTACTTTGAAATTGATACTATTGGAATGAGCAAACATTACTGAAAACATTGTGTACATCTCTTAAAAAATGCACAGAAGGTAGTTCCTAGAGCAATGGCAGATGAGTCACAGGGTGGACTATTACATTCGCTGTTGAGAAGAAAGGATACCAAAATGTGGTGCTTTGCCACTAATCGTGAGAAAAGGACACTAAGTAAATGATAAGTTCTAAAGTTAAAAGAAACAATGCTACTGTAAGAAACAAAATGCTATTAGAATAAATGAAAACTTTAGGAAACATGAATATAACTGAACAAAAGGATGCTAGGTAAGCAAGAACTAAATCAATAGGGCTGAAATTAGTTTTTTTAAATGCCATTTGACCAAAAATGTGTCCTCACAATTTATAAATTTGATCCAATGCAAACAAGGGCAACTAGTCACTTGTAGTTCATGTGTACAAGAGTATGTGATCTGTACTGGAATGTGAAGAGCAAATACTTTACATAATCTCAGTTGGGTTTATGTCTAGATCAGAAACACGAAGCCTCCAAGAAATTTATTTGTCTCATATTACGTGGAATAAATGAGACAAATTATGATTTTTCATCAGTCTCCATCTAAGAGGTTGGGTTGCTTCTGCCTGGGGGTTGCATGTCCCTGGAATTTAAGATGAGCTACTTTGAGTGGGAAAAAATACAGAAGCAAAATGGAGATTAAATTGTTGTAGATTATAAGGTCTAAATAGTAAAGAGAGAAATTCTGACTAACTGGGAGCATTTGCAGTGCCTTGCTCTAGGACTAACAAACACCTGGAAGGCTGCAACAGACCCTAACTGGTGCTGAGGCTGCAAAGGGAAATGTTTAACTTCTCTTACACATTTTTTAGTGTGGCTAAAGCAGGTGGGCAGCCAGAAGTTGAGGTGTGATGTGAAAATGGACAAAAGATGCCTTTTTTTTCAATATTTGACAGTCATGGAATCCAGTGAGAGTGTGGTGAGCAGCTATTCCCACAACATGGCATTCTGAGTTGCTCTTCAGCTTCCCAGAGTCTGTTCCAAGTGTCATCACTTGTCCCTCCTCTTAAATGAGGCAGCAAAGTTTCCACGAGCTGCACTGCAGCCATTTGAAGCCAAGCAAGTGCTCAGTGATTCCTAGCAGAGCTTCCTTCCATCCTGCTTGGCTTCTGTTCAAGGAGCTGATTTCTTCTCAAGAGGTCCTCGTAGAGACATTCCAGGTGGCTTTCAGAAGTGGAAGATGATAGTTCCTGCCAGCTGTGCTGAGGGGCTTCTTGTGCAGCGAAACTCCTCAGTGGGGGGCACTGTCTGGGGATAAATAGTCCCTCTCTGCCACCTCACAGCCTTGGTGTTGTCCTTGTTTAATTCAGTTTCACTTCAGTTCCTGTTATTGTGGAAACACTGCACAGAAATGTTGCTGGATAGTAGCTGGTCAAAAATAGTTTGTCCTGTCCTAGGTTTATGCTGCTGCCACTGGCTTTCCATCCTACCCAAGGCATCTGTCTGAGCCAGAGCTGAAATACCGGCCTTGTCACAGCTTCCAGCTTTGCCAGCGTCACGCTCCATCCAAACCAGACACGATGGCTGTTCTGCAGCTCAGTCTGGACATGCTGAAAGGGGGGAATGTCAACATGCACATGGCTTCACTGATATCCCTGTGGGTGAAACTGGAGTTAGCAAAGAAGACTGGGATAGGGAATGTCATGTTGGATCCCTTCACATCTTCCCTACCATAGTGACCTGTTTGCTGGCTAAGCCTATTTATTCATGGCTGTGCTCCATGTTAAGAACTGTTCTTATTGTGAAGGGTCATGGGATTTTGTCAGGAAAGTTGGTGGCCAAGAGGAGGGTCAGTGCACAGTAACAGCCACCAACACACAGCACATGCTTGGTAAAAGTTGTTTGTAACTTTGCTTCCCAGGTCCAGGTGCCTTCTCTTTAGATTCCTAAAGGCTTGGGAGTACAATGTCTCTTCACTGAATACACTACTAAGAAACTAACACAGTGATTAAATGATTAAAAGCACATAAAAGTATCAAACTAAGGTAAAATCAGGTACTTCTAAAAGCATTATTAACAAATATTATTTAGACACCAAGCATTTAAATCCTTTCCCATTGTCTTGGGGCTAAGTGTTAACAGTCCCATGAGATCTTGAGGTAAAGCACATGCCAGCAGCTGTGGCATGTTTTGACACCCTTAAGAAACAGAATCACTGAATCATTAAGGTTGGAAAAGACCTCTAAGTTCATCAAGTCCAACTGCTAACCCAGCACTGCCATCTTTACCACTCAAGCATGTCCCCAAGTGCCACAATTAATGAAGGTTAGAGGAACTGGAATATTTTAACTATATCCCTGATGTGCTAACCAGCACACCAGACCAAGACTGTCCTAGTTCACATTAAATCCAAACTGCTCCATCCTTGTCAGTACTTCTCAAGAGTGACTAGACCCCATAACCAAGATGCTGTCCATGTAACCAGTCACTCCTCCCTTGCCTTACAGCTCTCCATTAGGAATGGGCCACACCAAGTTCTTACACCATCTCTCTCCCTCTGCTGCAATCCCTTTCTTTTACAGCCCTTGCACTACTGCATACAATCTTGCAATCCCCTTCCATACTGCCGTGATCCTGCTCCCATATACAGCATACACAAGCATGCCCGCACACAGAGTTGATCCCAGACTGATCTTTGTCTTTCCATGATCCCTGGGCACATCTCCCTGATCCACAGTTATATTCTGTACATCAGGGCCAGAGGTCACTGCTTCATTGCTCTGCTCTGATACCCAGATGAACACACACACATTCCCACACATACAGAGACTGCGTCTTGGGCATTTGGCCGGGGTGTCCCCTCCCTTAGCTGTTCAAAGGATCAGAGGATCACAGAATGGTTTGGGTTGGAAGGGACCTTAAAGATAATTTCGTTTCAACCCCTCTGCTATGGACAGGGATACCCACTAGATCAGGTTGCTCATGGCCCCATCCAGTCTGGCCTTGAACTCTTCCAGTTTTTCTTCTGTGATGGGGCTGTAAAAGGCCCATCTTGGGTTTCTGCATTCCCAATCACTCTTCTTGGTTGTCATCTCACCAACAGGTGAGGATGAGAGGAAATGGCCTTAAGTCACACCAGGGAAGGTTCAGCTTAGATATTAGAACAAAAAATTCTTTTCACTCAGAGTACAAAGAGTAGTCAGGCATTGGAATAAGTTGCCCAGGGAGGTGGTGGGGTCACTGTCTCTGGAAGTGTTCAAGGGAAGTCTGGATGTGGCACTTGGAGATATGGTTTAGGGGTGATTATGGTGGTGCTAGGTTGACAGTTGTTATGTTGAAGGTCTCTTCCAACCTCGATGATTCTGTGATTCTGTGAACAGGCAAGGCCACAGCAACTGCCCCTGTCCTGCCAAGGCAATGTCACTCCCACTGCCCCCGCACCAGCTCCAGGGGCTCACAGGAATTGCGGGACCAGCCCCCCCAGTCCTGTTGTGTTCGATCCTTCTTTCAGGGCACCCCTCTGAGCTTTTCCAGTCTCACCCCTCGCCCTCTGGCTACTGTCTGCTCCCTGTGGATGGGATGCCCTCTGTTCCCTGCGGATGCTGTCTGTTTCCCTCGGAGCGGGGCAGCCCCGGCTGGGCTCGGGCGGCCCCTCCCGCCGCCGCCAGGTGGCGCCGGAGCGCCGCGGGAGCCGCCTGGGGCCGGGGGCGCGCAGCCGGCGCGAGCAGCCTCTGGCTCGGCGGGGAGATGGGGATTTTTGTCATGGCGCGGCCCGTTCCGATCCCGGGATCCCACCCACAGCAGTGCCAGAGTAAAGCTAAAGATTTCAGGCCCTCCATCCAGAGGCTGAGCCGCGCAAGGCAGCGCCGGCGGCGGTGCCCGCCCGAGGTCGCGGGGTGCCCGCGGCTGTCAGGCGCCCAGCGCCGTTCAGGAAACCGCCGATAAAACAAATAGCAGAAAGTCACTCATAAATTCCCTTTGCGGCACCCAACAGGCTGTTTGAGCGGTGTAAGTGCTCGGCGAGCAGGGGGAGGCAGCAGCCCGGCAGTGCCGGGGGACGACTGCCCAGAGCTGTCCCACCGCCTTCCTGCCCGACACGGACCCGCCCGGCCAGGACCGCGGAAAAGAGCAAAACCTGGAGGTTTAAGACCAGTTTTTATGGCTGGAGGAGGATCCTGCTCCGAGATAGGGGGAGGCGGAGGGCCCTCGAGGTGCATGGCGAAGGATGCATCGGGGCCAGCAGGTCGAGGAAGGGGATCCTCCCCCACTACTCAGCCCCACTGAGGCACATCTGGAGTGCTGTGTCCAGTTCTGGGCTCCTCAGTAAAAGAAAGACAAGTTGCCACTGGAGAGGGTCCAGTGGAGGACCACAAGAATAACTAAGGATCTGGGGTATCTCTCTTATGAGGAGAAACTCCGAGAGCTGGGCCTGTTTCGTCTAGAGAAGACTGAGTGGGGATCTCGTCAATGCATATAAATATCTCCAAGGCGGGTGCCAAGGGGATGGTGCCAGGCGCTGTTCGCTGATGCCCTATGAGCAATGGCCATAAACTAACACACAAGAAGTTTCACCTTAGCATGAAGAACTTCCTTCCTTGGAGGCTGACAGAGCTCTGGAACAGACTACCCAGGCAGGTTGTGGAGCCTCCCTCACTGGAGAGACTCCAAAGCCATGTGCACGCGTTCCTGTGTCACCTGCTCCAGGTGACCGTGCTTTAGCAAGGCGGGTTGGACCGCATGATCTCCCGAGGTCCCTTCCATCCCTAACCGTTCAGCGATCCGGTGAGGCGTTCCGGCACCCCGAGAAGGAGGCGGTGGCAGTCGCTGGGGCCGCCCCTCTCCCGCCCACTGCGGCCCGCCCAGGGCCCGCCCGGGGCCGGCTCCGCTGCGGCGGCCGGAGCTGCAGCCGCCGCCCGCCCGTCGCAGCGCCGGCGCTGCCCGGCAGGGAAGATGGCGCCGTCCCACGTCCTCAAGTGCTGCCAGAAGGTGCTGGCCTGGGTGCCCGTGGCCTTCATCGCCCTGGTCGTGGCCTGGTCCTACTACGCCTACGTGGTGGAGCTGTGTGTGTGTGAGTGGACAGGGAGGGTCGCGGGCGCCGGGAGCTGCCGGCCGGGCGCGCAGGACCCTCCTCCGGCCGCCTTCTCCCCTGCGCCCCGGCGGGCTCGCTTCTCCCTGCGCCCGCCTCAGGCTTTCGCTCAGGCGGCGGGAGGAGACCCTGCCTCGGACGCTACCTCGCTCCCTCCGGGCCGGGTTTACCTGTTGTCCTCCCGCCCTCAGGCGCCTCATGGCGGCGGGGTCCCGGCTCAGGGCTGCCCATGGAGACGCGGGGAACGGGTTCGGGGTAGAGGAGGAGGCCCAGGCAGGGGGGCCGGGGTGCGGCGTCTGGGGACGGGGACTTCTCGAGGGCTCAGCCCCTCGTGTCTCCCCGGGAGGAGTTTCCCCTCTATTTTACTGTTGTTCAAACATCTGATGTATCAAATAACTCCTTATGGGTGCATGGGGGGGTCTCCTCCCTCTTGTTAATTAAGAAGCCCGGTGCCACTGAAGCATTATGAGGCTGGAAACATCCAACTTAAGCGGGCTGGGGAAAGGATTTAAGGCTTACGGGGTTTTGTCAGGCCGTATCCAGGCTTTCTGGACGAGGGCTCGTCTTTATATAAATCTGACTTGCAGCCGATGTCGGTCAGGGTGATATTTACCCTTTACTGTCCTCAGGAGGAACGTTCAGTTCAGGAGAATGTTGGCTTCCTCTGGGCAGGGTAAATGGAGGGGAACTGTGATGTGCAGTATTCATCAGACTTGCTGAAACTTGGAAGCAGCATAGGAAAACTAAGGAACGGGTTACTGAGCATTTGGCATGTTTACGTGAGGAAGCTGAAATGAAGAAGAACCTCGAAAGTATGAAGAACTATTTTAAGCTGCATATAGGTCTGCCTAGTATCTGTAGGTCCTGGTACTACTTGTTATTTGTGTAAACTACACGCTTTGATATCCCTAGCCAGGAAAAAAAAAAGGTTTGCATGTACTTTATATCTGGTAAACTGGTATAGACAGCCTTCCATTAGAAATAATCAGTTTGGTTTTTTCTGCGATGACTTAGTATTTTGGGTAACTTTTCTGTATGTCGATGTTGTTTCATAGCCTTTTGTATTTAGAGATCTGGGCTGGAACATGAACCACTGGCAAAAATGTTGTTTGAACTTTAGAGACATAGATGTAAAATAACGCATGTTGAGGTATTGTGTGAAATACTGACATGAGGGAGTTGCAAATGTGTCAGTGTGTCCAAACTTGCCAAATTACTATTGTTCCGTTGTCTTTGTGAATAAATAAGTTTTCTGGGAAATCATGCTTAAAACTGTAAACATTTGAAAACAAATTTGAGTCAGTCTACTGACGGCATGGGTAGCTGTAACAGTAGTCTTGAAAGGGGCTGTGTGAGGTTGTAGACTCACATTTTACAGGTTTTCTGTACCCACTACAGTCTAATTAGTATGACAAAAGGCAGATTAGGGCTATTCCTAAAGAACAAAACCTCAGGGATTAAGAGACTTGCCTAGGGTCGAACAGGTGGTCTCTGCTTGAATTGGGAACAGAGCCTCAAACTCTGAGTCCCAGCTGTGTGTCTTGATCACAGAGTGGGTCAGGACTGGGTGCCGGTGAGTGATTTCTCTATCGTAGACATAGAGAAGCTGCAAAGAGCCCTTCTGAGTTCATTAGGGTTTCGTTTGTGTGAAAATTATTGAGAGAGTTGGCTTCTGTTGATGCGGGAACTTTTGCATCTCTAAGTCTGGTTTCTAGAAGGCTGGCGCTTTTTGCTCACGAATCAACTTTATTAATGTCTGCACATACAGGCTTTTAAGAAAAGGTGTCATTTAATAAGCAAAGTACTTCCTGACTTCTGTTGCTGTCACTGAATTTTTCAGTTGTTACTTGCCTAAATCATGCTTGACGACCAAGGATTTTGTTTGTCTGTGAGTTTTTTCAGTTGTGAGTTTGGGGGGGTTTTTGTTGTTTGTTTATTTTTAACCAGTTGAATTTTGTTTACACTCTTGAGAAAAAGTCATCTCACCAATGGAGAGGAGAAGGGTTTTGTGTTGGGATCTTTTTTGCATTGTGGATTTTTTTTTCCTTTGCGTGTTTTTTACTCTGCAGTTGAGTTCAAACCAGGATTGAGAGCATTTATAGCAAAATACAGGATTTTCTGTTTGTCTTGGCAGGTATGCTTGCTTTCTGCGGGTGCTCTCTATGTTCTGTTTGTTTTGGGAACCACAGCACTGTGTAGTACGAAGAAGAGCGAGGATGTGCCTGCAGCACACGGCTAATGAATGAGGCCTTTGCAGATGTTCACATGGGTCGGGTTCAGAAACAGGGCTTATGGCTTTGGTAAGAGGCTGATGTGTGCCTCCTAAAGGAAAGAGATGGTGCAAGAGAAGCTTTAGAAAAGAGGAGACACAATAGAAAATTTCGAGTAAATACTGGATAAAAGCAAAATTGAAACCCCACAGACACCAGTGTTTTTTCAAAGGTACTTCTTAAAAATTCGATACTGTTCAGATGTGATGCTGACGAGGAAACAGGAAGAGGGAAAGCCTTTATTTCCCCAATTATTACTTCCTCCTGTTTTGTTTTTTTTTCCATGTAGTCCTTGGTCATTTATTAAAGGTCAAACATATATTCAGTTAGTAGATCAAGTGGGAAGCCAGGCTTAGTGTAGTATCATAAATTATTCCTACTAGAGTAGAAGGTGGTAAAGTTGGGGCTTTTTCTTTTGTCACCTCACCCTTTTCCTTTCAGTTTTGCTTCTCTGTGCTGTTTGCCCCACCCTCCTCTGATGGGGTGCTCATGTATTGCTCAATGTCTTTTGGTGTCGATGGACTCAGGCTTACTCTGTAATTCACTGCTAGTATGTATTTACTGGGTTATGCCTCTTCTATAACCCTAAATTATATTGCATACTGGCTGTGAACACCGAGGAGGACTGGTGTGGATAAGATGAAAGGAGACTCATGAGCTTGTCTATTGTTTTCCTCCCATGGGAACTGCCAGCATCCTTCTGTCTCTCTGAAGATGTTGAACACTGGCTTGTTTAGACCACTACTGCTGTGTAGTTGCGATCCATCAAGTAAATTAGCTATTAAGCTAATTGGAAAGGTGAAAACAGCCAAATGTGTCTAAGTGGAGGGAATGTCAGCAGAGTGTAAAAATTCAGTGAACATGTGTAACTGAAGGAACTGCAAAAGACTCAAGGCAGCATCTCATTCAGAGGGCTTTTTTAAGTGCTTTGAAGTAGAAAAATCTGAATGAGCACTTTCTTATTAGATTGTTTCTTCTTTTCACACGTAACTTACCCAGAGCTCTGTTTGCAAGAAAATATACCTAGCAATACATAAAGAATGTTGTAAAATAGCTTTTTGTTAGTTTAAAACCATTTCATGTGTTCCCTTGTGTTATCAAAACATGTTTTGCTTTTGACATTGCTGTTGTGAACAATGGCTATTTATGCTGTTGCTGAATTGGACTGATTGTGTTTGCTTACCACATCCCTCAGATGCTCGGAAAGAGCGAAGCGCTTCTCTCGTGGTTCAGTTTTTCATTTATGGCTGACTTAGATCTTATTATCTATCCCAAACATTTTCTTAGGGGATGGGATGTAATGCAGACTGGTCAGAAGACACTGTTTTGACATACATAGTCAGAGTTGGTGGGTGAAGCTAGCTCGTTTCTTACAGGCAACCCTTTTGCTAAAACACTAGAAGACTTTGGTAGTGCAGTCTTGCACTGAGAAAAAGAGGAGGAAGTTAACTTTGAGTTGTCTGCATCTCCTAACTAAAGTGTATTGACTGGTTTATTAAAAAGAAAAAAACAACTAAAAATCTTGATCAGGTTAGCTTTTTACTTCTATACTGAAAACTCTGTTTTCTGAAAATCACAGTCCTGACTCTTCTCCTGGGCCAGGAGTTTCAAGAATAATGGCTTGTTTTACATATTTAGTAGGCTTGTGAATGCATGAGTGTTTTCATGCCTCTGGCTCTGCAGTGTATGTAAGACTGTGATTTTAAAAGCTATGCGAGTAACTAGTTGTGTATTCTTTTCATAGCATCTAGTTGCAGAAGGTTTGCTTTTTTTTGATCCAGTGTGGTATCTAGGGTGTCTAAAATCCTGGCAAACAAAGCAGTTTGTAGTTTAGAATGCATAACTTCATGTTAATAGTACAAATTACACTCCTTGCTGTTCCAGGAGACTGCAATGTCTCTTGTCAGTAGGGAGCTAGCTCTGATTTCCCCAAAGCACGGCCCTTATGAGAAGCACATGGTGATCTGTTGTAATGCTCCCATCTGAAGAGTCTGTTGCATAAACAGAGAGAAGGTAATTCCATCTGCCTCCTCCAGAAGAAATCCCTACTGGAAATGCTAATGCAGTATCTCTCAAGCAATGGCAAGGTGATACCAGCAGCAGTTCTGATTTCAAACTGCGGAAAAACCTGAAGTATCAGCACTGAGGTACAACATTTGCACATTAAACATGTAAAAAGTATTCCCGTAGGAAAAGAGGGTTACCTTTCAAGAAAAGGAAATCTAATTAAACAGGTTAGATAATTAGTTACAGTTAACTGTGTTTACATGCCTCTCATGAATTTAAAAATACAGAAATGGAACCACTCTGCATACACTTAATTTTGTTGTAATCTCTCAGTATAAGCATGCATATTATCGTCTTAAATGAGAACCTTTTCTGATATTATAAATAATTAGAATTCCTGTTGAGATTCTCAGACTGGATACATATTATTGGAAAACTAAGTGCTCAGCTTGAGGAGAAAGATTATCTTCTATGGTGCCTTGCACTGTATTGGTCATACTAGTTTATAGGGACAGGTGGGCATGTGCCTTTTATATGAAAATGCAATCTGCTCTCTTGGCAGTCCTCTAATGAAAAAATTGTTCCAAGTGCAACAGCCTGGTTTCTTCAGGAGTTGTCTTGTGTCTGCTGTTTTTTCTGTCATCAGAAGGACTCCATCCCCCTTCTCCCTCCCAGCCCTCTCTCTTCAGTGCCTGCCCCAGCCCCTGCATCTGCTAAGCCATTCTTGACAGCTCTGCAGTAGCTGGCATCTTTCTTTGATCCCTAATTACCATTTGGTCAAAAAGAAGTGTGGTGCAGTGGCCAGTTTGGTGTTGCTTGGCTTGCTCGGAAGGGACTAGGCAGAAAATGAGCACCTGAGCTCAGAGCAGTTCTCTGCTAACAAGGAGTGTGGGTTTCTACCCTCCAACAGCTTTGATGAAACTTAGTGGTACACACTGTGTGAGACCCTCGCTGAGCCTCAGCACTTGTCTGAAACTGGTCCGTGGGCAGGATGGTTTTGGAGTAGGGTAGAGAAGGGGCTTAGGGAAACCAAGGAGCTGAGTAAGTGTCTGAGCCAAAGCAGGAACTCTTCCTGTGGTTTTACTTTCTTGTAGCCATGATGCAGTGCTTCCTGACTGCCTTTTAGGTGTGGACTATAAAGCTTTTCTTCTTGCTTTGAAAGGGCTTGGATAGCATTAGTATTTAACATTATGGAAAATAACTTCGCTCAAATTTTTCTCTGGTAACAGCAGTTGGAGATTTCTGTATGCCTCTAGAGTTAGAACAGTGATCTAAATGTCACTTTCATTTTTAATCGGGGGTTTTATATTACTTCATCACTTATGAGTCTGTTTTCCTACAAGATGCTATGGATAAAAGGACCAGAATTTCAAACGTATATTTTCAGTAGACATTACTTTGAAGTCATTGACCCTCTACATACAGGGAACTTCAGGTTTTCTGTCTGTTCAAGTTTCAGTAATTAAAACTTCTCTATTGGCTCATATTTTTATGAGTTAATGTAATATGCTTTTCATAATCAAAGAATTTACGGTGTTAAAAGATGGGTGTCAGAGCCGAGTTCTTGTATACCTGTGATAGTCGAAATACTTGGATGGCGCTGGACCTGCTTTTACTCTTGGAACTCGAGGCGGTGATGGAAAATGGGAGTAAGATAGATTCTAATTGTCTGCCTAAAATTGTGCCTGTAAATGCTGGGGGTTCATGCCGTTTCTTTTTCACCCATTCAATGCATCACTGTTTGTTCAACAGTTTCCTACAGCTGTAAGAGTGTATACTGGTTTAACATGTACTTTCCATGTTACAAACTGTAGGTTCCTGAAACAGCTTTTATGGAGTTTTGATCTCAGTCATTAGTTTCTTCCATCTGGTGCGTAATCTTCCTGTAATAGGACGAGTGTCCATTTTTTTTCTCATTAGAATGTATGAAATTTAGTAGAAACATTTGGCAAGTAAGCACAGACCACTTTTTTTTTGTGTAAGCTGAATCTCCACCAAGGTGTGAATCAGGTATAAAAGGGATAATGAGATTGTAACAAATTCATTTGTTCTTTTAGCCACTTCCCCAATGTTACCTCCTTTGGCTGTCACTAAACTGTTTTCTGTTGGATGTGCTTAACTCCTCCTCTCCTGCATCAAGAAACAAACAAGCCAGATTTTTCCCACTCTTCTGCTTTCCCTCCTCCCCACAATCTTCAGTGGAATACATAATCTTTCACTGTCTTCTCTTATCTGTGCTAGAAGTCAAGTTCTCCCTCTGCAGCATTTCAAGCCTCTGCTTTTCCTTTTTTTCCAAAAGACCAAATGGCTCATCTGTTCCTTTTCCATCTTTTCTTTTGACTCTTAAAATTGTCTTGTGAGGTTGTCAAAGACAAGTGGATCACAAGAGCAGCATGCTTTGCCTTTGCAGTTTCTGCAGCAGTCTCTCTGCTGCTATCGATGGTGCAGCATTGTCTTGAATGTGAAGCGTGGAACCATTTTAATCATACGGTCTACAGAGAGATGGAGTGAGGGTTTCAAAGCAGCATTCTTTTATTTGTGCTATTTCACTTGTGCATCTCGATCTGTGTTTCTCTCCAGTGCGGGAGATTTTTATGCATCTTGTGAAGTGCTAAGCACAGAGATAGCTGTTTGGGTTTGGTATTTTTTCCTTTTTTTAAACCTTTTTGTGACAAAAAAAAATTAGAGCTGGAAGTAATTCATCTAGAATTAGGCAAGCTGCCAGTGCAGAGAGAATGAAACAAAGTTTAGATTAAATTTAGGTAACCTTGAAAGAAACAAACATTGTCTGTTCCCGGAGACCTAAACAGATAGTTATTGTATAAGCTGGTTTGCAGTTGTGTGTAGTGGACTTAAAACTTATGTCAAGTGCCTCATCTACTGCCTTGTCGTGGGTGAATGCATCCCCTGTTACTGTACCATTCTTCATGACAAGTAGCCATTGCTTTTAACTTTGTCACGTTTGGATTAAAAAAAAGAGAGAAAGGAAGTGTATTTCCACAGTGCTGCGATTGAAGGTTTTCACGTCTGTTGGTTTGTGACCTGCAGATTTACCCTGGACACTGCAAAGGAGCCCAAAACTTGGAGCAGAGTTTGGTTTCTGTTCTGTTTTGAAAAATCTTACGTGACTAACACTCACATGAGTTTTTTTACAGTATCTGAAAAAAGATGCAATGTATGCATAGGATTTTTGTGGGGATGTTTTGTGTGTGTATATTTTTATCTGCTGCTCCTTAAGTTTCATGTTGGGGGGGTTTAAATAATTGTATTTTTTAAAAAGCTTGAGTTCAGCTTGGTAATTGCATACAGAGATACTATGGCTGTGTTTCGTGGTAGATACGTGCTGAGATAAAGCTAAAACAAGCAAGTGGTGCAGAGTGTAGGCTTGAACTTTTGTAGTAATTCATGATTTAGACAAATAATAAATTTTGACAATGGAAAGCTTAAAGACCACTGAGTATTAGATTCAGTTATTTTTTCTTTTTTGTGTGGGTTTTTTCTGTTAACATCCTCAAACTTGAAAGTATCCTATGTTTCTGACTACTTCCCACAATTGCAGAACCACTTAGGAAACCCTATTGCCCAGTTAAGAGTGAAAACGGGAATCTGTTTGTGAGCAGAAATGATGGTCTGGGAGAGCATGTAGCCACATGCAGGGCCTCAGGAGCTGTCCTTCCATGCCTCAGCTGGCTGGTTTTGTGATAGTCTCCTACCATGTGACAGTGCTCTCCTCTTGCTGCACGGCTTCTCTGGAGCCTTTAGGCCAGCGGATGCACCCCCTGGTCCCATCCCAGTTGATGTTTCTGTGTAGCCTCTCAGGAGGCAACAGGTTCAAGGGTCTGGGCCAACTCACACCTAGCCGTAGGTGTTCAGAAGTAATAACTCTCCTGATCTAACTTCCTACAGCTCACTGTGGTTGCTGACTTTTGCGTTAAACCAGCAACAGTCTCTTCTTGGACACCACGAACATTAGTTCCCACCAGAGTCCCCTTCTCGAGTACTTCACCTGCAACCAAGGATGTTCTTACATCTGTGTTACAGTGTGTGATTGCCTAGGAAGATGACAGCAGTTAATTCTCTTGGTAGGAGTCATGCATGCATCAAGCCCTTCTTGTTTCTTGTTAGGCATCGTGCCAGCCCTGCTGTGTTACATCCAGTGCTTCGCCCTGGGAGCCCTAATGCATCTCTGGGGGGGCAGTAGAGAGAACTGTTTCTTCCTTTGGCACACACTGCATTAGGATTTTTGGTATTCCAATTGACCTTCTTAGAGTCCTGAGTTAATGCTTTCCAAGCATATGTAGTGAACTGTCAGCAGGCAGGTGAGCTCTGAAGATTTTTTTTTTATTTATTTATTTGTTGGAAGCAGTAGTTACTGAATGAGAGCTCTATACATGATAAGCTCTGATCTTTTGTATGCTTGCCTCTCTGTTAATTCTGGAGTACAACTAAGATTTAGTCTAGATGTTCTGGAGTATCCAAAAATCCCTTTGCAGTGGCTCATACAGTCTTTGTGCTGTCACTTTTTCATATTCCTAAGTAGTCTGGTACTTAAATGAGACCTGGTGCAACAAAGTGGTGTCCTTCTGATCTTGTGCTCTATCCATAACTTTCTGTCCTTTTATTACCAATGGTTTTTTCTCTCTGCGACACCTGGATCTTTTTTTATATTCCTGGGGAGTTGCTGTTGTTTCTTCCTTTTTTGCAAAGAAACTAGAGGGTGTAGATTTAGTTACAGTCAAGCTTTGTCTCAAGATGTTTCAGTCTAAGTAAGGTTTAATGTATAACAATTTGTTTTACAAAAAAAACAAGCAGAAAAGCCTCCAGCATCAAAAGATGGCAGCATTTGTTATCAACTAACTTGATAAGCCGTATATGAACAGATTTGCTAAATCACCATGAGAAGTCTTTAAACCTGTATTTATTCCATAAATATTTTTATAATAATTTTAAAAACCCTAAATATTTATTAGTATTTACAAGTCCAGTATGTTGGAGACTGGAGTTTTCCATCACTACTTTCCTGCAACTAATATTTTAAATTTAAATTTTAAATTACATGTTTTTCAAAAGGCTGTGTCCAGGAGTTTGGTTTATTAATATCTTGATAAGAATTCATGTAAATTACGTTACTGGCTGCTCTGTTGTCAGTGTGCTGCTGGCTGAAAATTAGCTCTTATCATAGGTAGTTCCGTATTTAACCTCGGGTGACAAATACCAATCGAACCTAACCAACGTTGCAAACTTAAAACTTCATTTAGGGACTCCACTGACCCAGTGCATGGGAGGAGGTCAGCTTGCTGGGCAGTTTGATTTCTTCCATTACTCAGTGAACTTGGTGACAACAAAATCCTCCTTGCAGAAAACAGAGTGCCTAATACTTTGTAAGGAGATTTACAAGGAGATCTTTATCCACAGAGTTTTGCAAGGAGATTTTATCCTGACATTTGGGGAAACACTTGTTGCAAGCTGGGCCAGTAAGTAAGCAAGGAAAGAACTGATTTTGGAAGAGTTTGAAGCCAAACGTGCAGAAAGTGCCTGATTAGCAAAGCAGGTCCCTCCCAGCTGCTGACTGAGGGTTCAGGTCTGCAGGTCACAGCAGCTGTGTCTGGAATTTTTGTTCTTCATAAACTGACACCTCTGCCCTCCTGCCATCATACCTCACAGCTGTGTGGAATGGATAAATAAACACTGTTGCTTATTTTCATCTGTGTGGTGTAAAAGTAAATGGATTTACTAGTGATGTCCTGAGCCATAAGACAGTCAGCTTTGAGTGATTTTTATATTCAAGGCAGGTATTGACTGGCAGTCACAAACTGCAAGTTAGTGTTCTTTTTATCAAAAAGAATTGGTAAATTGTTAATGACTTGAAAAATACTGTTATGAAAATGTATGTTGGTTGGGTGGGATTTTTTGCTTGCTTTAGTTTTTACTTTAAATATACTGACAGTTTCTGGTATGACCTGCAGAGCACCTAATCTTGTGCAGGGTGTGTGAGACAGCTTTGTACAACATAATGATACTGGCAGTTTGTCAACAGCAGCTGATTATCCTGTTTGTCACTCCTATCTCTTGCAAGTGTCCTAGCAGTGTCAGCTACAGATCTACTGGAGTTACTCCTAACACAACAAGCATTTTCACATGTGTGGATACTTGAGTGTAGTTTTACTATGAACTTGATCTGGCCAGCCTGAGGATAAATACCTCTCCTTCAAATGTAAATGTCATTAATTAGTGGTGTGGACATTAGCTAGCTCCACTCAGATGCTTCTGAGTTTCCATGCCTTTCTGTCAATTCCCTTTTTTCCTCTTCTCTGATGTGCCAGAGAGAGCACAGCTCACTGACTGATGCAAGTAAGAGCCCTCTTTGTCTTTCGAGAAGAAATCAGGCTTTCTTTTGGCTCTGTCTGATAGCTTAAAGGCAATATTGGAAGCAATTTATGCACAGCACTTCCATGTTACTGAGCAATAAAGATGTTACTGTTATGATAAAGCAGAATTTTTGGTAAAGAATTGAATGAAGTCCAGTAGTATGAGTAACCAGCTGAAGAAAGTGTACAAGTAATGCTAGAGTTTAAAATAAATCAAAATGCAAATAGAATGAGCAGTGTCAATAGTGATTAAACAGCTGAAGAAAATCAAGTTACATCAGGGGGTTTTTGAGCAATTATGGTAAATTGAAAGTGAGTAGTGCTTATTGGGGAATAGGGCTTTTCAGGGACAGCAAACCTGGTACATTGCCGGAGCTGAATGCTAACTTCATATGTAGAAAAAGCCTTTAGTTATTTGGGCTGATACATCTCTTAATACACTATAGTTGGTGTTGACACAAGTGTGGGACTGAGGTTAAGACCTGGCAACACTTCTTTCTGCATGCTGACCAGGTGTAACTCTTGGTTTTGAAGTAATTTAAAAAGTGCAGGCACCTTTGCTGAGAAGACCATTAGGAGACCTTTGGTATAACTTTCAAGAATACTTTGTAGATGCAGAGGCAAAGAGCCATCTGTAGGATTTTGTGGGTTCCAGAAGTCAGCTGCCTTTGTAGCTGTGTTTTTGGACTGTGGAAGTGGTAGCACAGAATTCACTGTTCCCATAATACATAGCAGAAATCTTCCCAGTTGTCATAGCTAAATTCATTGCTAAATGTAACTCAGTACCCAAGAAGTATCTTGCATTGCTTATGCTAATTTCTGCTGTAGACTCTTTGTATTTATGCATATACTCTCTGCATTGAGGCTGAAAAGACCTTGGCTAAATAAAAGCTGCTTTATTATTGTGATAAGAGAATATCTTCTGGGCAGGAAGCCTCTGGCTGCTCTAAATCACTTGTTCTAGTGAAAGAATCATGTTCATACTGTTTAAACCATAAAACAAATCATAATGATGGCTGGTAACAAATAACAGAAACATTCTGCAGTGCATCTTGAACTGCCTCATTTGAAGTATTAATTCATTTTATCTGTCCCTGTGATAATGTTTCTTTGAATCCTGTAGCAATGGGCATGGCGATCATGAGCATAGGAAATGTGGTCATAAAATATGGAGCATCCGACTTTGTACCAGAGCATCTCTTCCCTGGCTTAATTTTCTTCCTCCTTTCTCCTCCCACCCCAGATTTCTCACACACACACACATACTACCTGCAGTGCCTTTGAAGGCATCGTCTTGTGATTGCTTGAAGGCAACTCTCTCGACTGCTCTTGCTGAGCACAGGGTGTGTGAGGGGTTTGGGCTCTGGCTCTTGTGCTTTAACGCATTGGCAGCCCTGACAGCATTTCTTTCCCCTCTCATGACTGTACGTGACCCAGAACAGTGAGAGGCCACTCAGTGCCACTCCCCCTTCAGCCCTGCGATGCCCTGCTGTTCGTGGTCACACAAACTTGCCTTCATTGGTAGCTCAAACATGAGCCCAAGTGTCTGTGAAGGTGAGTGCTCGCTCTTGCTGTGTTTGTGTGCCGGGGGGAGTGGGTAGATGGTTAAGAGGGGTAACTTTATACACCCTTGCAGCAAGAGTTGTCCACCACAGGTCAGACCCCTGAGACAAGCGTTGTGTTAGACCTGGCTGATGGTGCAGCCATGCTGCAGACCAGCCCCAGGCACTGCTGCTGCTGAGGCACATGGTGTGGCAGTGTGACTCTTCGAGCTGGCTCAGCACAAAGGGCTGTGAAACCACTTCTGCAGCACCATTCTATGAAATGTTGCTTTCTGAATCCTCTGGCAGTGCACTGGGAGCGGGGAAACCTGTGTCCTGTTCCTGGATATCTGAAGTTGAAATATATCAGTCTGGCACCACATGAAGATAAAACAATTCTAAGTTCATATGACTCAAATTTCTGCAAAGGATATTCACGGTGGCAATTGAGTGTGTGATTCCTGGACCCCCATAGCCTTTTAGCAGGGACCTGGCAGCATCTTCCTGCGTTGGCTTTTGGCTACATGATTCTGTCAACTCAGTCATCTTGAGTCATTTGTGTAAAACAACTCCCGGCTGTTAAGGGAGGAGAGCACCTAGTGGGTGCCTGCCAGCTGGGAAATAAGAAATAGCTCAGTGTGGAAAGGTCACAGAATTAAGGCTTTTAGAGAACAGTGGAGAAGTGCTAAGGTCTTCATGTTCTGTAACATGCTGCCCTGTAACAGAAGCCAAATGAGTGTTTGAGTAAAGGAAATTTACTCATTGTCCTGCTTGTATCAGTAAATAGTCTTTCTACCAGCTTTTTGTGGGTGATTAAGGTCTGCATTTGCAAATGGAAGTTATGTAACCATAAATCTAAGTTACACTTTCAATAAAATGCCATTTTCTGAACAAGTTGAACATGTGAGATGATGTCAGTGGTGCTTGCCTTTGCAGACAGGGCAGTGCCTGTGGGGGGTTTCTGTTGAATTTCAGTACTGGTAACTTCTGGAAATATGTGTCTCTATGTCTGTGTGTATATACACACATACATATGTATGTATGTATGTTTATTTATTTATTATTTATTTTTACCCTTTTCCTTAAAAGCTGAGAAAGGTTAAGGCTGTGCATCTGGTGAAGGGATGCAATTGCACATTTATCGCTCCTTCTTCCCACCCTTGAGGAATGTCAGCCAAAATGTGAATGTTACTTTGAAATTTGTGGAAAGGCTGTAATAACCGAAGTATGACTCCTGCTAAGACCCATCGTGGGTGTGGATGGGGAAATAAGCATAGCACTTCAGTAACAAGATCAGTTCTTGTCCTTTGCTATACTCCTATATTAGTTAGAGTTGAATTTCTTCCTCTGCAAGAAGCATATCTAGCTATGGTTGTAAAATGCCTTTTAGGGGAGTGAGGAGATATGATGGGGAAAGTTTGTTCCAAGCTTGAAGGCAAATGTCTTTTTTTTTAGCACGCCTCTCGCAAGGTCTTGGGAGACCGTTGCACCTCTTTGCCTCAGAATAGAGAGATTTGGTTTTTTCCTATTATGCTGTGGCGTGGAAGATGCTTGAACACTTCATAGCAACCCTGAAAATAAGCCTGAAACTAAAAGCAAACCAGCTCCCTAACACATTTTTCTTTCAGAGATGAGATATTCTGAGAGGTTTCCTTGAAGCAGCTTAAAAAATGCTCCAAAGCTTTCTGAAGTTGACATTTCTATCAGTTCACACTCCAAGAGGAATGCTTCCAACATTCCAACAAATGACATTTTCCCCCAGTTTCATTTGTTATACAGCTAATGATGTCCCTGTGTCTGCAGGATTGTTTCCTGTGATAAACTGTAGACTTCTGCCTCTTTCGCTCTTGTGACATAGGTGAGATGAAAGATAACAGACAACAATGTGAGGAAATGTATCTAGGGAAGTGTAACCAACAATTGGGGTCATGAAGGAAAAAGTGTCTTTGCTGCCAGGGGTGATGCTAGATGTCTAAATCAAAACTAAGACAACTTTTTCCTCTGTGAATGTCAAACATGCAATTTCTGCTTGTCCCCTAAGTGGACGAGGTTTTAAAGTGAATTTGAATCCAGCCTAATAAAGACTATATGGTGTATTTTGGAGGTAGTATTCTGTAGAAAGTGATTGCACATATCTCGAATTGTGTGCTTCATCTTGCAGGGACCCCAAAATGTTGGGAGGTCCAGTGTGTAAGCTGCTCAGTGGACCAGCTGACCGTGTGTTGCACATGTACATCTCTGGGCAAGCTTCAGTGGCATGAAGTTCAGTGCAAGCCTGTCTTCCTCTCTTTACAAGCAGGTTTGCTGCACTCCTTCCTTAGACTGATGTTGGAAACCCTGAGGTAGCTGAGGTAAAGCTCTGCACTGCAGTCAGACAGACAGGGCTTGTTCACTTTGTTCCGCTCCCTTGGTGCTGTAGCACTGAGAGGTTGAATCCTTTGAAATTCTGAGGCCAGAGTGAAAACTCCATGTGCCTGAGCGTGCAAGTGCCTGCTTCTGAGCTCTTTGCATTGAAGTAAATGCAGCTTTCACTGTCTAGTCATGTTTTATCCTTCCCTACCAATATCTTTCTAGAACTTCGTAAGTCTTCTCACAAAACCAGAAACTTAATACAAAGAAACCAATCCAAAGAACATTTTTCCTTTTGCAGCTGAGCAATAGACTGATGGCAATATATTTCAAAATCCTCAATAAGCATCTGTTTTGCACCACTTACATTTCTGAATTATGGACAGTTTGTGTTGATTGCAGAGCTTAAGGCACTAACTTTTGCTGATGCATCTATCTAGTGTATAGTGCTGTTGCATCCTGAGGTTAACATATAAATCATAAGCAGTGTTTATTTTGTTTAAAAAAAGAATCAATACGCAAAAAGGCAGTGCTGCCTTGGGATTTTTCCACCATCGCATGCCTCAAACAAGAAACCATGTTTTAAAAATGTTTGAAGTGAAAATGGTACTAATTTAGCAGAAGCTGGCAGCAATATCTGAACATCAGGAGCAGGAGAGGAGAAAAGTGATAGGGAGCAAACTTGTAGCTACAGGCCAAGCATGGGGCCCACAATGGCAATGTCATGTTCTGTGAGGTTTTTTTCCCCTCAAGTACAGTTCAAAAGCTAGAATTGATTGGTTGATGGTACAAAGCTTCTTTTTAGATGGCTGACCTAGCAAATACTTAAAAGTCTTTTTTTACATAAAGATTGACTGTTAACTTATGTAAAGGAAGGCTTTGCTTTTAGTGTAAAGATCCTGTGAAGCTGTTCATGTGCCATCTGCTGAGTGCATTTGGACGAGTAGGGTTGCTGTTCATTTAATCTAATTGACAATGGGCATTAGAACAGTGAAAAGGATGGAAACAGGAACATTTAAATTGCATGAGCCTCTGATACAGAAGAGAACAGGGCATCTTTTATTTCATTTGAGGATGTTAAGACAGGATGAAAGTCACAAGTATTTCCACATTGGCTTTTACCTCAAACTGCAGGAGTTTCTCGAATGGAAATTGTTCTACACAGTCTAATAACTGCATTCTAACCTAAGGGACCTATGTATAAAAGAGAAATTATCTTCCTGGTGCTGTGAAGCCTTAATTAATTTTTTGAAGGTTATTTAGGGATCTTTTTGATGAAGTCTACATGTGATAAAATACTATCCTTTTTTTTTTGTCTTATTTTTTCTTATAAAACCTGTTTGTTATTTTGAGTCTTCAAACATCAGATTTGGCTCACAGTTTTGTTTTGTGCTGAGAGCAGAAATGAGGCTACAAATTAAGGAGTGCTTTAACCAGAATTACTTACAAAATGACTTCCTGAAGTTTTATAGATAACAGTGTTCTCCCACCGCCAACAGAGGATGATTAAGAACTTTTTTATATTTCTTGTCCAAGGAAATATATGTTTATGAATGTGTGCAAAGGCGTTTACTTAAAGTATGAGGAGCCAAAGACAAAGCTAAATCTAAAGTACTTTTAATATTTTTTTAAGTTGAGCAAACAACCCTACTCTGCAAGCTTATTTTATTTTACTTTTCACTTTTTAAATAATTATCTTCTCCTTGCATTGTTGAAAACATTTTAACTGGAGGAATAACACACTAGTAAAATTTTAAGCAAAAACACTCACAGGATTTGCTTTAAAAATAATTTGACTTCTGAAGCATGCCGTGGAGTTTCAGACAGAAACACAGGAGCAGGCTGTGCAAGTATGCAT
This sequence comes from Oriolus oriolus, assembly GCA_013400235.1. Lineage (NCBI taxonomy): Eukaryota > Metazoa > Chordata > Aves > Passeriformes > Corvidae > Oriolus > Oriolus oriolus. The sequence continues at coordinate 1,926,044 of VXBT01006576.1, forward strand.
AACTAATGTGAAATGAAGCTGTTCTTTAGGATTGACCTCCTTGAGTTTGAAGCCAATGTTGTTGTGTTCCAAATGGTAATTTCTTCCTTCTTCAGGTAGAAGGAACAGGAACCTTTTCCATTAACTTTGCAGAGGCTTCTGTGTACAAGGCAGAGGGCAGATATTTGATGCAAAGGGAGGGTGGTGAGAAAGAAGGAAAAAGCCCTAAAACATGTCTGAACACAAAGGGGCCGTCTATACATTGAGATATCATCTCATTATGCCTCTTGTTGCCCAAAAAGAGAGGCATGGTGGCGCAATGTAGTTGCAGAGCCTTTCCCTGTAGGTATCTACAGATAAGTGACAAATGCCACCTCTGTAACAAAGCAGCCCTTCAGAAGGAAGTCTGCAGTGCACACTCAAGCCCTGCAGATTTAAGACTCTAGTGTGCACCTGGAAAAACCTCTTTTGAACTGTTGCACTGGTTAATGACAGTAGAAATGTCAGAGCTGGGAGAGGGGAAGCAATGTGTAGTGAGGTGAACTGCAGGAGGCACGGTGTACTCTGTTAAGATTTTGCTCATGCTGGTGACCAGAAGCTTAAATTTACTGTGTAAGATGGAGTCAGGAAGGATCCTTTCCTCACTGAGTTTCAGTAATTCAGTGTCTGAGGGAGAGATCCAGCAAGGGAAGTGGTATGAATACAGCAACCAGCAAGTACAGCAGCTCTCTGTTCAGCATCATACCTGAACTGATAAACTAAATGTGAAGGTTTTGGAGAAGCCTGAGGGCAGGAAGATGTATCAGCCAGGCAGTATACAAGGTAGGAACAATGGAATTTGCTGCTGGCGGAGAAGAAGGTGAGGCTATGGGAGATAAGGAGGTGAAGAGATTTTAACTATTGCTTGAAGAATTCAGGTCAGGGGGAAAAAAAGCAAAAAATAGTATGTGACAGGAAGAGAGAAGTGGGGGAAAGAAATTAAGACAAGGAAGTAGGTTACATGTAACAGTTTCACAGGGATTTCTGTAGGAACTTTTAATGTCATTTTCTGCTTTCCAGTGGTACACCTGTTAGCCTAGCTGTTGACTCAGAAAAATTAGGTGCATATAGGAAGGGGAATAAGCATAAATTCTGTCTAATTATTGTCTGTGGAGTGCCCTTGCTTCATTAGCGCAGGGAGCTGCATCCCTTCAGCTCTTCCAGAAACTCGCCAAGCATGGGTGAGGGCTGGCAGGAGGAACACTGACTCCTGTTTTACCCCAGTGTTGGGTGGGGAGGCCCTGCTAATACCTGAAGTATGCTTTGGAACAAGTTGACTGCCTCATATATCTCACTTTTAGCCAAACATTTAATACTGTGTGAATTTACTAAACTTTTTTTTTTCTTTTCCAGTTACTATTTCTTCAACTGCAGAAAAAGGTAATTTTAAAATTTTTTATGAAGATGTGAATAGCTGCTTTTGCATGCAAATAGAGTTTAGATGTATTCCTTCGTGTGTGAGCTCTGTGTAGTGAGTAGATTAGTGCTAAGAAACAAGGTAAATATTGTAGAGTTGAGTCTGTTTAGTTTCTAATACCACAAACTTGAGATGATGACAAGACCTGTGACTAATGCAAGTAATGCAACTATGATTTAAGTTTGCAATTATTTTTAAATGGGTACCTACTAAGAACAGAAAGAGGAGAAGAGAGAAGGAACTGCAGCAGATCCAGAATTCCACTTTCTATGTAGGCCTGTGACCTGAAAGACTTCTGGAAGAGGATTAATTGTTGTAGTGCTTAATATTTTCCAAACAGCTTACCAAATTCCTCAGAACCCCATTCTTAAGGAGTAGTTAGAATTGTGCAAAACACAACCATTTCAAAAGTGGCTACACATTATAATTTCAAATTTCTGGGTCAAGTGTCTGAGGCCTTGTTTTGAGAAATTTTAATCTTTGTATTGGCTTTAGCAAGTATATGCCACAGCAGGTAGTAGTACATGGGATAGAGATACAAACTGACAAAGAAAAATTCTAGCATATTATTGCTGGGTTATTTATTTGGGAGCTTCTGGGGGAGCGTGAGTGGTAGATTAAGCACAGATTTGTACTTTTAACTATCCACAGAGGGCTATTTCAGACTGGTGAGAGGTTCTCACCTCTTAAATGTTTTGCAAAAGAGCACAGAACTGGAAGCTAATTTAGCAGTTTTCTTCCCAGTGAACATCTACCAGAACACTGTAAAAAGAAGGAATCTTGATAGAATTTGTTGTTTGTCAACTTCTAATGGAGAGCTGAAAGAGTAGGAAAATCTTCAAAATAAACTGTTAGCCATTCAAGATGTGAGCTTGTGTTACACTGGATTTTTTCATCCCATTTCTCAGCTGGGCTTTACATAGACCTCACAAAATTCTGCAAGTTGCTGCTGTGCTTGCTGTTGACCTGTAGATGAATAAGTTTTACTTTCTAATTTCTTCTGGAAAGGCAAGATCCATGTCTCAGTTAAGGAAGCTTGGAAATGTTTGTGTCACATAGTCAGATCTCTATTTCAAATGCAGTGCCTATCTGACTGAAACAGGTTCTTCTAAATCTACCAGAGAAGGAAAATGTGAGGTTAATTAATGAGAGTGACAGTATCACTGGAACCTGTTAGGCTCTTAATAGCCGTCACCTGCACGCTGCTTTCACCTCCCATTCTGAATCATATCATAGGCATTCTGTATGCATAAATTTATCAACCACGAGGGTTGATTTTAAAATGAGATTTGAAGTCTTTTTGTTTGAAAAGAAAGCTGGCATAAGTTTTCTGAAGTTCTTAAAAGCCACCTTGCAATAGCCAGGAATCAACATCAGAAGTGTCAAAAGACCAAAGTACCAGGAACATTGCTATGTAAATCAATAATGTGCATCTTAGCAAGTGTATTTTGCTCCATATTTCAGTGTACTAAGTACTGCTGTAAAATGATTTGAATATAATGGCAACTTTTGATTAAATTAGTGGCAATTTCTTCACCCCATTAAGGTTCATTTTTTCTTTATAATTTTACATTCTTGTCCAGTTTTATATCCATTAGGATAGGGGAATAAAGTCAACTCTGAATCTCTGTTAACAGTGTAATATACTGCTATTATGTATCATTGCCTCTCTGTAATCTGACTCTGTCTCGGAAGTAGTATTAAGAATGATTCAGAAGAGAATGGTAAGGGCAAATCTTAGGAGGGCTTAGCATATTTTAGGGGATTCTGAGAACATGACTTCAGACACTGTCTTCCTGAAGCCATAAATTGTGGTATAGTATGGATCAGTGCCTTTGAAGAGAATGGACTTCACTTGGTCTCAGCATGGCACTGAGAATCCTGCATTGCCTTAGTTTAGCAAGGACTTCCTTGTGACTCTGAGTCTGGCTAAACTGGCAGATAGTGGAGTTGGAGGTTTTTGTTGTATTTTTCCATCTAGCTTGTAATTACAAGAAAATGAGCTGACTAGGAATGAATCTGGTTTACATTTGTACTGGAAACAGATGCAAGATGCTTCAGGGAGTAGTCTGTAGAGGAGCCACTGATACCCAAAGTGGTGGGTAGATGGACTGCTAAAGTAAAGCTGTCAAAAATGGTATCTTCCCTCCCTCTCATTTCCTGGGGAGCACTAACAAGACAGTTATGTATAATCACAGTAGGAATGGCAGCATGGGAGTAGGAAAAGAAGCGAGAATTTATTCAGAATGAAGCCAGTATGGACTGCCAATTGCAGGTTCTTTCCCTGGGTGGTGCCCATCACTGGCTGCTGAGTACTGACCCTTGGCTTTTAATGAGGGTGACAGATTGCAAGATGAAGAGTACATGAAGAGTAGAGGAGCACTTTAATAGTTGCCTCTATCTAATAAATACTGGTAGCACTGGCACAGATCTGTACCCTTGACGTGGCCAGCTGTGGTCCCTGTTATTCTGCGTTTTTTAAGGGCATTTACAGCCTGTGACAAAGCTTTGAGGTTCTGCTGTTTGACGCATTGTGTGCGTACTAAAAATAATCCTTCAAAAGAATCTGAATTCTGAGGTGATTTTTATGGGCAGAATAGAACTGTTTACTGTGTAAGTTAGTTTTGCTGTGCCTTGCCCTCCCCTGTATCTCATTTCCTCTTTCCTTCTATTCAATTTCTCTTGCCCTGTTTTCCCCCAAAGTTCTGATCTGTGCCACTGATTCCACTCTAGTTTTGTGTCCTTTTCTCCTCTCTTCCAAACCATTTTCTCATGCTTTAATTGCTTAACCACATTATGTTTGAATGTAGAGTATGTTTTTAATTAAAGACGATTGCTAATTATGTAGTGCCTACTACAGTAATACACAAGTTCTTTCCTATCGGAAGATAGTTTTGGGATGGCTTTAGAAAAAGGTTTTGTTTGTTTCAGCTCCACAGCTGAAAATTTGCCAAATCTGCCTCCAAGGTTGGAGGAAATCAGAGGCAAAACTAACAAGCATAATTCTCTGAAGAAAGTTCAAATGCAGTTTGTTTGCTTTCATTGCCATAAACAGTGAAAATCCTGAAAGATGTTAAATTAAGGCTGTGTCTTCTGTGACTGTGCACAAGCATTTTCTGAGCTGTTGGAGATTCCCAAAGTTTTGAGCCTTTTTTGCCATCCATGATGTACATCATACAGCTTCCTAAAGGACTCTATCTGTACAGAGAAGTAGGTCAAGTTTCCTACTTACTGCAACTGAAGATAATATAAATATTTAATATGACTTTTCTAAGACTTGCTCTTCTGGCACAACTGATCTGTTTCCTCTTGACAAGTAATAAAAGAAACCATTAGAGGAAACAAGATTGGAAGGAGCTTCCTGGGTCATAAGGTCTGGACTTCTGGCCTTTAAGACAGCCATCTAACACAGACTCATTAGTAAATTGATTAAGCTCCCTACTAAAGCCACCTACATTTTGTTGCCACTATGTCTATAATAGGACTTTTCCAGCTTGTATTTCTCAGATGATTTGAAAGAAGATAGTAAGAAAATCCTTAACACACAGTTGGCATGACTGGAGTGCAGTACTCTCCAAACCCCTCTTTGGGGATTTTAACTGTCATTGATGACCAGTGCCTTCTGTAATGGCACAGTACTGTGCTGTTTCTATTAGAAGTAGAAATTAAATTGAATTATGTAGGTCAGTAAGTAATCAATTACTGTGTGATAATCTAGAACAGAATTACAGCATCATCTTTATCCAAAAAGGTTAGTCACTTACATGCCAGATGTGAGGCTGTGTTCAGTTCTGGGTTTTGGGGGTTTTGTGTTTTGGGGTTTTTTGTTTGTTTGGGGGGGTGGTTTTGTTTTGTGGGGACTTCTTTTTGTAGTTTATTTTGTTTGGTTGATTTGCGGGGGGGTGAGTTTTGTAGATTTGTTTTTTTACTTCAAAATTTGTTTTGGAAAGTTCAGCAAGGCCAAGTGCAAGGTCCTGCACGAGTCAGGACAATCCCAAACACAAGTACAGGCTGGGCAGAGAATGGACTGGAGAAGCAGCCCTGGAGAGAAAGACATGTGGGTGTTGGTTGATGAGAAGCCCCACGTGGCTCAGCAGCCTGCGCTCGCAGCCCAGAAGGCCAGTGGTGTCCTGGGCTGCATCCAAAGCAGCGTGGGCAGCAGGGCCAGGGAGGGGATTCTGCCCCTCTGCTCTGCTCTGCTGAGACCCCACCTGCAGGGCTGCACCCAGCCCTGGGGTCCCAGCACAGAAAAGGCATGGACCTGTTGGAGCGGGTCCAAAGGAGGCTACAAAGATGATCAGAGGAATGGAGCACCTCTCCTGCTGAAGACAGGCTGAGGGAGCTGGGGCTTCTCATCCTGGAGAACAGAAGGTTCTAGGGAGACCTAATAGCACCTTCCAGTACCTGAAGGGGACTACAGGAGTGCTGGGGAGAGATGTGTTACAGGGGCATGGAGTGATAGGACAAGGGGGGAATGGTGAAACTGAAAACTGAAACTGAAAGAAGGCACATTTAAATTAGGTATTAGGAAGGAATTCTTTATTGTGGGAATGGTGAGGCAGCAGCAAAGGTTGCCCAGAGAAGTTGTGGATGGTCCATCCCTGGAAGCATTCAAAGTCGTGAATCTATGATAAAAACACTATTTCCTTGAGGAAGAGCAGCCATCACATTTGGGGAGTGAGAGTGGGTGTTTAATTTTTTTGAGTGAACAGTCCTAGAGTGCTAAGTGTAGTTGTTTAGGCCTCCTCAAGGATCAGGGGGTTTATTTCTTGTTCTTTTCAGCTATATTCACCAAATTCTTATTTGTATTTTATTGCAGTTGTCTACCTTGTGGTTTTTCATCTGTCATTTGTCATGTTTGTATGGTCCTATGGGAAGACAATTTTTACATCTCCTGCAACCCCCTCTAATGAGGTAAATATAATGTTAGAAAAAGTGTCAATGCCTTTTTTATAAATAGCTGAACAGTTTTCAGTGATGAAATTTGTTTGCAGTACTGTGTGATTCACCTTGCCCTTCTCATGATCTAAAATAGAACAGCATGACAGTGCATCATGAATGAAAATGATCAAGTTAGTCTTAAAATACCATATGCTTTGTGTAATGACATTTCCTTATATGAAATGTGTGTTTAAATCATCACAAGTTTGGCAGTCTTGTACAGTGCTATGCTATGAAGTGGCTTGCTTGAAACCTGAAATTTTTAAAACTGGTAAATGAAATACAGTGATGACATTATGATGTTTCCTTTTTAGGCAGTTTTGACCTTTGTTTGGGTAAGAAAGGGTAGTAATGCAATGTATACTCATGACCTGGAGGACTGAACCCACTTGTTAGTCAAGGGTTAAGGTTTAGGAACACTGAGATGTGACTACATAAAGAAGCTTTATATATTAGCAAAAGAATGCATGATGACTGTAAGAAGTTGTGTTTTGAAAAAGAACCATATTCATTCCAATAAGCCTGAGATGGATTATCTTGTTTTCTATTTTCTCTAGTGTGTGTGTATGTAAGGATTAAATACTGGCACTGAATTTAAAATACTGCCCTTCTCTTCCTTGTTTTTACAAGGCATTTAAACTGCCTAAACTGTTTGAGGCATTGGTTGCTCTGTGGGGGTTGAATTTTTATTCTGTTTTTGGCAAGACTGACATTCAGTGCTAATGTCAACCTTAAACATTCTTGAGAAGAGTTATTCCCATGCTTCAAAGAAAAAGCAAACACTGCTCTGTAGTGCTCAAGTGTGGCTTACAGATCTGTATGTTAAAGCTATAGAATACAAAGTGTAAAAAGCTAAACACTATGCTGCTGTTGAGCTAAGCAAAAACTCTAAATGAAGCTGTTGAAGGGTCTGGAGCACAAGTCCTATGAGGAGCAGCTTGAGGGAGCCGGGGATGTTTAGCCTGGAGAAAAGGAGGCTCAGGGGAGACCTTATTGCTCTCTACAATTGCCTGAAAGGGGGGTGTAGCCACGTGGGGCTTGGCCTCTTCTCCGAGGTAACACACGATAGGACAAGAAGAAATTGCTTCAAGTTGGACCAGGGGATGTCTAGATTGGATGTTAGGAAAAATTTCTTCACTGAAGGGCTTGTTGTCCAGCACTGGAACAGGTTGCCTAGAGAAGTGGTTGTATCCCCGTCCCTGGAGGTTTTAAAATGTGTAGATGTAGTGTTTGGGGATGTGGTTTAGTGGTGGACTTGGCAGTGCTGGGTTAATGTCTGGGTTTGATGACCTTAGATGTGTTTTGCAACCTAAATGACTCTATGATTCTATGAATTGCTAAACCTAAAAATTCAAAGGGACTTGTCTTCAGGGTAATTTGTTTTTGTTTTTTCTGGGATGGTTTTGCAGGAAAATTGTAAGTTAAGCAGGTTAACTAATTAAAACGTGGTCAAAATAGTGTTATTCTAGGTTTTATAAAGCTATATGAACTAGAGCTGCTCTTAATGCTAATGCCTTGTAACTTTTACTGTCTGCTTGAATTCTTCATTAGTAGTAAACTTATTCTGACAGTACTTTTCCTGTAGTTACAGAGATGATGTAGCAGGCTTTTTGTATTCAGCAAGTGAAAGAGATGACTTGGGCATATGGCACGTAATGAATTTTTTGTATATTAACTGTGGAGATAGATCAGATTTAATAAAATTTTCTTTTACAGCTAGCTTTAAACAGAAAAAAAGAAGGGAAAGAAAACCTATCCCGCCATAACAGCAAAAAAACACACTCAAAAAAATCTTGAAAAGCGAAAACCCAACCAAATTAAAAACCCTGCACCAGTTTTTCTGTCTCTGGGCAAATCCCTTCTGTTCACGTACCAGTGAGTAGTTTATGCTGGTTATACTTAAAAACAAACATGACTTCAGAATCTCTCCATTGTGTGAGAGTGTAAACGTATATATTTTTGTCATTCAAATTGGCCATTCTTGCAAAACAAATAGCATCCTGTGATCTTACTATTGAACTAAAAAAAAGATTCTGCAGCTGCTGTTGTCTTAGTGTAATCCCTGTACATTTGTCCTAAGAAAGAACAATCAGCATTATACAAGATCCAGAAAGAGGAAGGAAACAAAGGGATTCTTTCTGTTTTCAATACGAACTGCTGGAACCTCATTGGGAATTCTGTTTGCTGTGTGGTAACAGACAACTTTTGATGTCTTTGAACATATCCTGCTATTGTCCTAAGAGACTGTGGTCTCATGGCTCTATTAAGTTCTGAGATTAAAACAGAAATTTAGCTTTTCAGAAAACCAAAATCCTATCCAGGATTTTTGGAGTAATACTATGATGTTACATGGACAAATTTTGAAAGTTTTAAATCTTGTTATTTTGTTCCTTTTCTGTTCACTAATGATGTGCCTTGAAATGTCATCTAGAGGGAGTACTCATGTTTCTTGCAACCTCTGCTTGATTGCGGGTCACAGCGACCTGGGTCACCTAGCAGACTCACAGGGGTAGTAGGGATTAAGATGTATTGCACCACTGTTTGCTGGAATGATGCTTTGCATCTGCCTTAAACTTTTGTGAGCATCTCCAGTTTACATACTTGAATAAATATCTGAGTGATTAGATTTAAATAATGAGATCAAACTCTTGGTGATGGCTGAAATGTTAAACTTTAATTTCACCCTTCACGTAGATTAATTCTAGTGTCTGGTTATTTAAAAGGGTATTCTTTAAACATGTTTCATGTTTTGCCCTTGAGGGGTGGGTAGGCTCAATAACTGGGATGGTACTGTATGTGACAGGAGGCTTAACTAGATTCTGTGAGCTGTGAGGCATCTTGCTTGCATTCTGGGTTAGGAAATAGCACAGGGAAATTGCAGCAACGTCTTACTGCTTCCTCCTTTCTGTAAGTGGAGTCTTCATTGTTGCTTGCCAACTGACTGTAATCCAAAAGAGGAAAAAGTACAAGTTGAGAGGAAAATCCATGTGAACTAATGATGCACATGCTTTTGGTAGGAAAATACGGTCATATTAAATCACACTAAGCCAGTTTTTGTTCCAGCTGCACACATAGCATTTTCCACTCTCTACCATGAATGCTTTGTCCATGTGTGCTCATGAAGAGGGCTCTTGTAGTCCACGAAGGAAGCTCAGAGTTTAGAAGTGCTTCAGAACAGAAAAATACCAAAGAAAATAGCAATTTCCCCGCTGCACAGGGCCTTGTTAGCACACTGGGTTTTGTGGGGCTTACTGGTAAATACTATTTTAGTGGATACCAAAGTGTTTCACAAATGAGTAAAAACTCTCCAGGTTTTTCTGGTACAGGCTTATATTTCAGTGATGCTTCAACAGAAATGCTCATCAGGCTTTACTCAGAATTGTAACACACTCTCAAACTGTACAGGCTTTGCTGGAGTTGCTTTCAATACAACTTAAGAATTGTGAGACTAGTGTTGACTATTCCTAAGTTAAAATTCCAGTTAAACTGTTACAGCTTCTGTGCTGGAACTGTAAAGCCCACCACACCCCCCACCTGCCTTTTTTTCCCCCCCATCTGGTTTGTACTCCTCTCTAGGTTAGAGAGGAAGTGGGATAAGAGAACTTCAGTGCCTTGTAGCAGCAAAGGACTGTTGCACCTTCCTCTTGTTCACAGATTACTTAATTTTTGCTTTTTGGGAATTAAAGGAAGGTTTGCACCTTAAAGCTCACCCTGAGTCTCTGCCTTCCCTTATGCTGAAGAAAAAATGCTGTCGATAATGGAACAGAGATGAAGATTATTTTCTTGAAAATACATCCGGAAGCATGGAGTTTTAAGGATCTCCTGTAATTCCAGTAGCATTCTTTTTTTTTGTTTACGTGGTGCTGTTGGGTCATTGGGTGGGGGCACCCAAAGGGTTTTTTCCTTGGAAAACAAAGTAATAATTAATCTCTTCCCTCCTATCCATTTTCTCCATCCCTCCTAGTTCTGCTTGTCAAAAGCTGATAAAGAACAATATGAAAAAGAAGAGAGACCAGAATCCCAGCAGGAGATTTTGAGAAGAGCTGCTAAAGACTTACCTATCTATACAACAACAGCATTGAAAGGTGAGATATAAAGATAATTCCATGCTCCTGAAGTTGCTGGTTTATTCATTTGTTGCTATTGGAGGAACTATATATTAAGCACATATTGCAAATGCGATGATGTTTTGTTATTTGTTTGGGCTGGTGTTTAATTCCCCTGAGAGAAACAGCAGTCCTTTTTCTGGGGATCTCAACATAAAGCCACTACTTGAAATTTAAAGGAGAAAATTATCTTCTAGAAAGCAGAGAGATGACAGCAGTTATCTCCAGCTGTGGCTATTAAAAATAAACACAGTAAAGAAATATAGCTAAGATAGCTTGAAATAGGGAAATACAAACGTGTTGCTCAATTTTATAATCATCTTTATCCCCATTTAAACTTTTCTTTCTGACCTGTTTTGGTTCAGCATGAGGAGAAATGTACTTAAGATCTTAACGTACTTCCGCAATTTAAAAACAAATAAATGTTACTTCATTCTCATCTGCAATTCAGTACAAATCTAGTTATGGACTATTTCTGAATTTGGTTTTAATATATGTAGGCATTTTATTCCAGTTTATATATGAATGATCTGTGGAAGTGCTGTCTTATGCATATGTATATTCTTTAAAAATCCATAGCTTTTATATGTGTATATATCTTTTTCTCTTTCTTGAAACTAGCAACCCTGTAGAGTTTCCAAAAACATAAACTACTCGGAATAACCATTGCTGAAGTTTACTGTGACTTTTCCAAACAAAGTCTAAAGACACCTGGCTCTTTTGAATACAAGCCTCCCTTTAAGAGAATCCCAGTCATAAGTTCCTGGGGTGGTCTGGGAAGCTGTTGACAGCTCTTATCAATTCTGTTTAGCTGTAGGTGTTGGCTTTCCTCCTGCTTTCAATCTGGCTATGCTGGTGTCTTATTTCCACTGAGGAAAGCCTGAAAGTCTGTTTAAAAATATCCAAGAAAGATGAGGAAGAACTGATTCACTGAACAGTCTGCTAGATAATTGTTTGGTGAAGTGGATAGAGAAAGCCAGTGCAGAAGGTTGACTTGCTTAAAGAATGTGGTTTCACAATGGGATGCCCTAGTACCCTCTGCAGAGGTGAAAGGGGGATCAGTGCCAGAGGATGAAGGATGGGAAAACTTGGGAGTCAAAGAGTAAATGAAAATGGACTCAGTAGAGTAGTAATAGATTTTTTTCAATGCTTTTATATGTTACATCTCTTAAAAAAATCAAAACTACATATTGTATGAGAGTAGGTGTGTGACAGTCTGTGAGAACAGGTGTGGCAGGGGAGGGGAGGAAGCTCTTTTAAGATTCAGTCCATGTTAAGGGGGAAAGCTTTCATAAAATCACATGAGTTCTACTGACCTGACCCTTGCACTTGAATACAGCAATCAGATACTGTGATCGATGCCAGCTGATCAAACCTGACCGCTGCCACCACTGTTCTGCATGTGACGTGTAAGTGTCTGAATCTGGAATTACAGATTTTCTCTTTCCTGCAATCATCACTTTAGTGTGTTCATGTCTTCAGTGGGTCAGTTCCTTCCCTTGGTACAATATTATGGTGCAGCTCTATTGTCTAAAGTGGCACAACTTTTTAGGAAACCTGCTTGTAGCTTTGTAAAACAAAGCTTGTATTAAAAAGTAAATTAACTAAAAAGTAAAAAATCATAGATTGAAAGTAAAGAAGGGTAGGTCTGAGATTCCAGCACCAGCAAATGCTTATTATTGAACTGTTTCATTGTATCTTGTTTCTGTAGCACTGAAACAGATGTATTCTACTAATAATACCAAAAATGTTTATCTCAGAAATTGACAGTAGAATCACATGCCTTCAACATTTCAAAGACGTCACTGCTATTCCCTATTTTCATTGTGAATCATCAGAGGAGTCTGCACAGGCACTGAAGGCTGAGGCTATGCGTGAGACTTCAGTAGGCTGAGCTTGAGGAAATTCATTAACTGAAGAACCTAATACACATCTTTTGGCTAAAATCAAATTTGTTAGCAAATACGATGCATGTCTCTGTGTCTGAAATGTCTAGTATCTGTTTTTACATTAAAACTGGATTAAAATGGCATGTGGACTATTCAAATTACCCTTTGTGCTGCTCTTTTCCTCAATTAGCTTTAAAAAAACCAGCAAGCAGCAAACAAAATGGTAGCAAAAATAGCCCTAAGGTAGACATAGTTGAAGTGAATGCCAGGCGAACATACCTTACCCACACAACCCTGAAAGATCCTTTGGATCTGTTTTCTCTGTGTGCACGTAAAACTAGTGTGGCTTAATGAACTGGTACATGGTGTTGCTCAGTAATGCTCCCCATGCTAATTTAAGAAACTTTCCTCATAATTCTTCTGAATCTCAATTGGTCCTTTAGGGTGAAAGAATGGCTGCTCTAATATAGAGAATTGGTATGATTGAGAAGGGCTTGAAAAAGATACAGTAGGGCAAAATACTGGAAAAAAAAATAAAGAAAATACAACACCCAAAACTGTAGAAGGTAAAGTTGTGTCTTAGAAAGAAAACGTATTTTTTGTCTTAACTTGCTGGAAATTCTCTCTTTCAGATGTGTATTGAAAATGGACCACCACTGTCCATGGTGAGTTTATTGTAAAATTAAAATCATTATAAGAATGATGAATTAGATGCTGCTTCAAAAATGCACTTCTGAAGTAAACCTTGATTTTCACATAAGTTCTTTAATATGTGAGAATAAATCTTGTTCCTAATGTGTGTTGCAGTGTAGAGTTGTAAGCCCTGTAGTCCAAATCGTACAGTTTCTCCTTGTACAGAGAAACCTTGGCATCAACGAGACCTGTGAGAAAAGGCATTTCTTTCTTTTGTTTACTCTGGTGTTGCTAGCAGGAGAGGAGATACCCACTGCACTGGGAGAATAATTTCTCAATTCTAGATGATATGTATGACCCACTCAGACAGTTACTCTTCTGCAGTTTGTATTCACTGGTAGTCACTAAAAATATTATCTGCTGTCACTATGAAAAACACTGCTACCAGTAGTTGACTTGGAGGTGGTTTTGTAACCAAATCAGCATCCACTGAAATTGATGGCAAGGTTCACATAACTTTCTGTGGTGACTGCAGTTGGTTTGTAGTGGGAGGTGCTTCCTATACGGACTGTCTGTATCATAATGCTTTGCCAGCTCATGTCCTGTCCTACGGAATCATGGGGGGCAAAATTCATGTGAGAGGCCCAGATCATTTGCCCTGAGGAAAGACATTTCCTTCAAAATAGTGGCTTTAAATGCTTCTGAAACACTGGTGCCAGAATGTTTTGGACCACTGACATCATACACATTTTGCTCTGCAAAAGCTGAATGTATTGTGGGGTTTTTGTTTGTTTTATTTTTTTTGTATACCTTAGTAACCTCTTTTTCTCTCCCCTCCTTCTAGGGTGAATAATTGTGTGGGATTTTCTAACTACAAATTCTTCCTCCTGTTTTTAATGTATTCCTTACTGTACTGTTTGTTTGTTGCTGCTACAGTCTTGCAGTACTTCATAAAGTTTTGGACAGTAAGTTCTAAGGCTTTTTTTGGTTGTTGTTCATTTGTTTAATGCTGCATGTGTTATTGGAGACTGCATCAGCATGTTGTCACTCACCATTTACTCTGTTCTGTGGTTCACTATCCTTAATGACATCAATCAAAATGACTGAAGCAGGAGAACCTTATGAATTTTGATGAATTAAATGTATTACACTGCCCAGGAGGAGTAACTGGGGGAAGGAGTTTTGATGAGGATACTGTGCAATTTCCCTGCTCCATCAAAATTGAGTGGCACAGCTCAGGTTTTTATGAGACTATAGGATACAGTTATGTAGATAAAGAAAGAACTGGCCATATCAAACAATTACATATATGTATGAGTATATATATGTGTATATAAAAATACCGACAAATGTGAAATATACATAACAATTTTGTATCTTCCTAGACTTGTCTATGAATAATCTGCTGCCAGATAAGGCAGATTAATTTGTTGGGAACTGACTGAGCTCTGTTTTGGAGTCCCTACATAAGCATGTCTGAACTTCATATTAGTGGCTTTTATTGATCTGGTATGGGTAGAATGCTAAGATATGTATAGTGTGGATGCTATACATCTTCCTTGCAGCTATTATCAGTTGTCAAATGGTTAATACACATACATGCAACATAGTAGGTTTAATAACATTTATGTGAAGGCAACCATCCTTGTATGTCAGTGTTATATTGCTCCTATCAGTTTTGTTCCTGTCACATTCCAGGCTAAACAGAGTGTCTTCTGTAGCTGCTCCCTTTCATCTGCAAAATCTTGTAGTGTGCCTTCCTATCTCTAGGCTGAAGTGTTAGTGGCAGAATTCCCTTAACCCATTTCCATTAACAAGCGTGCGAAAAATTACCACAAGTGGAAGGGTCTCAACCACATCCTTGAGTAAATAACACCACATATTTCTTAGATGATGCCTGCTGTCAGATTAACTGGGAAAAGCAGTCATTATCTGCAGCAGTAGAAATAGTCCTTATTGGAGAAAAAGTTTGCTGCCATGTCAGGGTAAGAGAAGCTTGATCATGTGTTCAAAACAGCTGTACTTTGAGACAATTGGCATTAGGTAAGTTGCAAATGGTGGTTGCAAATGGTGCAAAAAAGTTTGTTTGTGTTCATCTAAACCTGTGAGTCTGATCTGCCAAAGTGCTGTGTTTCTCTTAATTTGTCAGTTCTGTATAGCAGCCTGTCACTGGAGAGCAAGGAACTATGTGGAAATTGAGCTGTCAGTACTGTGAGTTGGAAGCCATAAATGTGTTTATCAGTCATAGCTGGGTCTTAAAGATATTTAAAATAAAATGGTCTGATTCTGCTGTTCAGTTTTGCTTGACTATAAATAGTTAAATTTTCAGTCCGTGAATGTGCCATTTCCAAACATCTGCCTGGCTGCTTTCCAGTGCTTTGTACACAATTTCTAAGGAAACTGTAGATGCTCTCTTACGTATTTACCAGCCAGCACTTGAAAAAAAATTTGCTTTGTTCCCTTACTTTATAATTGTTAGTGCAACAAAAAGGCCACAGGACAACTGACTATAATGAACAAACATTTAATACCAGCATTTGCAGCAGGGCTCTTCCAAAGCTCATCGGACACAGTATTGAAGTGGACTCTTGAGCAGAGGAAGGAAACTTAAGAGGGATTATTTTTTATTATTGATTTAGTTGTTAAAAATGCTTCCTGCAAGAATGGGCTACTTCTGAAATGTGACAATAGACAATGTACTTGTGTACTTGCACTTCTTGCTTTCAATTCTGGATGCTTCCAAGACAGCATCTGGCGATGCCCTGGCCTCTGGCTCACTTTACTCATATTAAGTCACCCACTCCACAAAGCTAAGACTCCTCTGATCTTATAACTGATTTATTAAAGTACATTTCCAGAAAGAGGTGGCAGCTCCATAATAACGTAGGCTTGCAAAATTTTGTATGTCTCTTGTATGTAAGCTTTTAGATAAGTGTTGTTGACTGGAAGGTTCTCTCTACATCTGTATGCAAACCAAAGCAGAATGCTGCTGACACGTGCTGTCTGTAGACTGCTTCATTATATTGCCAGTGCTCAGCTTTGTCTGCTACAGCATCAGACAGATTGCTGTTTGGACATTTTCTGTTGAGGCTCTCTGGATGCACAGAACCACAGAATATTTTGAGTTGGAAGGGACCCACAAGGATCATTGAGTCCAACTCTTCAGTAAATGGTCCATATGGGGATTAAAAACCCACAAGCTTGGTGTTATTAGCGCCATGCTCTAACAAACCGAGCAAATCAATGTTGTATTTTCCCCCCAAAGCTTGACTATAGGAAATGTTACCTTCAGCAGGTAGTGCTTATTTTTTGCTTCCTCACAGGTGTTTTTCAGAGACTGTGCAACAAACTGCTGGATATATCCAGTGTTGGAAAGAAGTATGGACTGCCTCTTGGGGAATGTAGCCTGGGGGAAGAACTTGTAATGAGGTTGTGGAGGTGTATATGCTAACTACACAAATGTAGCAATCCATTGTTTTGCACTGTTGATAATACTTGCATACAGACAAGGTGCTCCTACGCGGATACTTGGAAATATTGTGAGACATGCACACCTACCGAATTCTTCTGCTGAAGAAAGCCTTTGTGTTTCTCACTTGTCACGTGCAAGACTTTTACATAGCACCTTTCATGCTCTACGCAGAAGTGCTGAAGAAAGGTCTTGATTCTGTGCATACAACAGTGGAACGACTACACTGGCTGGAAATGTTTACCACAGGCTTGCACCCTGATGCTGATGTTAAAATCTGTTTTGTAGATCAAGAGAACGTGACTGCTTTATTTATACTCATAACTGCTTTTTCTATACTCATGACATTTTTATTTCTGCCTCAGAGGTTGTTAAAGATGAGCAGATAAAATGTCAGTTTAACCAAATGTATTTGACACAAACACCCTCACTGGCTGGAACACCCAGTGCTTGATGCCTTGTTTACACAGTGCATGGTGGTGCTTCCCAGCTTATATTTGTGTCTACTCTTATTCTTGCTGCACTGCCTCCTCCTTGAAACCATTATGTTTTCCAGTCCTTTTCAGTGTCTTTCACTGTCCTCCAGATTAATTTTCAATCCTGAGTATAGCTAAATAAAGGATGTGATACGTGTCCTGGGTGGATGGCATGTGCTTCTGCAAAACTGTGGTTGTATTAACAAAAGTGGGAAAAAAAAGAGTGATTCACATCATTAGTTAGAACTCATTCCTCTTGCCTAAACACTAAGGACATAGACCAGATCTGAGTTTTTTCCAAGATTAGGCTAGACCTATCTACTAAAAAAATGAGGAACAAATCAAGCTCAGACAGCCCTTTTTTATTTGAGGGGTTTTATGAGCTGATACACAAATGACTCTGTTTGTGAAGGAGTTTGTTGGGGACTCTTGAATAGTGACTGGCTTCAGCCTATTGTGTGCTAAGTAGTTCAGATTGTGTTGTGCAAATTGCTTCCTTTTGTAAACTCTACAGCTCTCTCACCTGCAGGTCTCTCTTCCGTGCTGCAGCTGAGCATAATGATCTTAAATAACCAATGCTGCTACAACACCACTGTGAATAAGCCTGTTATACACACTCAAAGACTGCATGCTTCTCTCCAGTAAAGAACTGGCCTTTTTTGAAAGATGCTTCAGTTCTGCAACTGTCATTCAAGAAGTTACAACCAGTGGCTGAAATTGGGTAGTCAGAAGAAGTAAATGCTCCCTGGGGATCATGCAGATTAATCATGCATAATTCAAAAAATCCTCCAGGTTATAGAGCTGCTGCTTTAAGAAGATGCAAGCGAAATAAACTTAGATTTTCTGACCCACAGAAAACACAAAGACTAAGCTGCTGCTGCTTTTTCAGTATCAAAATAAACTGTCCTGAGAATCCCTTGTAGAGAATTATTTTGTTTAAATATGTAATTTCAAAAGAGTCATGGGAATTCAAGTTACAAAAATCAGTTGGGCAACTGGGGAACACTGAAGTGTGCTCTGAGGTAGAAAGACTTACGGCTTCAACATGAAGCTTAGGAATAAGCAGCAACTGGAGTATTTTGCTAGGCTGGATTTCAGGGGATCACAAAATACAACATCTCCCTACTGCTGGTGGAAGAGGGACTGTTGCACAAATTGTCAGTAAATAAGTAATAAGATGGGCAGTAAAAAGGAAACTGAACTTAATTGGCAGTTTAGAGAGCTGGACTCTGCTTGTCACTTGCTTCCTGTAGAATTATCTGATGGTAGCCAGCACTTTTCAAAACGCTGCGTATATCTGCCTGACTCTAATTTAGATGCTTGGGCTCCCTCTAAGCTTTCTGCACAGATTAATATAATTTAATAGCCATAGATCTTGCCTACAACGGTTTAGTTAAAGTGCTAGCCTCTTAGCCAAGATCCCACTCTTTAGGTATAAAGTTTGGAATTTAAAAGCTGATTTGAACCCAGCTTTTCTGTTTCTTCCCTTGTTTTCTCAAGCACTGGTTCAGTTTCAGGAGTTATACTAAAGATACATCCTACAAACTGCTCTGTATTGAAGGAAATTAGGAAGAAGAAAAATTGTGCTGATGTGTTATCTGGTCTTTTTTAAATGAAGAAAATTGTGCAAAGAATGGCAATTTATTTTTTATGACTTTGGCTGAGACTACATCTAATGGTAATGGATATGTTCTGAAGTCAGAAAGATTTTGTAATGAATAAACCATTACTTTATACCTCAGGAGTATTCTGAGCTTTTCAGACCTTTGTGAACGGTTTCATCATACAGAACATTCACATAAACCTTACTTGTGATGGAAACAACTAGCAGCGAAGGAGATTGGTATAGTCCTGCTGTCCAAGCTGAGCAACCACTTGAAAGTGATCCAGTCACAATCTGAATTCCAATACTTCTATGCTTCAGTAGAAAATTTCATGCCTTGGAAGTTAGTAGTGGGCTCTTGCATACTTCTCCTCCATTTTCGTGGAGAACAGGGGCTAAAGCTGCTGATGTGCTTTGGAAATCAGCACATCCAAGAGCACATTTGCACACCAACTATTTTGTTCTTAACAAAGCCTGTGCTTTTTTTCAAACACTTTGTCTTAACATAATACTAGTGTTTAATAAATTGTCTTTCTTTGCGCAAAGCTTTGCCGCAGGAAAGCTGCAGAGAATTGTCCAAAGGTAAAATATTGCTGTCATTATTTAAATATTGTTCCCACCACAATTTTTCTAGTCCAGTCATTCATGGCAGGTATTTACATCATCACAGAAAGAAGGAGACTTGTAATCTGTTGCCTATGAATACAGGCCATGTACAGGGAAATGGATATACCTATGTGCACTTGATCTTAATTGAAATGTGTTTTAGCTTAAAAAAGAGTCAGCCGTAGATAAATGGGTATACTGAATGCACTAATGGAAAAAGCAGTGGCAGTAATGCTAAGTAAATAGCTGAGTAAAAATAGCCTCTCTGCTTTCATAATGTTGTTAAAGGTCAACTGCTTAAAAGTGCTGTGATTTTGAGGATGTAGAACTGGAATAGTATTCTTACAAATCCCACTGGCCTTTTGAAAGTGGAAGTCTGAAAATAGTTCGGGGTGGAATTGACAGTCTGATATGGGTGGGAGTTGGTGTCTTTATGGTGCTTATACTGAAATTATTTTTCACATAGATTTCTGGTGAATCACTTCTGCCTGGTCAGACATGGCAAATTTGGTTTGCTAGGTACATGCTGGTTGTTGCTTAAACATTAGAAGTCATCAGAAATTGAAGATGTCTTGTTTAGGACTTGTTCATGACAACCATTTCCCTTTTGCATTCATTATACCAGTTCAGAATTAGGTTCAGTGTTACTACCTTTTTGCCAGGAATTGCACTTTTTTTCCCCTTCAGAGGAAGTGACTTTGGACATATTTTGCCCGTGTCTCTTTGGCTGTGGCTGCATCGTTAACGTTTTCTGGTACAGAAAATGTTTTGCCTTGCCCCCTACTGCGCATTTGAAAACCACAGATGAACATGTGCACTCACAATACTAAACCTGCGGGAAGGGGTACCCATGAGATTTAAATGCTGTTGTATACCAGTTTAACATGACATGAAGGGAAAGCTGGGCTGGTGCTTTTCCTCCTTCATGAAAACTGAGGTGAAAGACCTATAGCAGACTGGGTGTGGCAGGAAATGTTCAGCAACAATACTGCCTTCGTTGCTAGGAAGTGTTAACATATTAATCTCTTTCTCTCTTTCTCCCCAGAATGAATTGCCAGATACCCATGCAAAGTTCCACGTACTATTCCTTTTCTTTGTGGCAGCCATGTTCTTCATCAGCATACTGTCACTCTTCAGCTACCACTGCTGGCTAGTTGGCAAAAACAGATCAACCATAGGTCAGTTAATTGGAATATGGAACTTTTCCTTGTCCAGAAAAACGATAATTCAGTGAGAATGTGAGGCCTACATGATATCATCACGTATAAGTTGAATTTTTAAATACTATGCAGTAAAAAGCATATTTGGTGGAAATAATTAAAAGTGAAACATATGGGAAAATGAAGCCTGGAGAGGGTCCTCTGCTGGAGCCAAGCATTCAGATTCATGATGACTGTTCATTTCTTTTGTTTGCATTTTTGAGACCTCTGAGGCACCATGCATTTTTGTTGGGTTTTTATATAGTGTGAAGTATGTAACCAATTGTTACTTCTCAATCTGTTGTTCTAATACTTTGAGTAGCTGGGTGGCCCCTACCAAGTCAGAGGCTCTACTGTATATGAACATGTACTACATTTTGAACTAGATACAAAAGAGTATTCCTAAATCCTGTGAAAGAAAACGGACCTTATTATTGGGAAGTGGCTTGTAAAAGTGTGATAAAAATGAAAACACTGATGCACATTTCCTACATAATAAGAGATTCCTCTAATTTTTATACCTAGACATTTTAAATGGCATTGATCAGCATAACCAAGCTCTGTGTGTTAATTAAAATATTTGAAGTTCTTGCTAGGAAACACTGGAGAGTGTTTTTTGCAGTGTGTGGGGGGACAGGGACTGATGAGTATTTCCACAACTGAGTAAGTCAAAATCTTACATCTTTCAATGGAATTTAAATTTCTAACCTTAAAAATAAGTGGGTTGATTAAAAGTAAAATAATTTTCAGATAGAAATTTTTTGCTAGAATTTTTTTGATTGGTTGACAGGAGAGTTGTTTTAATTCTTTTTCTTTTGACATATCTACAGGTGAGGAATATTCAGTTTCTTTTTAGCTTTGAAGAAAACTTCAACATATTCCTTACCCAAAAGTCAGTGGTCATAATTGGCAACGCAGTACTTTATCTGCTTTCTGGATCATGATGTAAAAAGACAAGCTATTGGTGTGGAGGGAGAGCAATGAGTCCTCTCAGTTCTTGGCCAAGGGTGTAAATGGACTGAGTAGAAAAATGGTGGTGGTTTGATATAGGTCATGTTGTGTCTGTTTCTAATGTAATAGATTTCATCTTCCTCTGATAGCACGGGTTGCTTTTAATTCAGCTTCCTAACTTGGCAGATGTGGAAAAACCTCTTCTGTATGGGCTTAGGTCCAGCAGTGCTTATGGTAAATTACCTCTAAAAGGGAAAGTCTTCTGCGCAGAGAAGGCTGAAGAGGGAGCAAGTCACGAAGGAATAAGGGATGTATGTGGTTATCTTTGGCATGCTGATGGTACTTAGCTTTGTCTCAGACTTTGTTAAATGTAAAGAGAGAAAGTTATCAAGGTGACTGTTCTGCTTACCTGATTTTCTTATTTTTCACTAACCCTGTGATTTTTTTTTCTCTCTGATTACTTGAGATTATTTTTCTCCCTCCCCCCATCCCCATAATATACATCAAGATCACCTCACCTTGCCCACCCCTGGTTCCACAGCAGAGAAGTTTGAGTTTGTTTCTTCGTATTCCCTGACTCCTTCCTGGTTTAAGGAATTGCATGTTTTTATTTTACAGAAACATTCCGTGCACCCACGTTTCGAAATGGTCCTGATAAAAATGGCTTTTCTCTTGGATGCAGCAAAAATCTAAGGGAGGTTTTTGGAGATGAAAAGAAGTATTGGCTACTCCCTATCTTTACCAGGTGCTTAATCTGAACAGTAATGAATTAGGGGATAAATCAATTCCATGACTTCCGCCTTGCTTCCCTTTCTAATAAAAAATAAAGCACAGCTGAAAAGCCAACTTGTATATCTGGTAACAATAAATATTGGTGCAGGGAAAATGTACAGGAGAAAACTGTCAAACTCTGCACAGGGTTTTCATTCAAAGACAGGGAGCTTGTTGACAAGAGCCTTTTAAATGCAGAAGTTTGGAAAGCTTTGAGAAGCATATTGCAAAAATTGTTCACCTTTTGGTGGTAGTCTTAGTGTCTGATTATAGAGCAGAAGTCAGCAACTCGGAGGAGATCAAACTGCTGCATCAAGACAACATCAGTTTAAAAACACCCCCTCTTGCCCCTGAAAAAACTTGACAGCTTTCCCTGTGCTGTAGATGACACTTTAGGAATCAAAAGCCATCTAAGAAAGTGCATGTAAATAAGCAACAGAGAGGGGAAAAAAATCTGATACGATGAAAAATGCTGGATTTAAAACGTCAGCTGAGACAGCATTAGGGAGTTGCAGACAAGCTTGATGAAGCAAGACTGACGTGCTGCCCACTCCCACCACTACCAGAATTCAGCAGAGCAAAGTAGGAACTGTGTTTCAACACTGTTTTTGAGGGGCTATGTATCAGGTAAAAATGTTGCTGAACCTGTTTGTGAAGCTGAGGTCTGGTATCAAACAGCAGAGGTAATACCAAAAGCTTAAGGTGACTCAGCTGTTTGCTCAACTACCATGTGATGAAACACAGAAGCTCCACTGTAGATGGATCAATCTGTTTTGCTACCACATTTTATCCTGATAAACTTTAAAAGAAGGCTTAGCTAACTTCAGAATAATGGGTGAGGGGGAAAGCATGGCCACCAGAATGTTATTTATGATACAGCTTCTGGGGTTCTAAATACCAGAGAGTCTTTACCATGTGTGCACACTGGTTTGGGGGAAGATTAGGGCTGCAGTCTACAGAAATACACCTGTGTTTCTGAAATACACCGAGTTGTGCTGTGTATAGCAATCCATACTGAGTGATAGGGTGGGAATTAATCGAGTTCCAAGATTTAATTAACTGATCATCTGATTTAGTGGTAGAACTGCCTTGCTAAAGTCTGGAGTTCAACACTCTACTCAGGTAATTGATTCAAGCCTGTAGCCTTTGCCTTTTGCATGGGTCCTCATTCAGTTCATTTAAGTCAACTACCAACAGTGATTTGAGTCTTTGTTTCTCATTTAGTTTGGGTGATGGATGTACTTTCCCAACTCGTTTGGTGGTTATGGATCCAGAGCAACTTGCAGTCTCAAGCCAAAATGAACCTGCCAAAAGGTAACTATAGCACTTAAGATACTGATTTTGTACTGTTTAGTACTTCATCTAGAGTAAAAAACTATTTCAAAGTTAGTTTTTGAATTCTTTATGCTTCTTGTCATCTTCAGAGTAAGTTTGTAAGTCTTCAGTGAAGGACAGAATGGATTAAGACTAAAAACTTGACTGCGTCTTGGTTTTGTTGTAACAGAGGATATGGCTCTAAGGAAACAGTAATACAGCAAGTAAGAGAGCTTACTGGCTCTTAACAACAATCAAAAAAGTCCTAGGGAAAACTGAATAATCGTCCATGGAAAAAAATGAAGTGGTGTGTCTGTTGGTTTGTTTGTTTGGTTTTTTTTTTTTTGTGAAAGGCAAGGTATTATTTGTATTTCATCTCCTTGAGCATGCTTAAACAGGTAATGCTGAGACAGTTTGCAAGAGAAATAGATCTCTGATGCTGGGGGTTTTAGCTCGTTACTTTTTATCCCTCCCAAATTTGCATGTTTTGTATCTTCAGTGTATTTTCAAAGAGACAAGTCTCTGTGTGCAGTTTCTGAGGGTGTTTACATTTGCCACTTTAGAAGTCTTCTGCATAGTTTGGTGAATTTGTAGCTGAAGGTTGTTGCCAACAGCAGTCACCTGAGTTACCAGACATTAGAGGGTTCAAAGGCAATAAAGAGAAGAAGTTGCTTCCAGTGCAGCATAACCTGTGGAATTTACACAAGAAGAGGACCCTTGTGCAAACAGCAAAGTATCCTTTTACATTCAGAAGATTGTTCAGAAGAAGGCCCTGGCATTTGCATGGGATAAGATGGCATTTGGTTGCTCTTCCAGATGGTGCTGCATAGGTTTTCTTTTTAGCTGTGTGGCAGTGTTGTTGTCAGGGTGCCATTTCTCATGTGTCAGTCTGTGGGTTTTTTCCATTAAAGTGGCCTGTGTCAGGTAAGGGTTTATTTTAGACTGATGACTGGAACAAGCCTATGGAGAAATTAGGGTTGGGGGCAGGCAGCCATTTCCAGTTGGCACTGTAGGGTTTTTTTCGTTAGCTTTGCTTTTAAGTAATTTCACTATTCTAGAACTGTCTGAAGCAGCTACTGGTCTTACAGAATTCCTGTTGACTTTGCTTACTTTTCAGCTCTGTAGCCAACCAGTCCTTTCCTACTCGACCACTCAGTGAATCACAAAATCGGTTGCTAGCTGGTGATTGTCAGTGGGTGGAAACTGGCCCTGAAGAGGAAAAGGTGAAATCAGGTAATGGTTTTGTTTGTAGTGGGGTTTTCCTTTTTTTTGAGGCCTAGGAAGTCCTTAGGAACTGGCTGGAGTGATGTAGAAGAAAATGTGTTCCATGGAATCAAGTCTGCATGTTTAAAACTTAAGGCTAGCTTGCATCCCATGCTCTGCTCCAAAATTAGTTATTATGTTAAGGTAGTGGATGGTGGATGGATAGATAATTCGATTGCTGTCACTTCACTTCTGAGATTTGGGATCTTTTATGCTTGATTAGGGGGAGGAAAATATTTTTCTAAAATAGGCACAACATGGTAAATGTGCTTTCTGGTTTGAACTCTGCTATTTGTTATACAAATCTGTAAAAACACAATTGAGATTCTCTCACGTTCTAGGTGCAAAAACGCATATTATAGTTTCATTGGAAAGCTGATCTCAGCTAATTACTAACCAACCATCTCAATGAGAAACAGGTAAGACTAACATGATTGCTGTTTCTGTACATGTATGAATAAAAACAGACAGCTCAAAGTCAAAAATCAACTAGTCATGGAATGCAGAGGAGTCTTCTGATGTTGGATGAGTAATAGAAAAGTCTAAACAAAATTCAGAATGGCTGTTGAGAAGACAAGAATGGGAGCAATGCTGTAGTGCAGGAAACATGGGCTGGCTAGGTCTGGGATGAGTCAGATTAATCCTGTAATTTAGATTGAAGTGGATAGTGCTGGATTTGTTACCTGACCAGGGAAAAGAATCTGATGCTAAAGGCAATTCCAAGATGAAATGCTGTCTTGAGAAAGAGCTGTTCTTAAGGAAAAGCTCCTTAAATGTCTTTTTTGTGGTCATATATTGGTGGGCCATGTTCTGCTCTTTAGGAAGCTGCATGTGCACGAGGAAGGAAGGTCAGTAAGTGAATACCAGTGTCTGCATACAGACTGCTCTGTCACATTTGGAATTGACAGTCATCTTCTGGAATGTTTTTGCATTAAAGTGCTCTGTGTGCACTTTGCATTTAGGAAATACAGTGAGTGTTGGTGCATATATGAAACTTCTCTTGGTGTATTTCCAATGACTAAATTAGACTTCTTTTATGTTGACTTTCTACTGTGGTGAGCTTAGAAGCTCCCATTAATTTTTTCACTCTGGAAGAGAAACAAATCCTATTTGGTCAACTAACAGCTGTAGAAACTAGAGCTGAGTCATTACACACTGCCTCTTTTTTTTTGTTGTTGTTGTGGGTTTTTTGGTGGAGGGTGATTTTGCAAGTAATTCCCATTTTTATCAGAAAGAAAACATTACATTTGAATTTGGTAAACTCAGTAATTTTAGGATTGCTTTTTTTTT
The DNA here is from genome assembly GCA_013400235.1 of Oriolus oriolus. Taxonomy (NCBI): domain Eukaryota; kingdom Metazoa; phylum Chordata; class Aves; order Passeriformes; family Corvidae; genus Oriolus; species Oriolus oriolus. The sequence goes on from VXBT01006576.1 coordinate 1,951,990, forward strand.
CCTTTCGTTTTTTTTTAAGGAGCCTTCTGACCTAAAATTGTAGTTTTGGGAGGGGTTTGGTTTGTTTCAAGGAAAAAAAAATCTTTCTAAAAGGACTTTGCGGGTGATGGTGTGATGCTTGGGCTGATGTTGGTCAAACTGCTCAGTGTAAACTCATACAAAACCAAAATTAGACTAGTTAGTGGGACTTCTGAAAAACCTACTCAATCATGAGAACTCACCAATGGTAAGTTTCCCCTTTCCAACTTTTCTTAATTCTATATAAATGTGCAAAAGAATGTCCCAAGGAAGGGGTTCCTTTCAGCCTCTAGCTATATAAAACCTAATCTGATCTAAATAGGTTACAAAGGCTTTCCTGTTCTTCAAAGCATGGAATAGAAGTTTCTGAGAGCAGCTCATCCCAGCAGCCTTTGATAGGGTATTATAGAAAGGTCTTAATCTTTCTTTCCACTGACCTAGAGAGGGAGCGTAAATTACTGTCTTAAGTTGGACACTTAACTGGTAGTAGTTTGAGATTAATTACCTTTCTATCCTCCCTCTCTTCCTAAAGTGAGGCCAGATTTAATAAATGAAGAATTTGTACTTTGTGTCACACTTGCCCAAACTACAGTAGTTTTAAAAGTTGTATAAATAAAAGTGCATAATTGCACCCAATGCAAAAGCATTTGGGTATGCGTTACCTTAAATTAACTCAGTAACACAATGTTTGAACCATTCTGATTTCAGTTGGATTTGATCACAGTTTCTGTAGGCCAAGATGGTTAATTCCAGTCCTGCATTTGTAAGCAACTATGCAGCAGCTGTGAGATCCAGCATCTGTTCAATGCACTTCCATAATACCCTGTAACAAGCCGATAGTTGTATTTTTAAATTTTGGGCCTCTTAACACACAGCAGAAGCAAAGTCGTGGCTTATTCTAGTGTACAGAGCTTGATTTGCAAAAGAAGGCCAGTCCCCCAGCCTCACCTAGGCAAATACCGTTTGTGTCCTCACATCTATCAATTTAATTCAAAAATTAAATTGCCAGTCAGGCATCCAGGATACTTTAGACACAGATCAGTGGTGATGGATTGATGTTCTTAGCACAGATAATCTTCTAAAACATAAGAGGTGTGAAACAAAAACCCACACTTCCCAGAAGGCTGTTTCTGAGTCGAAGTTGCCTTAAATACTTTCCTTAATCAGAGGTCTGTAATTTACATTACCCAGGTGTAATGCACTATTTACCATTTATGTAATGCACTATGATGTGTTTTTTCAAAGTTAATTGGATAATTCCATTAATTACCTTTTTTGTTTCACTAGGTTTCTGCAACACATTTTGAGCTTGAATATTACTTAATTTCGTTTGGAAGAAGTTGAGCAGGAAAAAATGGAACACGAACATTTTAGAAAGAGACAAATTCAAGTTTCTGCACAGTACAATGGATTCTTGTAAGCACTATTGCAGAGCAGGGAAGTTAAGACAGATGCCTTAAGATTCTTAATGTGCATTTATGCAACACTGAATTATATACTGCTACCAAAGGGCCAGATCCAGAAGTGCCCTGCTTGGATGCACAAGGTCCAGAGTGGGAACTATGCATTTCTGTTATGCTGCAGTGGCAGGGGTAGATTGCAGAGACTCCTACCTCCTCACGGGCAAACTTCATACCTTAGGCACTGCAGAAGTCACTTCCATAGCAGGTCTCCAGAGTACAGAAGGAAAGAAAAAAGGAAAAGGAAGAAAAAAAAAAATCAGCATAGAGCATGGTCAGCAAGTCTGAAATGCGAGTGTACATAGTTCAGATGCGAGGTGATGGGGAACGGACTGGATGATGTCTTCTCCTCTCTTCCTATTAACCAGTCTACCCCATGATCACAGCTCTCCAAGTCTTTTGGGACTGAGGGTTCCTTCTACTAGCTGTGCTTTGGAGCAAGGCAATGCCAACAACATAAAAGCCTTTAACTTGGGTGTTGCTTTTTTGCTATAAGATTGAGCTTCCTCATCATTTTAACTTGATTTATTTAACCACATCAAGGACAGAGCTCAAAGAAGAAAACTTGGGTTTTAGTTGAAAAAAACACAGATTATTACTTTCCAACAATTGTCAGTCAGCATACAAGGAAAAGCCAGTCCAAAAAGGAATTAACGGTTCTTACATTTTCTGTTACTGTTTGCTGTGTTCTGTGTAAGGCAGCAGTAAAATGTAAAGTACCCCTGAGAAAAACCATATTGCAGTTGTGTGTTGCTAGAAAATGGAACCAGCAGAGTACTGCTTTTTCCATGGGATTCTTGATGGTTTATAAATACTGTTTTATACTTTTGTTTTAACTTTTTAATAAAGGCACAAGGTTTTATTGGTTCTAAAATACAAATATCAGGTACTTAGGAGAAGATTAGTGTTGGATCATAGATCTGTGTTAGCACACTGAAAAATTGCATCCTTTAGTCTCCCAGTTTCACATCCAGTTTAAGTGATGCTAAAATTGCTAAAGACTGATGGTTTTGTGCAGCCATGTACCTGTTCACAAAAGGCAAAATGTGTTTCCTGTGTGAGGAATCAAGTCCATCCCATCTCCTTAGCTCAAGACCTACAGCAAACAACATGGGGTTTTTTTTCTCCTCACTCCTCTATAGAGAAGACTGCTAACTCATCTTTGGGTGGTATTGGAATTTTGCACCTGGAAAAAGTGACAAATACTATTTTTCTGTCTGTAACTTTTCTGATGTTCAGCTGATGCTGATTACAAATAGACATGAGCCCTTTTGATACAGACTGAAGGTAGTAGTCAAATTGATGTTCTAGTCCAAAAGAACCTGTTTGGTTTGTCTCCCAGACTGATTGCTACTTGAGTTAAATATGTTTATGGTGGAAATACTAAGGTATCAAGTATACTGTAAGGTTTAAAATAAGCTTTTTTTTTGACTTTGAATATAATAAATTTTTCTTAAATATTAATCTTCTGGAACAAGAACTCTTTGGGAACCTATGAACATGATTTCACTGCTGGATGTTCTTGAGACAGAAGTAATGGTCAAAACTTGCATGTTTTATAAAAGTTGCAGAATGTTTCTTCAAACTTTGTACAAGAAATTTTGCATTTGCTAATTCCAAAACTTATAAAAACATTTGCTACACATTAATCTGAAAGGTTTAGCTTTTTCTTCTCAAATGTCAAGTGAGAAGTGCCCATCTGAATATTAGCTTTCAGCAGTATTGCACCAGCAAAATTTCTTGGGGAAGATAAGAAAGAAGGAGGACTGCGCATTCAAATGGCTTGTTCTGAATACAAAATTTGCAGCCCCAAACACTGGTGGAACTGTCATGGAGGGCCTGGGATATCATCTGGCTTTTACTGCATCAATGTATTATAGCTGAAATAACACATCCATGCACAGACATCATCTAGCAGAACTATAAGCAAAATGTATGTCAGAATCCTAACTATCACTGATTCAGCAGTATGGTCTCTGCTCCCTTCACCTGCTCCCCAAAGTGCTTCATATACCCCTCCATGAATGTATGTATCCTGTAGGCCAACATCAGTAGAACTTGTTTGATTTCTTAAGTCAGGATAGTGAATCTACAGGAAAAACTGCAGGTAAACAGACTGGGCTAACTCCATGTGCATTTTCTAGCGAGTGCTGCTCTTTTGAAACCACCTCTTTGTATATCTGATGGACATTTTTGTGGCTTTTCATGAAGAACTGACATTTCTGACATGTTTAGGCAGATCACAGGAATATTTTGTCCTAGATTTTTCCTCGTATTTGAAGTGAGAAAAGGAGAGCAGTGGTTTTAGGATAATCCTGAGGCCAGAGTTACTGCTGGTGCAAAAGCAGGCATTACTGGAAGTCACTTTGACAAATACAAAACATAGTAAAATGATTCAAAGATGATTCTTCCACATTCACCATCCCCAACCCCTTTTATTTTTTTCCCCTGGGGAACTGGGGACTAAGAGAAACCCCAGGCTGATGTAAAGGAATTAAGTTCTCTAAGGGAATTGTACTGCTGAACTCGAAAAGCATGCCAGCGAGTGGGATGGAGGGATTAGGTTTTCCTGGCAGGCCTGGGCTTTGGAGGAAGTATCAGGTCTAAGGCAGCAGGATGACATCCTCTGCCTTTGGGTTCTGTCCTGGGTGCTCCCTAGGCTGTGCTGTGCCAGGCAGTCCGTGAGGGGGCAGGATGGCTGTTTGGCTGTCGGGCTGCAAGCAGCCGGAGTGTCCCGGCCAGTAAAGGCTGCAGGAAGTGGGTGCTTTTGGCCCATGCACAGAAGAGCTGGAACCTTCTTCCAGTGAATGCAGTGAGGACAGCTCTACATCTTCTGACCAGAAGGGGGATGGATCCTGGGAAAACAACTGTTTAGGGTGTTGGGCCGTGTTGTACATGCTGGTTTTGTGCTTTAACCTACTCTGTATCAGGGAGTCTTGATTGTCATTAAAAATAGCAGCCCTTAAGCTTTTAGATCCATCAAAGTAATGACTATTGCAAGCCATATGTAGTAGTTACTGTAGGATAGTTGACATTGACTGCAATTAGAAACTTTCATGTTTCTTAGTGCTTTTCTCTTTTAAAAAAATCTACATACACTCAAAAAATAAAAAATATGGCTTTAAATTCCCAGTATGAGGACAGAAACCTGATGAAGGGCAGGATTTCAGTGTGATTTATCCACCGTATTTCTGAAATGTCTTGAAATAAACCTGTCTCTGTGAATATGAGGCAGGGAAATCCGTAAATAGAAATTACTTACAACTGCACAGTACTGGTTTTTTTCTTACTGTTATTTACTCACAGAGTGTACAACACACGCATCATTGCTGTGCCTACCGAAGGTGTATTATGGGAGGAGGGCAGGAAGAGGAGGAAATTAATGTTTCTGTCATTAATTGAGTTCCTACAGTATTATTTTGAGACTGTAGTGATACAAGTCAGATGTGATTAAAAACCTCCATTTTAAATATTAAGAGGGTTACTTTAGAGGAAGTTTGGGCACTTCTATCTTTAGTGATTTGAGTAGAAATTATGGACACATTTTTGTTAAATCTGCCTCTTGAGTGTGGAATTTACAAGTACCAAGCTACTTTTGGTACGCTGTTCTTACAAACTGGTCCTGTTCTCCAGAGTGCTGAATACCTACAGTTTTCAGGTACTTTTTCTTTCCTTTGATCTTGTGGTTCTTCTTCATTAATTATAAATCATCTTTTGAAATGGGACAAATTTCAGTACCCCTGAAGACTTCATGATCTAACTGAAGTATGGTCCAGTTGTAGCTAAGCAGAGCCCCAGGACGAGGGAAACTGCAGTGTTTGCAGCAGCATTAACGTCTGGCAGATTTACCAAGATGCACTGATTCTGACATATATTGACCAAATCTGCCTGGATCTGGAGCACTGACTGACCAGATTTTTATTAAAAGTTAAATAATAACAAAACCATGACAGCTTTGAGCTTCATAGTATATGTTCGCCAAAGACACCCTCTAAAATTGTTTAACTGGGGGATTTGGGTGTGCATTTAGAGAGGCTCCAAACAGCAGCTACTTTTAGCTCAAGAACAGGTCTTTTCACAGTACCTAAAAAACAGCGAGGTGTGCAACGTCAGAGGCTCTTCTATCCCTAAATGGCACCAAAGCAAGCAGCTGCACATGAAGTAATTTAGTACTGAACACATTTGTTACACTCATTTCCATCAATTTATTTTGTATATACAGCTTTTTATACACATTTTTCTTAATTATGTAACTGTCATGAAACATCACGAAGCTACGAGTCATAGTTTGTTTTAATGTGGATTGAAACTGGGGTTTGGCCATTTGTTTTCTGAAACAATTACTTGAATTTGTTTCCATTAGGTAGTGAAGTCTGGTAATGTTTACAGGATCGCTTTCTTTGGTTTTGGGAGGTTTCCCCATCTTTCTTCCCGACCCCTGTCCCAATAACAGAGAGCTCATGCTCAGCAGGCAAGCAGACGTGTCAGAGATGAAGAACTGGGATTACTTTTATTGTCACCAAAGCCTTGGTGGTGACATGCTGATTCCCTTCCGTTTACACTGCTTAGCTGACAACTTAGACACTTAGCATGGTCCTCTCTGATTTCTCCTGTCCCTTACCCTGTTATCAGCTTTATTGTGGGAAACTTAAATCTTCCTGAACGACGATTTACAATCATAAAGCTATCCCAGAAAGGGGCAGTATTCCTGCTGTTAAGTCTGTCCCCTTTTTAACTTAGATGAATGAAAGATCCCTGGGTTATCTCTGCAGTTCCTTTTGTATTTGCCAGCAAGGGTCATCAACATTTGCACTAATCACAATGTCCCAGCTGTTCTGCTTCCACAAAGTTATTTTTAATTGTGCTGCCTAAACTTGTAATGAGCTGTATTTAAGTTTGGGACAACATGTAAAAGATACCTGTAATAATGACGCACTTACAGTATTTTTTTGTATTTTACAGATAGGACTCATCCTATGCACAGAGAAAACGTTGCCATTTATAGTTTAATACTTGAAGTAACTTTTTAAAACGGGCTTTTATAAATGAATTAAATATAAAATCACATTGCTTTGCCTGGAAGTTCCTTCATGTTTTAATTGTATTTGCAATTTCCCTGTATGTATACTTTTCCATAAAGTTCTCTTAAGCCATTTATAACCAATGAAAGTGCATTCAAGATTTTGTACATCAGTGTTCAGATACCTGTTCGTACTTCTCTGAAGTGTAATTCATGTTCAATAAAAAAGTACCATTTTAAGCCTCTTTTCCAAAGTGATATGAATGGACTTGACACTTGAATTCATCAGTGAATGCAACATCAGCTTAATAAAAGTATGTGAAAGAAACTGAAAAGTGCTCAGCTGTAGCATCTGTGTATTAGATCAGCAAGAAAAACTGCCTACCTGGGAAACACTGCATCATTGTTCCAGTTTTTACACTCCAGCTGCAACAAACCTAAGATTATGCTCGCTCTTGACACATCTTCCAGGTCACTGGGTCTTGTGGGGAAATAAAAAACATGGCTTGTGGCTAACTCTTATTCCATCGGGGCACTAAGCCTGACTTAGAAGTCAACTGCTCAAACAGGAATCAGCCATATTCCTTTTAGATCAGGAACAATCTGTGTAAGAGGGCTCTAACACCCAAGTTGACACTGACATGACAATGACACTGGCATTTAAAATAAACAATTCTTTCCAGAAAGTTTTTTGAAAAATGGAACATTTTATAATATTCCATGAATTCCAGCCTCATCCCGCTGTCTCTGCAGTTCTAGTTCCCCTTGGTCCTTGCATGCCTGATGGCAAGCATTATAGTCATGTCTCAAGTACTGGTGTACACAGAACAGTCCCTGAGGAAGGGATAGTGACCAGCCCAAGCCATTGGCCAGTACCAGCAGATGAGCCCTTTCAACACAGCAAGAGTGTTTTCCAGGCTTTCAGAAGACAATCACTGAAGCTACAAACTACATTTTCTATAAATCACCACCACTGCAGCTGGTAACTTGCAGTTTAAGCCCTGAAGAACAGAGGGTGGGCAGACGGTAAAGAGCCACACAAAGAACTTCTCTAACAAAACAATAATAAGAAAACATACGCTGTTCCAGAGGACTATTTTTAATGTCGTATTTTGTACGCCACAGCAAAGTCTTATTTGTCACCCACCCCAATTACAGTGAATTACCGTTAACAGGTAAGAGAGCAGATTCTAGGGTAGTGCGTGACATGTGCCAAATATAAATATGCTGTATTATTCAACATGTCCACTTCTTTGACACATTTAAGTGGTTTAAATGATCGCTGATGTATCTGTGCTCAGGGAACTTGGCTTGTTTCAGGCTTTTGAAAGCTTCCCACTTTGCACGTCTCTCTTCTGTGTTGTGCTTGAATTCCTGTTCCTGTGTCAGGTAAGGTCGGCTGAGCCAATATTCATTCTCTGCTTCAATTTCCAACCTTCGGATCATTGCTTGCTTCATTGCAGTGGTAACCTGTCTTGGTTGCCTGTACTTCCCAATCCATTGCTTTCCAGGAATTCTCTTCCGCAGTAATACTGTTGTTAAAAACATTTTGCCCTAAAACATAAACAGAAATATAAAATACTCGTTACCTTAGGGACAAAAATAAAACTTTGACAAGAAAAATTAGAAGCTCTGCAATCACTCCACTGCCTTTTAGCTGGCTGGTTTGAAGGTTCAAGCTCAGAACCTGTTACTCACAAACCATCACACACAGCAGGCAGCAAAAGGCCAGATATACAGGAAACTTAATCAGAAAAGGGGAACTGAAATCTACGTAGCTTAAGAATTTATTCAGTTATCCTTACTCTGCAATTAAAGCATATTCTCCATAAGTTATTTAAGAAAAATCCAGTCAGGTACTCAAGAACGAAGGGTTCACTTCGGTCATCCCTTCTTCAAATACCCGTGTTATCAACACAGACTATTTCCAGCTCTGTCTTCTCGATCCAAATCTGGCCTTTCCTTAGCATTAGGTTTTGAACTACTCTCCGTAAGCTTATTAGTATGTAAGTACCTAGTCTTGTATTCTGACCGAGGGAAATCGGGTTGGTAGAAAAAAACAACATCCTAAATTAGACCAAGTGGCGTAAGCGGAAAGCACCAGCAGGCTCTGACACAACACACTGGGTGTAGTGGGCAGGCAAGGCCGAATGACGTTTAGATTTTACGCACGTGCTCTTCGTTAACCTTCATTCATTAGTCCCACACCCGCCTAACTCCCGGGTTTCTCACTACGCGGGATTTCATCAGCTTTACAGAATCACACAATACCCGGAGTTGGAAAGAACCCACAAGGACCACCGAGTCCAACTGGCCGCGCACAGTACATCCCCAAGACTCACACCGTGTGCCTGAGAGAGTTGTCCAAACGCTTCATGAACTCTGTCAGCCTTGGTGCCGTGGCCAACTAAGTCACCCAAGCACTTTTACCACAGCACAAACCAGCACTGCCGCTAAGTGAAGCTAACCCACCCCGTTCCCACGGTGCAGCTGCACACCGGCGTCCCACTCTCTGGCCCGATTTAGAAGCGAAGCCGCGGGTATCCGCAAGGGTGCCGCTGTCCCAGGCCCCAGTTCCCTTCCCGGCCGCACTCACCGGGAAGCTCCAGCGGCGGCGACTAGCCCGGCCCCAACGGAGGAGCCAAGATGGCGGCGGCTGGGCGGGAGGAGAGCGCGGCTCTCGCGAGAGGCGGCAGCGGGCGGGGCCCGGCGGCGCCAATGGGGCTCGCGCCGGCGGCAGTTTGAAGCCCGTCAGCGGCGCGCGCGGCCCGGCTCGGCCCGGTTCGGTTCCGTTCCCCTCCCCTCTGGGCCGCCCTGGTCCCGCTACCTCCGCGCTCCGCTTCCCCGGCTCGGAGCCATGGACGTGACAAGGGGCTTCTTCAGCAAGCTGCGGGACCTGGCCCTCACGGTGGAGAAGGATGTGAAGCAGCTGGAGCGGGCCATGCTCCGGGAGGACGTGGGTAAGCGCAGCCCGCAGCCATGGGCGGCACGCCTGGGGCTGGTGGCTTCGCACTTGTTCCTCGGGGCTCCTTGTTCGATTTGCGCTCCCGCCTGCCACTGTCCCCCTGTGCTCCTCTGGGAGTGCCTTTGGTGGGCCCGGGGGTGAGCCTGGCAGTTGCTCTGCTGGGAATTGTTTGGGCTCCTCGTCTCTCTGGGCTCCTTTGCGGGTGTGTGGCCGAGTTTTTATCGCGGAGAAAGACAGGATGATCGGGATGAAATGGGAATCATGTTCTTGCTTCTCCTTTTCGTGGATCGATATAGGAAAACATTTGCAGGGCATGTTCTCTCTGGACAGATAGCTCAGGCTTCTAATGGTGTTTCTATGTCTTGTTACGTAGCAGGTGCCCTCTTTTACACCATTTGCATAAGCCTTGGTTTCCAGTGAAAAAAAGTGACGACTGCTGCCTTGTGTATGGGAACAATGCATCCGCTCACGCGCAAATACGGTGGAATTCAGTTTTCTGCTGATGTTTGTTTTTCACTGGTGTCCATATCACTTTTTTTCAATTTCATGCAAGCTCCTTAAGGATAAAATTTTAACATGAATAATTCTTGACAGCCCAGGGACCTACCTGCTGTATCAATATCTGCTTTACATCAATTGCTGCAGTACTAGCTGCAACATTAAAGTGGAATCCTGGGCACTTTCTCTGTGGAGTTTAACACACTGTACAAAGGGTAGTTTTTTGCTGTGCAAGGTACCCGACAGGAACTAGTTCTCTTTGGTTTTGTCTGTATTGATTCTCTTTCTCTAATGTACGAATCCAACACCTCTAATATCATAGAAAAGTAGAATGGTTTGGGTTGGAATGGACCTTAAAGATTACCTAGTTCCCAGCCCCCTCCCGTGGGCAGGGACACCTTTCACTAGACCAGCTTGCTCAAAGCCCATCCAATCTGGTCTTGAACACTTCCAGAGATGGGGCATCCACAGCTTCTCTGGGCAACCTGTTCCAGAGCCTCACCATTCTCACAGCAAAGAATTTCCTTCTAATATCTAATCTAAATCTGCTCTCTCTTAGTTTTAATCCATTCCCCCTTGTCCTGTCACTACATGCCTCTGTTAGAAGTTCTTCTCTATCTTTCTTGTAGGCTCCCTTCAGGTATTGGAAGGCTGCAATAAATTCATCCTGAAGCAGCCTCTCTTCCAGGCTGAACAATCCTAGTTCTCTCAGCCTTTCCTTGTAGGAGAGGTGCTCTCTCCCTCTAATCGTCCTGGTGTCCCTCCTCTGGGCTTGCTCCAGCAGCTCCATGTCCTCCCTGTTCTGGGACCCCAGAGCTGGATGCAGCCCTGCAGGTGGGGTCTCAGCAGAGCAGAGCAGAGGGGCAGAATCCCCTCCCTGGCCCTGCTGCCCACGCTGCTTTGGATGCAGCCCAGGACAGGATTGGCTCTCTGGGCTGTGAGTGCACACTGACAGCTCATGTCCAGCCTCTCATCTGCTAATACAGGAAATTGCATTCCCATGTAGAACATTACTTACATGATAAAACACTAAGGCACCTTTTTTACTTTCCAAACTCTTTTATGTGAACATGAATCTCGAAGACTATGAAGATGAATCCCCAACAACAGTCTTGCATGACCTCCACTGTGAAATCAAGACTCAAAAGGTAACATCTTAACATGCTTCCTTCTTGAAAAATTTCATGTGTGTGCATGTTCCATACACTTATGGTTCTGTTTTGATCATTAAGCCACAATTCAACTTTGTTAGTCAGCAGTTATATCCCTTATTTTTACTCACTTACTCCTAAGTCCTCATCATGGCCATGGATATTGGGGTGATGCCCAAGAACATGTGGGTGACCCAAAGTAGGTTTAGCAATGTTTATTAGTTTGCAGTCACTATTGTCACTCAGGTAAGCAGGGAACAAAGGTTACAAGGTAGTTGTAGCTGTGCCAAGGTATGAGGAGAATGATTCAGGAGCAGCAGCTCCCAACAAAAAATACAAGCTTGCTTGTTTTCCATGACCAGCCTTTAGAATAAAATCAATCTTCACAGGAGTTTCAGTACCTTCAGACATTCAGTTAAACCTGTGAAAAATGTTGTCTATTTCTTATACAGAAGTAGGAAAAATGGGTTACAGAAATGAGCAGTATAGAAATAATTGAGTGATATGTGAGGTTTACCTTCTGCTCTGCTTTAATTCTTTGTACATATGGAGTAAGAGTCCAAACTAATTGCTGTTGTCTCATATTTTTCTGGAGTAAAAGTATATATTTTTCTTTGCAAGGTAACCAATAAGTAGTTATCATACTGTGAACTGTCATGATGGTTGCCTTTATAAGTTTTTATACACTTATGCCCTATATATTCCTGGTATTCTGTAGGTATATATACCTGATGGTTTTCAGGTATAGAAAAGACCTGAAAAAATTCACTGCTTATCTTCATCTGAATTGCAGTTGAGTACTTACTCCCAAAATGCTTCATGTGTAAACTACCATGTGATGATTTGGAAACCAATATTTCTATGTACCCCTCCCCCTCTCTGTCCCCAAAGGAAGATGTTAGTGCCAGTCTTGATAAGAGTTGCTCTGAAGAAAAAGCAATTCATGACTTTATGAAGGCAAGTGAAATATTGATGCAAAGAAATGCAGCAGATCTTGGAAAAATAAGAGAGCTGTTCCAGAAATATGGCTACAAACCACATGTCAAAGACTCTACAGGTAATATTTCTTGTCAGTACAGTATGTGAAGAAAAGTGTCATTTTTATAAAATGTTTCTCTTTAGCTATGGGTATATTTCTATTAATTAAGAGATCAAGTACACCCATGCTATTTGCTTTATAATAATATCCAAAGGTAAAAGATTTTGTTGTGATTGGTGCCATAAGAATAAACCAAAACACAAACACTTAGAGTTAGATCTTCTGGCATGCCTTTAGCTTAGCGTGTGTTGGGTTTTGGGTTTTTTTCAGTAATAATTATATTCAGAAAACATGTTAGCAAGCATGTTTTCATAACCCAGAGAATTACACTGCTGAAACGTCTCATGCTTGAGGAACTATTGCAGATGCACCTCAGTTGGTTTGTATTCATATGTGATGGTTTCATTAACTTAAATCACCCTAGAGAAAATCCTAAAATGTCTGTTTCACAGCACAAACGGGACAAGAGAAGAATGTGCAGGAATTAGGTGGCATGTGACAAGCATTTGAATACTGGGGAAGTGTCCGAATTTATTTTATAAATTCTTAAAACAGGAACCTCTGACGCGAGTTTTTTTTCATTTCTTTTCTTAAAAAGAAGAGGAGGAAGAAGTTAACCGTGAATCAGCAATGTCTGTCCAGAATAAATCTGATGAAGAAAAAGCAAATGATGTACCTCATCTATCCGCTTGTACTGAGAAGCCACTGTTGCCCAAAGACCCACTGCATGACCCCCAGCTTTCTGATTTTGGTCTTTCACAATACGCTTTCTCCAGGCCTTGGAGTGCAGTGAAAGCACAGCACACAATAAGTGCACGTCAACAGAAGTCAAAGAATGAGACTCCACTAAAACTGCGAACACCCCGTGCTTTGCCCAAAACACCAAAGTGTAAGCTAAAGATGGATGATTATGAGTGTGTAACACCAAAACTTGAACACTTTGGCATTAGTGAACATACCATGTGTATGAATGAAGATTATACGATGTCACTTATTCATAAAACTTCTCAGACAATCAAAAAGTAAGTTACTGGAGTTCAGATTGTTTCTCTACTCAATTTCCTGTATTTTCTTCTTGCTGTACTAATTTCTTGCTGCTATTGCCCTTCTCTTTGTCTTCAGGTGGGTGATTGTCTCTCAGCTGGTTGGCCCTGTGTTATTTAACTCTCTACACATCTTTTCACGTGCCCATTGCAGTGCCAAATGCTGACATGAAATACACCTGATGTGCTCCTTGCCTTGACTGCACCATAAGAATCTTCCATACACAACGTATTTACGAAGGGAAAAACACGATGTGATCTGTTGCTTTCCTTAACCATGGGTGTGGGCCTGGGCTGGTCTGCCATGGATATTATGCAGCCAGTGTAAAGGTTTCAGAAGCTTTAGTAATGTAAACAGAAAACGGTTTGTAAAGCATTCAGTAAATTTATAGAAGCACTGTGTTGTCTCTAACATAAGCCCCACCTTACAAACAGTTTACTCCTTTTGTTCCAATCTTCTGTTGAAAAGACTTCTCTAGATTTTCACTGTTCTAATTATAAAGAAAAATAATTGCAGCAGTGAGGTCAGGCATGTAGTTAATAGGTCGTGTTTTTATAGTTAGTATTAGTAATATGTTCAATTTAAAAAGCTGACAGTAACTAAATATTTGATATTTAGAGAAATTGTTTGGGAAACAAGGATCATATGTGTGAAGACCACTTTAAAAATTCTACTGGTTCCACTCATTGTGAAAACTAAAAATCATATAGTTTCAACTATCTCTAAGATTTCGAAGACAAAACTGACTTGAAAAGTTACCTTTTTTTTTAACCCAAAGTTTGAGATGTGTTCATCTAAGTAAAATATACTGCCTCATATCATGCCTATACTGTTTATTGGGGTTTTTTTTAAGCTTAGACATTTTGCAGAGATCTAAATCTGGTTATCATAAATAAGATTACTTTTGAAACATTTAAAATAATTTTCTTTAAAGAGACAGTTTGGTGTGTAGGTTAGGTAAGCTTCCACTTTTTGCCTGGTATTGTCTCTCAACTGCATATGCCATTCTTTCACTAGAATGTCTTGGATATGAAAAAATAACTTTTAAAATTTCTGTTTCCAGGGTTATGGAATTGATATTAAATAGCTTATCACTTTGAAATCACTAAATTTTCTTTTAAAATAATTTGGGGATTTCCTCCTTTGAAATAGTTATGTAATCACTAAAATTACTTTAAAGCTCTACAGTATTTGATTAACAATCTTATTTAAACTTAAAAATTCAATTAAAAATCTTTTCATGCTCACAAGACCCTTATTAGTTTAAAAGCAGAAAAGTTTTCCTCTTGTTCTATAGAACTTCACAGGCAACAGGCAGTTCAGAATAAAACCCCTAAAACAGAATTGATCGTCTGGGGCATCTGTCCTACCATGGACATCTTTTTGGTTGGTTGGTTTGGGTTTGGTTTTTTCTTAATGCCTTAGGTTGAAATCTCAGTGTATTTGATAATTTGTGGCTGGGCTGAACATTTGCATGCTACAAACTGCAGAAGAATCACAGATTAAAAGATCTGTAAAAAATTCATATTTGAGAAAAGTAATTTTTTGCTTGCATATTCATGAATGAATACTAGAAAAGTGATCAGGTTGGCAAAATTCCTTTAATTGTGACTTCTTCATAGTACTTGAGAGCTAACTGGGGATTTGGTTTTCAGGCTGGTTAAAGGAGATGATAATGGAGGGAATTTGCCAGAAATGACAGTCAGGGAAATCATGGTTACTCCTGCATCAAAACCAAGTATGAGAGCTGAGAATGGTAAGTTGAAAATATGTGAAATGCATACATGTATTTATTTTTACAGAATGCATGTGTAAATGCATTGTAAACACACGGTAAACTTCAGTTGTATTTCTGGTTAAGTATAGTTAATTCAGGGCAAGTCATTGTATGAGTACAAAATGTTGGTGGCTTCTATGGGAGAGTTTCTCGCTTTGGTATAAATCTTTCCTCATTCTTGTACTCATATCCAACTGGAATTATGGAGCAGAATTAATCATTTTGTAACTGCAGTTTATCCTTATTTGAAATAAAACTACTGTTTTGCCAACTTATCCTTTTTTTCTGAGAATACCCATTGGATCTGTTTAAAGACAGGAAAGAAAGGGGCTAGCAAGACAGTAACTTAAGAGTGATGCTAAAATTTCTTTGAGAGGAGAAATAGGTTATTTTAAAAATCCATCAAAGTCTTGGGACAAACATAGTGATGATTGGGTAAATGAGAAGGGAAAGCAACACTGATTTAAGTTGGGCTTCTTCAGTTATATTCTGTCGTGAGACTAGAATGGCTGCTTGTTTTTGCACTTGCTGCTTTTAAGGAATACTGTAATCTGGATGGATCAAGCAAAATACCAAGTAAAATGATGCACGTGTTTTAGAAAATGAGACAGGAACTGCTAATAGTTATATATGTGTATGTGAACATATATATTTTTAATTTTATTGTTCTCACCCTTGATAGCAGCAGCTGACTGGATGGCTTCTCCTATGGTATTTGTGTTCTGTACTCCTGATGTGAAGGTCTCTTCCAAAACAAATACTACAGTATTATCAAGGTCACCAGAGACAAAGGAACTGCCTCTTCCCAGTCACACAGCAACACCACAGTGTCCAGATTTTCAAACAAGATGGCTAAAAGCAGAAGCTAAGGTAGTAAATAGCAATTATGTACATTTTCATGCACCTTGCCATAAGCAGATTTTTAAACGTCAGTTTGGTATCCTTTTCCAATACTGTTTTTTCTTATGTCACTGTAAAAGTTCTTTCTAAAAGTAATTCTGTAAGAACATTTACTAAATACTTTACCTAACATAAGTAAATTAACTGAAGGCATTTAATACTTTTTTGCAGCAGCAGCAGGTAAGGCCAGGAGAGAAGACTGAGTCAATGACAAAGAAGGATGCAAAAGATACACAATACAAAGAAGACAGAGTTCCTTTTGCTGCGAGCTCTGATGAGAATCTTAAACATTTTGGGAGCTCTTCCCCTCCCAAACTGAAGCACTATGACCAGTTACTCAATACTCCTCCACCTCCAGAAATAACAAGGATACCAGATGATGTTCTAAAGGTTAGCTAATACGCTTTTTTTCCCTAACTATTTTTAATATCAAAATACTAAAATTAAAAGGGCCTAGTTCTATCTGTAATCCATCTGTTCTGAGTTCTTAGGTAATTCTTTTTTATTCCTGTTTAATGTTTCCTATAGATTCTTTCCCAGTATAATCGTAAGGTAGACTCTTCTAAAGCCAAGGAAATGGAGACCAAGGCAGGAAATACTACAAGATATGAAAGTGATTCCACTGATTACTGCAACAAAGAGAACAGGTATGATTACATTTTATAAATTTGGTTAAGTAATTTAATTTGTAGGAGGTATAAAGAGGCTTTAACGCACTGGGAAATTCATGCAGCTGCTTGCTCTTCAACTACCAGAACAGCTCTTTCTTCTGTGACTAAATAACTGGATTTTGGCATGGTGTCTGACTACCTGTTTGTAAAGAACAAATATAGCTGATGGTGTGTTTGGATCCTCCCAAATTTAAAACAAAAAAACCAAACCAAACAAACAAAACAAAACCAAAACCAAACAAAAAGAACAACAATAAAAAGGCAGAGTTTTACTGTGGGTTTATCTGTAGGTATACTTTGCTTTGTGGCAATCAAAGCACCAGTGAATGCTTTCTGAGTAAATTTAGGCAATAAAACAAAAGAATCTGGTGAAACGAATCTAAGTAAGAACTGATTTCACAGTTGTTTTGGCAAAGACAAAATTCTTTGAAATGAAAAGCTACAATAAGTATGAGTAATCTTAGAACAATTTGAATATAAGAAATTTTTATGACAACTTTATCAGAGTGTAGATATTCCTGATTCAATGTAATATATATTATGCTAGTTGATTATCTGTTAAACTTAGAGTCTAGAGATTATTTAAATAGTAAGTACAAGGAACGTCCGAGGAACAACAACCTAGAGTGAGACTATAAAAGTTGGTATCTTACTATACTTGGGAGTTGGAATCCATTTGAATAATCTCACTTTCACTGACCATTTATGTTGTCAAGATAAAAAAAGACAAATTTTCAATATTTGTGTCTTCTGCTAATTCAAAATACCATTCAAATAAGCTCACAAACACATCTGGGTATATTTTCAGAGGATATCGTGGAGTTTTCAAGCCAAACATCTGAAATCAAACTGAAGACTATGTTGAAACTGTTTCACATTCATGGATCTTGTCACCAAATCATAACAAGTTCAAAAAGCAGAAGGAAATACTGGTGGGAAGAAAGAGCCATACCAAGAAAAAGCTTTCTTAATGGAGAAAAATTCTTTATCCATGATGTAGATAAACTTGTCTGAGCTAACAGCTTGTGCTTAATTTTCTATTGACATTATTGACAAAATATATTGAGGGGTTTGAAATATATTACACTTCAAAGAGGAATGGAGATTCATGTACAAGGTAGTACTTCAGTTGTTTGTTGTGTAGGATTGCATTTGCAGTAGGCTGTAGAGAGTGCAGTTAGGTTGTAATTAAAGGGAAGTCCAGCATATTGCTCAAAAAAATGGATGTCTCTGGCTGTTCTGGTGACTCTCTACATCGTCAGGGCTGAGGCTGAAGTCTAGTACTTCAATAGTATTTGATGTCTTCAACAGAAACAAGTAATTTTTTTTGCATTGGAAGAGTAACTCCTGCACTTCTGTGCTTTTAGTCTTTTCTGCAGTGTTCAGATGTATCTGACACTTTCCTGCATCAGACTGGCTGTTACCTCTCTGGCAGACAGGCGTTTCCCATACAGCTTCTTTCTTAACATACATCAACACAGTATCAGGTGCTACGCATCTGGTTTCTTTGTAGCCCTAGAAGGCGACTCTGGCTGGACTGTGAGTTATTTGAAAATGTGGAATTGATACTGGTTATGTGTATCTTCAGCTGTTGGAAGAATTTGCTGGCAGGCATGTAGGTGATTGCTTCCTCTCCTGCTGCTGCTGTGTGTATTCTCTTCAGTGCTGGTGTCACTTCTAAATGTGCACATTAGAAGTAGTAGCTGACCAAGCTTAAGTTCTCAGAGCTGTTTGGCACTCTTTTGGTAGTCATAGTAATTAGGATTTTTTTCTACCAGCACTTTTACTATTTTCCACTAGAAAACCCAGCTACATATCCTTGTTTGGAGCCAGTTTGCTGTTTGCAGTGTCAGCTATTCCTCTAAGTGACTCCAGGTCTGCTCTTACCATTTGTCTTCCGGTTGATGACTGAAGTTCCGTCATTTATATGAGGGCAAACATGCAACCCATGAGAAGGGAGAGACTGCCCCAGGAGATGGGGATAAGTGGAAGTTTTTCTGAACTCAGAGCCACTTTTTTTTTTTTTTTAAGTCTTCAAGATATGCAAACATCTAGAGATGCCCACAATTATTTCTTCAGTTGCTTAGACAGACTTGTCCTGGTTAAAACTTAACAAGTAAAGGTGCCTCTTTCCTGCTATTACAGTCTTTTTCCAGGATAAGTGTACCTCAAATTAATTGGAGAAGGTGATTTTCTACTAGTTCTGACCTGAGCACACTGTCATTGAAAATGCTAGTTTCTGTTTAAAAGTATGTATGTATTAATGTGTCGGTCTGTGAGCTTAATTAACACTTTTTGATACTAAATAAATCTGGCTCAAAATGCTTGGTGTCTGCCATAAGAACACTTATTTGTTCTACTCGTCCTCTTCAGAGACTGAAGTCCAAACCCACCTCCAGCTTCTTCATAGATTAAAACTGTGTGGTGAGGAGATTGCTGGTTCTGGAATTTCATGGCCTTGGAAAGGTACAAAGTATTCTTGCTGCAGAGCAGGAGTGTTTCAACCAGGCGGATTTACCAGCGCTAAACAGGAGGGATTTCACAGCCTGCACTTTCCCTCCACAGCACTTGATGACTACTTTCTTGCCCTGAAGCAAGCCAGGTATCCTTTTAACATGAAATGGAACAAGCAGCACTACTGTCCCAGACCTTGCTGTATTCCCCCTGCCTTCAACTAATGAAATTCACAAAAGGCCTTAGAGAAGTCTTTTTCCTAAACTTGAGAACAGCTCGGTACTCCACTGTGCTTCTCTCCATTAGGGAACTGTGGAGCTGTACCTTGCAGCGCTGGGGTTCTCACTGCAAGGCACTTGCATCATTTTGCTTGCCTATTAATAATTTCTTCTACATATCATTAACTAATACGAAAGGGATTCAATTAATATTTTGAGATACAAATTACCTTCAACCTGACAAGTGAAACATTAAAATCTTCTGGTCTACTCAAGCTATTATGACATGATACAGGGATGAGACTTTGGGAAGCGAGAAATGAAGTTGTATGCATTGGTTTTCTTTATCTTGGCTGCAATATTACCCTAATGCACATAATATTGTTGTTTGTATTTGTATTCTTTTCTATAGGCAAAGCATTGCTCTGAGGTAGATATAATCACGGCAGCAAAACAAAAACTGGTTTTAGTTCGCTGTGCTTCACCTTTGAAATTCTTTCAGATTTCAGGATGTCCTAAACTGTAGTTTGAGTACTGGGAGTGAGGGAGGGAAACGACAATAGTGAAAGTGTAAGCGCTGGAACAGGCTGCCCAGAGAGGCAGTGGAGTCTCCTTCTCTGGAGATATTCAAAACCCACCTGGCTGCAATCCTGTGCAATCTGCTGTAGCATGGGGAGTGGGACAGGTGGCTGTGTGGCCGTCTGCTATACTGGAACAACCAAGGATGTAGCCATGGGGCTGGAGGAGGGTAGAACTCCTCTTAAGCCAGTGTTGCTGCTGCAGAATGGCTGATGCTGCTATTAGGACCTTGCCCCCCAGTATGCCAGCCAGGCACCTCCTCACCACTGACAGGTCTTTGTGGCCAGGTGCACACCACCACATGGGTGTTTTCCAAGGCACATTCCTCAGGTGGAACTGATACTCTTTTTTTTAACTCGAGCTGCACAAAGTCCAGACATGAGGGCTGAGACAAC
Organism: Oriolus oriolus; assembly: GCA_013400235.1. Classification (NCBI taxonomy): domain Eukaryota; kingdom Metazoa; phylum Chordata; class Aves; order Passeriformes; family Corvidae; genus Oriolus; species Oriolus oriolus. Next base: position 1,972,179 of record VXBT01006576.1, read on the forward strand.
AACAGCATATTTGCTTTGGTTTTGGCAGGTTGAACCTTAGCTGTTGCATTACTTACAGTGCTGTTCTTTGAACACCACCATAGCTGTCATCATTCACTTGCTCTGACACAACAGCATTTCAGAGACCTCCTCGTTTTTCCATTGCAAAAGTGAGAACTTGCTGATAATGCTTAATATTTTCCTGCTGGATTGCAACTGTTTCTGCTTTTGACCAGAGCTGTAAAGAAAAATTTAAGTCTCCACAAACATTAAGGGAGGACTGTGTCTAGTGCTGCCCAGGTTATTGACCGAGTATATGAGTGAGTTGTCCTCACTCCTTAAACTAAGAAGAGAATTATCCCCCACACCAGGACCTCTCTCAAAAGTATTGCAGAACTTGTATCAGGCTTGTGCTGCCACTGCAGCAAAGGAGCTGGCTGCTCGTTGGATGCTGTAGTCTCTGTTCCTGGACAGACACACACATATGTACCTGCACAGGAGGGGTGATGAAACCAGAAGGGGACTGTGAAAACCTAATTAAGGCCTGAGCATGTGGAAAAGAATCTTTTTTCCCTCCCTCATTAACTGAAAGCCTGGCTAATGATCAACAGTGGCAGATACATTTATGTAATGTGTAACAAGGTAATGGTGGGGGGGTTCTTGGTGAGGAAAAAATAGCATTTTTATATACCTTCTTTTCTGTGTATTAGATTGAAAAAAAAGCATTGGCTTAGGTACATAAAATGAGGTGGGAAAATTAGAACTAAGAGTCAAGTTTGCTTGGGGAAGCATAGCAGAGAGTCCTTCATGACAAGCCAAACCTAGGCAGGCAGGAAAGACACACAAGAACAGACACAGAAAGAGGAAGAAGCCCCATCTATGGGAGCAGAGCAGCCTCGAGTAGGTGCTACTAAGGGTAAAAAAGAAATTAGGGGAAGTTACCTCGGTTCTGTAGCTGGGTCTATTTGACTGTGCTGCACCCCACAGGCAGGATGTGGAATGCTTCTGGCCCTCCCAGGGAGCCCAGCTCACTGGGCTTGCTGCTGCAGCCAGAAGCCAGGGAACGCAGGCTGGAGACCTGCAGGAGTGATCTGGATGTTTGTCACTGGTTGGAGGCAGAGAAAAATGGCCCTCTGAGAAAGGACAGGGAGAAGGGGAGGCCTGGAGAGACACCTGCAAGGGAGGTGGGGGGAGATGTGCTATCCCTGGCAAGGCATGGGCAGGAGGCAAGAGCTGTCTGGGCTGCTGGGCAAGGTGGGGGGTGGTTACCTCAGAGAAATGTCAAAGTCAGGAAACCTTTTCTGGAGAGCTGTCATCCTCGTTTTTTGCCTTACTCAGCTGGGAGGTAAAAAGCTTTGGAGGAGTGGTTGCTACTGACAGTGTAGACATGTAACAGAGTTGTGTCTCTTAGGCCTCTACATATCCAAACAAGAAAAAGGAAGATACCTCATCCAGCTGCATTGATGAGGGACAAAATTTCCTCATCAAATTGCTGCATACAAAGCAAATCCTGTGGACAGACAAATCTGAATACAGTGTTGTCTACACCACTTCCTGAGCATATGGGATTGCTCACTGTTGATGACCATGTTTTAATTTCCCCAAACCACAGTGCTCTACATATTTTGCTCTTTTTAGGGACTGACATCCCTCCTCACCTTTTATAGTAGCTTTCAGAGACAAACACAACCAGGTCACTGTGACTGAATTCCTGCAAACTAGGAGCTCAGCTGGTGACAGCTTTCAATTCCCTTTCACCTCTTGCCAGATCTGGATGGTTGCACGCTGGTGCTGTCTGCTTTCACAGCTGCTGCCATCAGCTTGGATTGCCAGGTGGATTGTTGATGTAGGAAACCCCCAACCTGAACTATACTCATCTCTCATCTTTTCCCATAATAATAGGCTCTGCACTTCTGCATTACCTTTCTGTGTGATTTGAAGGCAATAGATGTTTATCCTGAAACAGCTGGGGAAGAGATCAGCTGAGGTTTATACATTCGTGGCAGTCAAGGGAAGGTAAACTCAACCAAACAAGCTGAATGAAGTATTTGCTACTGAAGGCAGTTCTGCACGTTCATTTCCTGGCAATTTTGCTTCATAGGCCACCACATATAAAGTCAGTAGATACTCTTTTTCTCTGCCAGCTGGGCAGGCACCAGCATTCCCTGGCCATGTCGCCCATTCCAGCAGCAAAGTCAAGTCACCTCCCAGCGCAGCTGAGTCACAGACACAGACTCAGTTGCTGCTGTTGCCTTATATAGTGACTACATGTAAGAATTATCCTTAAATGCAATTAAAGCAAAAACCAGCACACAAAACTGAGGAAATGCCCATATTCCTGTGTACCTCTAACGGCAGGTTTGTCCTTCCCTTTGGTGGGAGCTGTGCAATTCTTTAATTATATGCTGGTTACTCACCACACTCATTTTGCCCTGGGGCAATCAGTGAGACCACTGAGCAGTGGCCTTCGCTTTTCTGTCTGTCCAGGTCTGCCAGGCGTCCCCAGCATGAGCAAGCCTGCCCCTGGTAACACAAGTCCCTGAGCTGTTCTGACACATGGCTTCCTCACAGCAGCAGTATTTGGAGCTCCACTGCCTCACACCAGAGATGACTGCGCCATGGAAAAACATCCCACCCTTGCCAATTCTGGCAATAAATCAGCTCCACTGCCACTTCCAGGCTCTGTCCTTTACAAGCAGCATTTATAAGTCTCTTCTTTTGAGCTCTCTTTAAAAAAAGGTGGGGAGCACTTTCTCAGATGTAGGTGGCTCTGCAAATGAGAGACACTCATGAAGGCTGCAATTGCAACTCCCTAACTTGGAACCCAGAGAAGGGGGATAGAAAAGGGTTAAGCCATGGGCTGAAATGAACCTAAAATCCCTCAGGCTATACTGAACCAAGGGACTCCTAAGGAAAAAAACCCCAAAACTATACAGATCCCAGCTCATGACACAAAGCACACCTTGTCCTCAGCAGACAAGAACATTTACTTCAGTCCTAGCCTCTGCTCAGGCCTTAGGTGAGGAAGGTGGAGATTCTAATGAGCAGTTACTGCTTCTACTCCTGCTCTTGCCTTGCCCTGAGCACACAGGGGTTCAAGGTGCAGAAAGCAAGCACCTGGTCCTGCCCAGACCAGCTGGAGGCTCGCAGCCAGCCAAGGACAGCTGGAGCCTGCTGGAAGGCCAGAGGCACCTGCGTATCTCAACATCTCCCCCTGCAGTGAGAGAGGGAGCTGGCAAGCAGCGAGCTAAGGCCCACACTGCAACACCTGCCTGAGAGATGGGTCACCCCTTCTTCATCCTGCTCCTTCACGCACCAGGCAACACCACACACACCAGTCTTCCAGTTGCCCCATGGACAACTCAGATCCCTGAGCTACCCCCTCCTCCATTTTCAGATTCCAGAAGCTGACTGCTGAACACCCTCAACACCCCCAACTTCTAACACAGAGAAGCCTTGAGCATCAGTACACCACCAACCAATCAAAAGATTAATAACATCAATTTTTATTCCAAACAAGACAAAACTACAGAATACCTGTAATCCTCCTGGCCATATTTTATGGAAGGCTCTAAAACACTGGATAGACTAACTTACTATTCAAACTATAACAATCAGGGATAGGATGATGGCACTGCTAAAGGGGTTTCTTCTAAACAAACTAAAAGTTAAGGTTTAAGAGTTAACTTTCTTCTACAATGCTCAGCTTTGTCTTCAGGTGCTTAGCAACAAAAGCAAAAAAATAAGCCTGCTTTAGAACAGCAAGTAGGAGTAAACAGAATACATAATCATACAAAGAAGCAAGAGTTTAGTAAGGTCTCATGCGGCTTGATGGGGGTGGTGCACGATTCGGAGGAGTAATTGCTATATCCAAGTAGTCTCCTATCTGGAATTTCTGAGACTGCAGCGTCATGGAATCATCTGTGCCCTTCCTGCCCGACATGGTGCTGCCAATCTCCTTCACCCTGTGAGTAGCAGAGGAAAGGCAAGTTAGTTACCAGTGGCCAATCTCTCCAGATGTCCAAAACAGGAACTGCACCAGCTAATAACCCCCTTCCCATGCCATTCCCTGCACTGCACGCACATGTGGCTGTGTACTCAAAATGCTCGGTTTTTCTCTGCAGTCCTGGGTGCACCAAGAAAAGCTACACCAGATGCTCTTTCTGACAGGGCAGTGGAGCCTTCTGCCCTATTATGTTAAATACTAGCAAGAACCCCTTACCCCCTCCCATACAGACAAAGCACAACACCCCACCAGATTCCAGAGTAGGGTACACCCACTGGATGCTAACAAAGATTAGCTCATGCCATTTTGGAAGAGAGACACTTGCAACAAGATCACTGCTATAACTCAGGTGCAAGACCTACCAGGAACAAAGCATTATATCAAGTTGGAGGGCCATGCTCCAGTTGCCAATACAGCAACCAAAGCCTTCAAGTACACAGGTTCATTGTTTTGGAAACACATTAACAGGGATGGTCATCAATTTAGAGTTTGTAGCAGTTGTCATACAGAACTTCAGAAGTTTGCTATGTGGGTTCTGAACTTTAAAATCAGTGTTAATGAGGAATAATTTACTGCTCTGGTGCCCAAAGTATTCCATTAACTCAGAGAAGAAATGCCATTTACCTATAGCCAGGCCTCTTGAGATCTGTAAAAACAATTGCAAAGTTGAAATGTGTGCCCTTCTTCCGTGCTTCTGGGTAAACTTCTTTCACTAAGCTGGTCAGCTCTTTCAGAGTTGCGTCCATCCTAGATTAAACAAACAAACCAAAGTGCTTCACACTCTCAAAGGAACAGTAAAAAAAGCTTCCCAAAATGTGTGAGATGCAATCAATATATTGCTACAACTTAACCATGTGGTTCCTTGCCTTGGCATACCCTATGCCCACAGTTATTGGTTGCAACACCTGGGAGAATTCACCACTGGCTGCACACTGGAGGCAACATGCTCTAGTGCACATGTGTCTGATTCACTGCCATATTCAGACAAATCTCTTCACCGCTGTGTACATTTCAACATCTGCATTTCCAGGTCTCTCTGAAGAGTTACCATTTAAACAGCAGAAGCCTATCCTTTTAATGCATTCATACAAGGCACAATGTAAGAGCTTCCTCACCTAAGCTGATATTTGTATTAAAATAAGCTTACTAACTATTAGAGGAAATGTAAGAAAAGCAGGGGAAAAAAATAGTTTTCCATTTCTGCCCTAGCAGGCAGCACTCTCTACCCAGCCTTCAACCAGAGCAGGGCTAAAGCTCACGTCTAGAATTTCAAGAACAAAGTACTCAATCATGGCAACGAAAGCGTCTCTAATTATACAGACTGCACTCACTCCGAGCTTCAGGCAACCAAGGAGCAGTGTGTTGACAGACAATGCCCATTCTGACTTCTGCAGATGGCAAACAACTTAGACACCACCAACAGCCTGGACAGAGTCCATAAATCCCACTTAGAAGTAAATTAGAACTGCATGCTTTGGTAGCCACAAAAATGGATTTATTCAACTACACAATGTACGAGTTACAACTCTGGCAAACATCATGAAGGCAAAGGAAGGTTTAAAAAGTAGCAAAACACATTTGCAAAGGCATTCTTCAAAATACTACAAACAAAACCTAACATGTTTGCAATAGAGACTAAGGCAGTTCTCCAAAATAAATCTGACAGTGATAAAAAGCAGCTCTCTGTTAAAGCACTGCTACCTGACCACACAAAAAGAAAACTCATTACTCCACTCTCAGGAGGGTCTGAGTTAAACCAACAAACCATTCACACAACAGTTCAAGCCTTCTGGGACAACTACTTCTACTGGATAAACGGGGCTGTTGGAGCAAAACAGACGCATTAAAGGAGAACTTCTGCGTTGAGCACATGCGTTGCGATAACATTCGCCACAGCACAAGCCTCCAGTTACGTGCAGCAGTAATTGGGCAATTCAGCCGCACTAAGTCTCGGTGGCTGAGCGTTCATTGCTGCGCAAAGCTGTGCTTCCAGAGATGCCACCTCTCAGCTGCCAGGGCACAGCCAAAACCGCTCCACTCCAGCAGCGGCGAAAACTCCCTCGCGTTTCCTGCTCCAACTGGAGCCTGCACAACTCCCTCTGGCCCCTGGGGCCCAGGCGAGGCCCCGCTCGCCCCGTGCCACAGCCAGCCGCACAGGAGGCGTCACTCACCAGGTGTAGATCTGCAGCTCGCTGGAGGGCACGTTGCCGCGGGAGAACTCGTCCATGCGGTGGTGCCGCCCATTGTTGGTGGTGAAAACGCGAAGCAGCAGCGGGCACGTCTGCGGGGTGAGAATGAGCACGGGGGTGAGGATAGGGGCGAGGAGCCGCAGGGGTGGGGATTAGGATGAGGGGCCGTTCACCACGCCCCCCCACCCCGCGGCCTGAGGCCCCACGTCGTCACCAGACGCTCACCACTTCCCCCAGCCCCGCTGCCCGCCCTGGAGCGGCCGGCGAAGCGGCGCGGCACGACTACCCCGCATTCCGGACACCTTCTCACGGTCGATCGGCTTCTCCGGCTCCTTCTTGATCTCCTCCTGCGTCACCCGCGACTCCACCGCCATCTTGCCGCGCCGCTCCCGGATGTCCCGCCGCGCACCGCCCATCTCGCGAGAGCAGGGGCGGGAGCGGCCCCGCCGGGGCTCCTCCCCCGGGCCTGAGGCACCGCCCTTCCCACAGGGAGCCGCGGGTGGACGCGGCTTTAGCGTAGGGAGCTGTGCAATCAGTCGCTGTAAGTAGCAGCAGGGTGAAGTAAATTAGCGGGAAATCTCTTTAGAATCTCGTTTCCCTTAACATTACATTCAGGGAAAGGTCAAATGCATACGCTTCCCATTTATGGTCTTGGGGTTTTATTCCACAAGTGGAATCTTTCATTAGGTTAAATTTGAGTCTGTGGTTGTGTTTCACAAAATAAGCAGGAATATATAATATCTACAAAAGAGTACAAAATACGTGATTTTGTGAAGCGATAGCTTTTTTTAAATGTCGAGAGTTGCTTGCTACTCAGAACAGTATGGAGAGAGGGGTTCAGTTGTTTCCACAGAATTTACACTTGGATTATCTCCTCTGAATTGATTTCTCATTTTGAGAGTAAAACAAAATCAAGTTTCTCTGTGAAATTATGCAGAAGCATATGTGCTTGCAGGTGCAAAATAATCACACATCAGGGACTCAAAGATTTGCTGGGGCTGGAAGGGAGCTCTGGAGGAGGCTGCCCAGTCCAAAGCCCTGCTCAAAGCAGGATCAGCAAGGGCTGGTTGCCCAGGGTCACCTCTGTGTGGGTTCTAAATATACCCAAGGATGGAGATCTCTGAGCAACCTTCTCCAGTGCTCAGTCGCCTTTGCAATTAAAAAATAGAAAGACAAAAAAAAAAAAGGTCATTTCTCTTGCCAGTTTGTGCCTTTTACCTCTGGTTCTGTGGCTGGGCATTGCTGAGAAGCCTGGCTGTGAGTCTTTGCTCCTGCCCGCCAAGTATTCCCACACAGTGAGCCCTCTCTCTGAACAGTCCCAGCTCTCCCAGCCTGTCCTCATGCCACACATTCTCCCATCCCTTCACCACCCCATTAAGCCGTATTCAATGCTATATTACTGCACTGTGCCTGCACTGCTCACACAGTTCTCTGTTGGTGCTTGCAGCAGTGAACAGCACGTGTGCCACTGGAGCTGTGTCTCAGGGTCCCTGCTGAGCAGTGTACATCTCCGAGTCAGGGGGTTCAGGGTGTCTTCAGGCTGCTGTCCCGAGAGTAAGTCTAGCACCAGAAGTAAGTATAGTAAGTTCTGCCTCGTGAAAAAAGCAGGAGCTTGTTAAGGTGGTGTAAGTGTTGAAGTACCTGTGCTCCAAGGGTGATGATGTGGTTTGATTTCACTCTTCTGAACGCTGTCGATGCATGTTTCAAAGGTATTATTTATTAAAAAAATATTTAGGGGAGAAAAATATTATAAAAATATATTCGCACATGATGTTTCTGTGTACATCATAAAGAAGAAAAAGGGTTATGAGTCCATACTATTAAAAAAAAGCTCACCAAATACAAGATGAGAGAACCAGCAACCTACTAGAGTTCACCCTCAGTTTTTATTAACTTCCTTTTGTAGTAGTCTGGATAGTGTTGTACAGTTTTTAATCTACATTAAGTTACAGCATATCATCATTTTGTTACCATGGGCAATGACTCAGCCGTGCCACCATTTGTGGGATTTGATTTCTCAGGCAATTATACAGTTTATTACTCTGCTAAAATTAATTGTATCTGCCATGATCATACACACTTCGGGCTCCATGTGTGAATTACCATTTCTTAAATAAAGGAATTTATGTCTAGAATCAAGTATTGTAAAGGAACAGCTGTAACAAATGAGGTACAATTCTGTTACAAATCTGAGTAGTTCCTTCTGGTAGAACTTTTGGAGTACATTATTTATGTGAAAAATGACCCTAGTGGGCCTGAGTTTTAAGTAAATTAAAGCATTAATTAATTTATTACGCATTAACTGTATCAACACAATTTGTTACCAGTCTAAAATCTTAGGTTCTTATGTTACGTGTTTGGAAGTGAAGGTTGAGAATTATTTGGAAATGAAAATGCAGTGATGTGACTGCAGGGTGCGGGTTTTACTCAGGATGGGGCTGTCTGGTTAAACAAGGCAAAACACCATAAGCTGGGTTCCCACAGGTTTAGGCTGAGGTCTCAGGTGTACTGGAGTTGGTCCAACTGCTTGCTTTTGCCAAGAGGAGGGGGATTTAGGTCCCACTGCTTGTCCTTAGTCACGTGATGGGTTTTTCCCCTCCTTTCTGGCAGGCATGACTCTCACTAGATGCTTCCAAAAATAAGTTAAGTTCCCCGGTTTAAGAGGAAACTATCTAGTGGGTTCTCTGGCAGTTAATTGCATTTGACACTTTCTAAACTGATTCCACTATTGCTAGACCTGTTTGGTGCAAGGCGAGTGGTGGGAAGCGCACATCCAGGAGCAGCTGGGAGGCGGAGGGAGAGAATAGGACTGGAACAGGGGGTGTCCCTTCAGTGGCAGTGAGATGGTTGACTGCCTCACCCTCCCTTCACATTTTCTTAGGTTTTGGGGGGGCGAGAGGTCTCCTCTGCTTGTTCAGGGATGCTGTGCGCTGTGCAAAGAATGTCTGTACATGCAAACACATATATGTAGGGTATGCTGTAAGGAAAATGAAAGCTCCTCACCGAGGTGGTGAGGCAGGGTAAGACTGTGCATAGGAGCAAGTCTCCAGCCTTTGTTGTTGTGAAGGCCTAAAATATGACTCAAACTTTTTCAGCTGTTAGTGCCTGTAGAGCAGGAGACAAGTGGTTTGGAAGCATGAATTGCCCCTTTAAGTATTGTTAGCACATGTCCTTAAAGAAGTGGTTATTTAAATAGCAAACTGTGAATTGTTTGTTGGGGCATCTAGGACAGGTATGAATGAGATGGCGAGTTGGTGCCGTTAGGAAGTGGGACTGGGCAAAGCTGCCACAGCCCTGTAGAGAAGAGCACTGTGGGTCAAGGAGCCTACAAAACACTTACTGTGACTAAATTGTGACTGAAAGGGAAAAACAAAAGGAGCAGTTGGTATGGGGTAACTTAAAACTTTCTAGGCAGAACGGAAGGATTATACCAAATAACAAATGTCCTTGGGAAGATACAGAAAGTAACGGCGTAGCTGAGCCTGGGATATCAACCGTTGAGGCAAACCTCCAAGAAACTAGAAAAATTGTAACATGACCAGAACAAGGAAATCCAAATATTTCAGAACTATGAGTGTATTGAATCTGAGTGCAAGGAAGTTGAATTAGCCTCAGCAGCATACTACTTCCAGGTTCCCAAGGCTCCCAGGATTTCTGTCTTCTTGGCTGTGTTTCTGAGTTCTTTCTAACCAGGACTACATACAGCCCCTTAATTTTTCTTGGTTGTATGTGTATCCCATAAAGCCCATTTGATAGAGGACTTGGTCTTTATCTTGATTGCAGAAAGTTCAATTACCGTGTTCTGGAAACAGAACAATCAACTTTGAACATCTTTACAATCAACTGAGTGAGCAAAGTCTCAAATTTGATGGAGCTTCTACTGCAGACCGGTTTTAACTGGTGGAGGAAGAACACAGGCACAACTTCTTTGCAAATACGATTTGCAATCCGATTGCTGGTATTTCCTACTGTTTGTGTCATGGTGATGTCACGGGTGTGTTTTTATGTTCAGAATGCTCTGTGTGCAGTAGATTTCACTACAGTGTTTTAATTTCCTGTGTTTTGTACCAAAGTTAGTGTGAATTTCAAGGGCCCTGTAGTGCTGCTAGACAATGACACTGTTTTCATTTAAGCTTCAGTTTTTGTTCCCTGTTTTGAATTTAGGTGATTTGGGCTCACAAAATGCGCCGTAACTGTTGGGCTTCTGTGCTCCTATTCAACCTGCCCATGAGGCAGCAGGTGAATGAGTCAGTGCAGGAGAGACTGGCAGGGCTGGGATGTAGAAAAGGACTCTGGCATTGGATGTGTAAAGCCTGCAGAGACCCCCGAGGCAGCATCCTGATTCAGGAGCACCAAGACTTAGCTACCTGGGAGGAATCTGGACTTTTATATAAATTACATATATATTTTTCTCTTCTTTTTTTTTTTTTTTCCTCTGTTAAGTCATCAGAAGGACCAAAAGGTAATAAAAATACTTTAAATATGATTTACTGTTCTACAATATTGCAAAATGATTTAACATTAATGATTTAATGTGGCCGTAGCACCAGTGAGGCTGTGCAGCCCTGTGCTCGCTCCAGGCACACAGGCGGCGTACGCGAGGCACAGCCACTGCTGTGCCTTGTAAGCACGCTGCCTCGTACTTGCCAGTGTCAGACCTTGATTAAAGTTGAAAGCGGTTTGAGATGTTGCCAAATGTTATCATTCTGCCATTCTGCTGGAACTATTCCACATCAGGTGTTTCCTAAAAGAATATCCTCGGGATGCTTTTTTTTCAGTTTCAGAAAAAAATAATCAAAGAATAATGTATTAGGCAGATGAGCATTATCACTCACATTTCCGTTACTTCTGTTCATCTTAGATACCAACAGCAGTTTGTCAGAAACCTGCAGCATCCACATGCTTTTGAGAAAGAAAGAAAATTTGTCAGATGTGCTTACTCCTGTGTTAGAAATATTCTCAGAAAGCAAATACACTTGACTGAACTGTAACTTTTTAAAAAAATACTCTGTGATTTATCTGAAGTCAGCTGAGACCAATATTGGACACCTGGGCATGTGAGGGATTCAGAAGGATGTCCACACTGCTCCTGAGCTCTGCCACAGGCCTGAACTCAGGAGCTAGGAACAGTGGGGATCTATCTTGTTTTCCTCAGGGTGCTGCTGCCCACAGTGGGCAGCGATGAAGGATGCAGGATGTGACCCTGCCTGCATCCCCTGAGCAGTGTGAGGAGGGAGCTGGAGAGCCACAGCACTTCAGGCCGATCCAGCGCAAAACCGCTCACAATCTAGATCAGCTAGAGAGTACAGGTTATGCAAGAGAGGTCCAGCCAAAAATTGTAATGGCTGCTTGAATTTCACCTGGAGGAGATCAGAACAAACTGGAACTTGTAGCTGTCAGGAGAGGAAAACAGACTTCAGTTTCAAGTAAAGAAAAAGTAACTCTTGATCTGTCCCATAGAGATATTTTCTTCTCTATACAAATATCCGTGAAGGTGGGATGGTGAGGTGTACTAAATATTCTATTGATTTTTCCTGGTGGAGTTGTAGACTCGGTTACAAAATATAAAATTAAGGAAGAAATGTTTCCAGAATATAAACCTGGATTTCATTAAAACATGTTGTCATTTCTCTATAAAATGCATCTGCTACAATATTCCAGAAATTTTAGACACACAATAGAGTAATAAACTGCTTTTATAACTTGGGTATTACTCTACCATAGATTCCTGATTTCCCCCCTACTGTTTGTCTGAAATTACCTCAGTACAAAAACGTTCATACGCTGTAAGGGAGGAACAAATGAGCTGTCATTTCAATAAGTGGAAATTTTTTAAATTGTGTATGAGACGTGTTTTATAGAGAGGACAACCAACACTGGAAGTTGGTCAGCCTGTAATATCACTGCAGATAGTTAGGTCAGCAGTGTGGGTCCCTGCCTGTACTCCATGGGAGCTGTTTCCTGGTTTTCCTTCACTGGGTCAGCTCCACTACTGGACGCAGTGGTGAGAAACCAACCCAGTGTGAAGGTTACTTTCATTGCTGGTGCTTTCCCCAGTTGCAGATGCTGCTGCCACCCACTAAGTGAACTGATTTTCCCTGGGGACACAGAGGCTGCCTGACCCTCTGCCCCTGTGCTGGCTGCTCTGAGGCTGCACTATCCTCCAAGTGCCCTGCATGGCAAAGCCAGCATGTTCCCTTGCAACATCAGCAGCTGGAAGAGATGTCCTTAATATTGTCTTCCACATTTCCTGTGCAGACAAATCCCTTCCCTGCCTGCTTCCTGGATTAATGTGATCCCATCCTTGAATATGACACGAAAGTCTGAGAAAGGGGCGAGTGTCTGCATCAGATAGACACATTCCTGTTCCTGCTTTGGTGGGAACATTTCCATGAGTAAGTGTTAACAGATTAGGTTGATAGTTATTTCAGTGTCTTCCCCCAGATATTTGTTATTTTCCCTTCCCATCAAAGAATAATATTAAAGTACTTAAGCTTTTTCTACTAAGGAAGAAAACTCCAACTGAGTGTACCAACATACACATATTTTGTATGCGGCTCCCTGGCTACACTTCTCTTCATCTTGCCATACACTCCTAGAAGTTTCCAGTCTGTGGCACACACTGTTCCTGTTGAAAATAGTAAATGGATAAGGATGGATCCCGCATGCCCAGAGCAGGTATTTCCTTCTCTGTTTTCTGCCCCAGTATGATGGATCTTAACACAAAGAGCCTCCCGTCTCTGTGGCGTTTCACAGTGGTCCTGTGACGATGAGGAAACTGTTGACAAGTCAATCCTCTCTGGGCAGCCCAGGTAAGAGGCATGCTTTTTCTGGCTTCATTCTGGGGCTCACAGAGCCCCACAGAAGGTTTATGAGAGCAGTGCATATCCTCCATAAGAAAGGATGATGTTGTGTAAGCCATTATGTGTGTCCTGCCTCCAGAAGCATTGTCATAAAGAGTCAAGCAAAACTTTTCTCCAGAATAAGCAGTTCCATGTGGCCAGCCTTGTCAAGCACAAAATGAAGCCTCAGCACCCTGAGACAGCTCAGCTGCCTTGCAGAAATATCTTTTGTGGCTCAACAAGAAGGTCAGAAAACCCAATTCTCTTTCTCTTTTTGGTTTCTTTTGTGGTTTTTTTCTGAGTGGCCACTTATGACGAAAACTTTCTGGCTGCGATAAATTACCCACAACATTTTGAATAATTCAGTACAAAACCAAATTCTTTTCTGAATGCTATGCAATATCAATTAACTCTTAACAAGCTTTTTTAAAGAAAGGGAATGTCCATCACTGGGAGTTTACGATATGTGATGATTGAGTCCAGAATGAATTCTGACAGCTTGGTTACCACAAGCTCCTCAGAGACACAGGGCTTAGTGGAAACACTGAAATAACCCTAATGGTAGTGGCAGGAATAGTGCCAGTGAAATAGAATGTGCTGTAGGCACAATGCAAGGCAGAATCACTTCAGCTCCCGCACACAGTAACTTTGAAAGTTCCTAGAAAATTTGTGCATGCCTATTCCTTGGACCAAGAAAGGATAACCTCTCTAGGTACCACTGGCAATGGTTATCAGCTGTATTATATTCCATTTTGCATGTGGCACAAGGTGCTGGGGAAATTGCAAATGTAGGAAGTCTTGCTGCAGAGCAATGAAGGCCCGTTGGGGCTGTAGATGAGCGATCGTAAGGGCATGGGAAGAAGTGCACACAGTGCCCAGGGTGCTGGCAGGAAGAAATCACTGCTTTTACATTTCTTGCTATTCCTTCCCCATCAGCCCTCTTGGCAGAGCTGGTCAGGGTGAGCTCTCCATAGAGTTATTGCAATGAAACAGCTCAGCAAAGGCTTCATAAAGAGTTTACAAAAATCCTGCTGCTCTTGCCTGGACTGGGTGAGGAAGGGTTCACACGAGCAGCTTTGCTGGCACATCAGAGGGCCAGAGGGGATGGTGATAAAAGGCATCCTTCTTGCAGTGGTTCAGTTGGAGTCAGAAGATGACATCTGTCCATAAGCTGGTGGTTTCAAATGACTTGCTTTACAATGTGACAAGTTATGTGACAGCATTACAGACTGTGACATTTCAGATTGCTGTGAGCAGCACTCCAAAAAATAACTAAGTGCCTCACAGACTTGTTAAAGGGAAAATTCTTGGAAATGAAGAAAGGAGGAGAAAGGAAACTATTTAAAAAGAAGTGGATAAGAAAAAAAATCTTCTGTTAACACTTCTTTACAGTTAGGTTTATGTTTTGTTATCCGTGTTACAAAGCTAAGAATAATTCAGAATCATTTCTATAAAACTTCAGGGCATAGAAGAGCAGAAGAAGTGGCACTTCTACACCCCTTAGATTAGATTTCTTCAATGTGAAGCAAGACAAAATAAAGTCTATTTTATTTGGGCTTAAGGAATGTAAAGGTATAATAATTACTAGCTGATACACCAATTTAATGCAGGTGTTCAGAGTTTTAAAAGATAAAGAGTGATAATGACTCAAAGTTGCCTTTAAAAAGAGATGTCAGGATTTTCAAATTTTAAAAAATGAGTCCTAGAAAAAGAAACCCCTATTACATGGAAGGAATTGAAACTCTCAAATATGAAAAGTACAAGAATTCTGTTCCCAGAGATATGGATAGATCACCCTGCCTGTTAGAGGTGAGCAATTACTAAGCATAAAGATTTGAAAATTTTAAAGTGAAATATTAAGGACACAGGGCACAGTTACTGCTAAATTTTTGCATACAGATTCTGCTGTATGGGCTAGATCTTAAAATGTTGTTGAAGTTCAGCAGTCTGGCTGATGAGAGCTTCTTTCAGACTTGGGCCTGGCTTCACCCAAAAAAATACAGAACTGCTGCTCAAACATGCTTCAAACAGTCACGTGAATGAGATTCAGAAAGGATTTTAGCCATGACTGAAGAAGGAATGATACACTGTTGAAGTTATTAATTGGTTTCTGATTAGGAACCATGAAGACCAGTCAGAATGAGAGATTCACAAGCGTCCATCCATCTTGGGCTGCAAACTAAGTGGGAAGATTTCTGTATTTGTGTTAACATAGCTGTAGTTCTTAGAGCTGTGGCCAGCTGATGCAGGTGATTTGGCCTACAGAGGCATTACACGTTTTTCACTATATGTTTGGATGGCAGATGGCATTTTTGCTCAGTCATGGAGAAATTCCTACTGCATTTGTACTCAGGGATGCCTGGATTTTGGTGAATGCTTTTTCATCCCACAGTCTTTGAGCCTCTTGTCTTAAGCTGGTAATTTTTGTGGTGTCAGTGGTGGAAGACCACCAAGAACAGGCTGTGCACCTGCTCCTGGGAGCTCCAAAGCTCATCCTCCTCTTGCTCTCTTGCAGGATGTGAATTATATGGCTCTGTTAGCTCTGTACAGATGCTGACAGCTGAACTGCAGGAGAGTTTACAGTTTCTTCAGGCTGCCTGAATGAGTCTTGGCTTCTTGCTGGGACAGCAATCCCATGATCCCAACCACCAGGATTGTGAGTGGCTTCATCAGTGGCTAGCTGGCAGAGATAATAGATGGGAAAAGGTAGTTGAAAGCAGCTGGTCCCTGGCAAGATTGAAAAACATCAGGTGCAAGTGTTACTGGCCCTACCTGTGCATCACTGATGGAGCAAGGCTGCAGAGGCATTGCTGAAATGTGGGAATTACACTTGGTGCATGCCATTTCCTGGTCCAGCCAGGAGTAAAGCCAAAACTATGACAAACAGAAATGCAGTCTTTTGCTAATGTCATAGCTTTTAAAAGACTTCTAGAAAAGTTGAATCCTGCTTTCCTGACTGTAACCATGCATCCTTAATCCCAAACCACCTTTTCTTTTGCTGCCACATTCTAAACAAGCCCTCTGACTTCTGGAGGAGGAGTGTGCAGGGCTCCAGGCTTGCTGTTTGATGAAAGTGTGTAAACTTTCACTCACTGGAGCGCTGTAGCAGAAGAGGAATGAGACAGGCATGGTGCAGGCAGGGTGTCCTTGCACAGGGAGTGTGGCCATGGCAAGTCCCTGGGGAGTTTGAGCCAAGGTTTGTGCCTGTCCAGCCACACCAGCACCACCATAGGGAACAAACTGGGACATTAAACTCCTCTCACTGAGTAGCTGATTCAGCTCCTACACAGTCCTCATGCAAGGAAATAACACATTTCTCCCCTGAAATTATTTTGTATTTCCCTGAAAGGTTCTTAAAATATCCATGACACAAAGCGTAAAGGAAAAACTGCTGGAATTTGGTCCTGCTGAGGGTAAGATAACAATGTGAAGGACATGAGGCAAGGTACCATTTAATTGTGCTTTACTAGTGCTTGTAATTTACATCTCATCGCTTTCAAGGCCTCTGCTGGTAATATTTCCTTCTAAGAATAGAGCTTAAAGGTATTTTAAGAATTCTAGCTGTTGTGCAATTAATAGGGTAACACTTTGTTCTGAGTAAAAAGATCTGCTTGTTTTGAGCAGTAACAGTATTTTGCATGTAAAAAAGGGGGAATGGGGAATGTTTTATTGCCAGCACTTTTCTTTACAGGGGGATGAATCACTTACATTCTTGGCAACCAAGCTCAAATTCACAAGAATGCTCAGTTTGATCAACTTCCTTCAAAACACTAAGCTCAAAGTACAGAGGAAAAAAGAGAGAAAGAAACTTGGATGGGCTTGGATGTGGAAGACATTACAAGATGGACATCCAAGCAGGAAGACAATAAATCTAGTGTACAAATTGTTTTGCCTGAAGCAAGTCACTGACTTGCTGTTACAAGAGGGTCCAGTCTAAATTAAGAGAGTACTGGAAGGGAAAAATAAAACGCGGAGGAAAAGAGCCAGAGCAGAGAAAGAAAACCCCTGCCGATCTGGCAGACATGGCGGATGCTGTGTCAAACATGAGTTTATTTGCTAAAAAAACAATGTGAATTTTGACGAAAAATTACCACACTTCCCTTCAGAATGGAAGATTTGTGCTGAGAAACAAAATATGAGAATATGGTTAGTTTAGGTGAGAGGAAAGTGCCTATGTTCAGGCTGTCGTTTCACACAGCAAAGGCTGAGGCAGGAGCGCAGGGCGAACCAAGCCATGCCCTCGTTGCTCCTCTCCACCTGTGCTGTGGACCCCACTGAGGAAGGGATGGCACTGAAAATGGTCCCTTTTAGTTTTATTCTAATGGATTCTTTTTCAGCTGGATTGGTTGCCTGGGCTGGTTCACCAAGCAGCCACTCATGACACTGCACAATATACCCGAGTGTCAGTGGAGGAGATGACAAGAGTAAGGGGACATGGCAGAGGGGGAATGAAGAAGCTGGACAGGCACTGCTACTGTGCCACCTCATTTGTGATCTTCTACACAGCACTGGTCTAAGGGACATTTGGCCCTGCTGCACCCTTCTGGTCAGAGACAGTCAAGTGGCAGCTTAAATGAGACCAGCACGATTGCTTGTTGGCTGAAGTAAAAACAACCCAAGCAAAACCCAAAACATTATTTAGTGTGGAATTTCCCTTTTTCTAGGTCATCCTGTGGTCATGCAAACAGCTGTGTCAGTATAAAAGCGTGACAGTGAGGAGTGGTGGAAGACATGAAGGGAAGTACTGCTCCACAGTACCTTTTGATTTCCCCTTGCTCTTCACCCCAGTGTCCTGCCACCCCTCACCTGCAGTGCACACGGGGCTGCAGCACCTCCGGATGATTAAGGTGAGTGTGTCACGTCCTGCAGCCAGCATAGGGTTGCTGGGCTTCTGTTCAGGGTGTCCTCCCAAAATATATTTGGTACTTAGTGAACCTAATATGGGGAGAAAAAATAATTGGGGAAGAATGAGAAGGCAGAGGCCTAGGTGGGCTGGGCCTGACCCCAAAGGATAAGAGCAACTCAAAGCAAGACCCAAGATACTGCAGAAGTGTTGGTGTCTAATAACCTCAGCATCACACAGTTGCTGTTGGGTGTCTTCAGGATCCCAATTTCAGTAGGTTTCTCACTTCTGTCATGCTCTGCAGTGCCCATACAGTGAATCCAGTACTTCTCTCTGATTCTGTAATCAGATATGTTGCCTTTATGTACTAAATCCCACACTTTTGGGACACTGAATATACTATGTATTCACCAGGCAACCACATCCCATTCATAGAATAAGACCAGTGCTTCCTGGTCTGGTTTCCTGTACACAGATTGTACAATAGGTCAGCACAGGTCCTGGGGATATATCCAGGTTTTCCACATGTGTAGCCTTCCTATCCAAGCTGCAGTACAGACAATCCTCAAACATCTGTGCAGGCAAATTTTCTGGGCAGAAAAAGAAAATATCTAGAAATCTGGACAGAGAGCAGCCCCAAGTCAGAGCCTCCAACACATCATGAAACACTGGACCAAGCCCCCAAAGACAAATGTGTGGAATCTTTGCACTGGAGTTTTTAAAACTAAACAAGTATCTGCCATAGTGAAGAAGGACAGCCTAAACTAGATCCTTCACAGCCTTGTTTCCTATAAGGAAGGACTAGTTTGACCCTCTGCAGCATGAAGAATGGCAAGCACAGTCTGTTCTCTGCTCTGCAACCTGCTCTCTCCTTCTCCAGCCTCTTGCTGGAATCAGTGTGAAACCCAGTGCAGACGCTCGGGGCTGGGCGCTGAGAAAAGGGAGGTTTGTATGCAATGAGTCCGTGTATTCATGCATGAGAGAACCTGTGGCAGCAATGGTAATAGTACTACAGAACAAGTTGAAGTTTTTTTCAGGATTAAAATAAGCAGAACAAGAGCCAGTTGTTGTTTTGGGGAAGAGGAAAGGAGTTGATGTCAAAATGTTTCACCGACTTGGCAAAAATGCCAAGCTGGCCCTGCCTGCAGAATACATGGACTTCAAAGGGCTTATCTTGAATAAGAATTGAGGGAGCCAGATTACTGTTTCCTACATGGATTCAGCTGAGGTTAAATGATATGCAAGGCTATATCCCAAGGGTGTGTTTTCCTTCTGATGCCAGCCAAGTTGCTGACACCTCTGCCTGCGGGTTTGTGGGATCAGTCTTGCTTTAGCTGCACACATCCGGAGGGAGCTCAGTTCTGACCCACCACCAGAAAGAGTAGGTCCCACTCTCACAACTGGTCACTTCAGCAGCGCTGGTGCACAGTGGGAGCACTGAAACAGATGGCGAGGCTCTTGCTGCAGTGGTGAGCCGGTACTCAGGAGGGGCGTGTGGTTCTTAAACAGGATGCAGGCTGAATAACCCTCCATTCCTGAAGAGGGTGGTCCCCGAAGGTCAGGGCTGCCTTCAATGGTGTGGCAGCATGAGAGGAAACTGCCTCAGAGGGTGCTTTCATAATGCTCAGACTATGAATAAATTCAGCCTGTTGTACTCTGGGTTCCCAAGTGTTACTCATAAAAAATGTGAATAAGGAGAATAAGGTTAGGTAAAGAACAATTCTCCAGCTAAACTTTCTTTACAGGATGAACAGGGGTCCTCCTCCTCCCACCCTTTGTCTGATTTCAGACAAAGAGCTTTGCATGCTGTGTAGGAGTTCTCTTTGCTGCGTGGAAGGAACATACGGATTGTAGGTGATACAAACCTGGAAAAGCTTAGTTCACAGAGTAACAGAATACCTGGGGTTGGAGGGGACCTCTTGATGTGATCTAGTGCAAACCCCTACTCAAACAGGGTCAACTACAGCAGGTTTCTCAGGACCATGCCCAGTCAGATTTGCAAATCCCCACTTATGGAGGCTCCGCAGCCTCTCTGGGCAACTGAATGGACAGGCAATGACCAGAGACCTGATGTCAGTACAGATAATTTTGACACTTTTTCACCTTTATGGTAAATTATTAAAGTACAATCTGAATAAATGAACTTGATAGTCACTTTGATGCCTTTTCCTGGTCTTAAAATTAAGAGAGCTGAACACAGTTAAGAGGGGAAAAGGGCTTTACCTCGGTATTTATTTAAAGATCCTTAGGTGCACTGAAATGCAAATCGAAATGCACCCCAAAATCCCACCGAAGAAAATGGCCACACACAATGTGATGTGTATACAATTATATGCCTTGCAAAAATTAGCATATCTATCAAATATTCCCCAGTGCGGGACTCCAGCAAGACCCCCATCCGAGGAACCTTCCCCCTGGATGGGCCTATCTTTGTTTACAGAATGTGTTCTGGAGAGGACCTTGCTTTCTGGAGTTTTCAGAATGTTTGGTCTCTAGGCTTAACGAAATACTAGGTCTAAGAGGAGTTATCAAACTTAAAGAATTATAACTATGTAGGCTAAAAGCACTAAGAATATATAAAGCTATATAAAAGAGTGTATAAAAGGAGTATAAAAGAAAAAGCAAAAAATCATCATGGCATCAACTTATTGACTGGTTCTGAGAGACTGGGTATAAAATGATGTGGACCAAGGCTGATCCATACTTAACCCAGCTGCATAAGTCTGGGAAAAAGATAGTCAAAGAGACAGTTGGGTGCTACATGGGATTAACACACTGTGGTCCCATGGGAACACTCCCAGTTCAGGACAGCAGCAGCCATTACTCCAGTCAGTGCTGTGCTAATTTAGTGGAAGGAGGACCAAGGGTCTCTGAACCTGTTACAACAATAAATCCAGAAAAACTATGAATATTTTTCATCCTTTAAAACACAAAGAGTTTTCTGAGAATATTTGTCCCTTAAATTCCAGACGATGAGGAAACAGATAGGGTCATGCTTTCTGTTCTCATGCTTTGGAGCCAACGCTTTACCCTGACCATCACTGTTACCAAGGCAGCATCACAGTTCTGGCAAGAGATCTTATCTGAAATCGTAACAGAGGCACATTTAGGCTATTCAAGGCAGTTTCATATTGCTCAAGCTAAAGTCAGTGAAATGTTTCAATTAGCAAGCAAATACAGTCTGTCGATTTCCTCTGTGTGATGAACAAAAATCTGTCTGCTTCCTCCCCAAGTACAGTACAGCATGTCTGAGCCACTGGCTACTATAATTAGGATGGGGAAAACATTTATGTGGCACTATAAAGGTGAACTCGGTGCTTTGCAAGTACAAAAGCACTAAAGTTGTTCCCAAAGAATTCAGAGTCAAATGTGGTCAAGAAAATACACGAGGCAATTCTCTACAGGGAAAAATGGATCCTGCAGAGATGAAGAATCACCAGGGCAGCAGGTCTGAATGACAGATCTGGAAAAGGGAACTGTTGGGCTGAATGACTGGATCTCACTCAGAAACACTGGAGTTTCATTCCTAATCTGCCATGGACCTCACAGGTAACCCTCAGGAGTCAAGGATTCTGTGCATGAGTCTACCCTGTAAAACTGGCATTACTTTGACTCACTCAGTTTCAAAATTAAAGGCAGGCTACGGAACAGAGGGTGGGAGGAGACGAGGTACTGTGGCAGGATAGCATCAGGAGGCACTTGGGAAGCAAGAGAGGAAACAGGGGCAAAGAAGAGGAAAACCTCTGAAGATTGAGGAGGCAGGGAGCCAATGGCAAGAGTAAAAAATGAGATGGGATCCTTCAAGTGTAGGGGAGGAGAAGGTAGATAGACAAATTTTTGGTTAGGCTAAAGGGAGTTCAGAAAACCTGAAAGAGAAGCTGTCCGTGAATTACAGTAGCTAAAACAGGTAATGGCCAGAGCATAGAGAAGAACTGTAGTCATGGTGATAGAAAAGCAAGGACCACTTCAAGAAGTACTGAGACAGAAACTAAATGCTTCAGATTAGGACTTTCATGAGAGACCAGTGATGTGAAATAAAAGGAAAGAAGTTTAAAAAAACCCTGCCTGAACTCAGAAAAAAATAGAGGAAGTACAGAAATCAGATTTAAGACAACTGATACTTTTATATTGAACAAAATCGATTTGAGGCAGAATTAATATGTAATAGTAGCAAGAGCTTCAGGAGAAGAAATTTTAAAAACCACAGGGATCTACAACTGAATAGTCATGGAAGAATCATTTCAGAATCATTGATGATAGTATCATCAGAATAGAAGATCATTTGCCCTCTAGAAAGCTGCAGGCAGAAATGATCAGATGCAATCAGGGGAGGAGCATGGAACGAACAGCAGTGCCACGTTTCAGGGGCCACCACACAAAAATCTCCAACTACACATTTTGTGTCACCCACTCTGGGCACACACTGCCCCTCATTTGTCAAGATGAGGGTTCAGCATGATGTTTCAAATGGTCATGATGAGCAGCAGAAACTGAAATTCCAAGTGGCCAAGAAAACACTTGTTGCATACAAACACAGTCTTTGCTTGCATTTCACAACATTGCAGAAGGCTTAAAAAGTAATCTCCAAACTTGCACACCCATATCACTGTGTACACAGAGAATGGCTAAACAGACCTGGTGTGCGTTGAAATTCACGTCAAAGCCGGAGCCTGCCCTCTTGCTCCATGTGCACCAAGGGCTTAGCATTGCAGAGAGCATTTGAGAATCTGGACTTGTGTGTGAATCTTTGAGAAGAAGAGCAATTAGACTGCTCTTGTTAGGATAAAGGGAGTACAAAGGAGCATGGTGAGAAACTGTGCATTAATTGCAGAACTTGAAGCAAAAAATGGCCAGAGCACAGAGAAGACTTTTAAAAAGGGAAAAAAGGAAGACCCAGGGAACTACAGGCATGTCAGTCTCGTCTCTATGCCCAGCAAGATCACAGAGCAGATCCTCCTGCAAACTATTGAAAAGCATATGGAAAATGAGGTGACTGGTGACAGCCAACATGGTTTCACTAAGGGCAAATCATGCCTGACAAATTTGGTGGCCTTCTACAGCAGGGTTACAACAGTAGTGGATAAAGGAAGAGCAACAGACATCATCTACCTGGACTTGTGCATTTGACATGGTCCCATATGACATCCTCATTTCTAAAATGGAGAGACATGGATTTGATGGATGGACCACTTAATGGATTGGGAACTGGCTGGATGGCCACACTCAGAGTTGTGGTCAACAGCTTAATATCCAAGTGGAGACACGACAAGTGGCATTCCTCAGGGGTTGCTATTGTGACTGGTGCTGTCTAACAACTTTGTCAGTGATGTGGACAGTGGCATTGGGTGCACCCTAAGCAAGTTTGCCAGTGACACTAAGCTGTGTAGTGCGACTGATGCTGGAGGGAAAGGATGTCATCCAGAGAGGCCTCAACAGGCTTGAGAGGTGAGCCCATGTGAACCTCATGAAGGTCAAAAAGGTCAAGTGTAAAGGTCCTGCACCTGGGTCAGGGCAATCCCAAGCACAAATACAGGCTGGATGGAGGATGGATTGAGAGCAGCACTGAGCAGAAGGACTTGGGGGTGCTGGTTGACAAGAAACTTGGTATGTTTTGGCAACGTGCTTTCACAGCCCAGAAAGCCAACTGCATCCTGGGCTGCATCCAAAGCTGCATGGGCAGCAGGGCAAGGGAGGGGATTCTGCCCCTCTGCTCTGGTGAGACCCCACCTGCAGTGCTGCTCTGGGGTCCCCAACATAACAAGGGAGTGGGTCCATTGGAGGACCATGAAGAAGATGATCAGAGGGCAGGAGCACCTCTCCTATGAAGACAGCCTGAGAGAGTTGGGATTGTTCAGCCTGGAGAAGAGAAAGCTCTGGAGAGACCTTAAAGCAGGCTTCCAGTACTTGAAGGGCACCACATGAGAGCTGGAGAGTCTTTTTATGAAGGCATGTAGTGCAGGACAAGGGGAGTAGCTTTCAACTGACAGAGGGCAAATTTAGGTTAGATAATTAGGAAGAAATTCTTCCCTGTGAGGGTGGTGAGACACTGCCACAGGCTGCCCAGAGAAGCTGTGGATACTCCATCCCTGGAAGTGTTCCAGGGATACTCCAGCCTGGAAGTGGAAGGCCAGGCTGGATGGGGCTTAGAGCAACGTGGTCTAGTGGAAGGTGTCCCTGTCTCAAGGGCAGCAGGTCAGAACTAGGTGATCTTTAAGGTCCCTTGTAACCTAAACCACTCTATGATTCGTAATCATGGGGATAGAAAAGCAAGGGCCGCTCGAGCTGTTTTGCGTGCTGTCATGAGA
Source organism: Oriolus oriolus (assembly GCA_013400235.1). Classification (NCBI taxonomy): domain Eukaryota; kingdom Metazoa; phylum Chordata; class Aves; order Passeriformes; family Corvidae; genus Oriolus; species Oriolus oriolus. The sequence goes on from VXBT01006576.1 coordinate 1,996,343, forward strand.
TGCTGCTTTAAAACAATTGGTTGTGACTTCTGTGTCTCTATTCACTTTGATTTACAGCATAACAATATTCCTATTCCTGTGTTTATCACATTCCAAGACTTAAAGAAGACTTTACTCATTTAAGTTACAGATTCATTATAACCAAGTTCTGTACTTTAATTATCTGCAAATCACATATTATCCAACCTACAGTTTACTGGCTGGTGATAAATAAAAGGTATCCCCTAACATTCAGAGCCTTTTTCTTTAATCCTGGAGTTAAGGTTTTATGAGTTCTAGCAGAGTATGTAAAAGTAACATAGAGCAGAACAGAAAGAAAATAGCTAGAAAATTGAAATCATGTTTAGGACTGCTGTGATGCTCTTTAGATGTGGAACTGTGTATTCCTGAAGTGAGCTAAAAGCAGTGGCTGGTGTGGGAAGTTAATTCAAAATAGATGTGGGCTGAAAGACTGTGTAGAAGACTAGGAGACACGCGGTGATAATGATAGTCATCAAACAAGAACACGTGGTGGTGAAGCATTTTTGGAGGGGAAAATCTGTCAGTTTCGATGCTGTTTTCATGTTATATTATTCTGTGATGATACTCTAGTAAAGCATTATGGAAAGCTGAAGATTTTTCACTCTCCTTCTGTGGTGGATTGACCCTGACTGGATGCCTGGTGCCCACCAAAGCTGCTCTATCACCCCTTCTCAGCTGGACAGGGGAAAGAAAATATAACAAAAAGCTCATGAGTTGAGATAAGGACGGGGAGACAAAGGACTCAGCAATTACAGTCATGGGCAAAACAGACTCAACTTGGGGAAAATTAATTCAATTTATTATCGATAAAATCAGATTAATCCAAGTAGTATAATAAGAAATAAAAACTAATTCTTAAAATACCTTTCTCCCACCCCTCCCTTCCTGAATTCACTCCTGAATTCTCTACCTCCTGCCCCGCAGTGTTGCAGGGGGACAGAGAATGGGGGCTGCAGTCAGTTCATCACATGTGTCTCTGCTGCTGCTTCTTCCTCAGGAGGAGGCTCGTCACACTCCTCCACTGCTCCAGCATGGGCTCTCTCCCACAGGAGACAGTTCTCCATGAAGTTCTTCAACGTCAGTCCTTCCCACAGGCTGCAGTTCTCCACTAACTTCTCCAACATGGGTCCCCCACAGTGTCACAAGTCCTGTCAGCAAACCTACTCCGGCATGGGCTCCTCTCTCCACAGATTCACCAGTCCTGCTGGGAGCCTCCTCCAGCTTGGGCTTCCTGTGGGGTCACAGCCTCCTTCAGGCATTCCCCTTGTTCTGGTCTGGGCTCTTCCATGGCTGCAGGTGGATCTCTGCCTCCCCCTGGACCTCCTGGGGCTGCAGGGGCACAGCTGCCTCACCATGGTCTGCACCAGGGGTTGCGGGGGAATCTCAGCTCCAGCACCCGGAGCACCTCCTGCTCCTCCTTCACTGAACTGTGTGCCTGTGGTATTGCTGCTCTCATGTTTTCTCACTCTTTCTGGCTGCTGCTGTGCAGCTTTTTTCCACCCCTTCTTAAATCTGTTATCCCAGAGGCATTACCACTATCACTGACGGGCTCAGCCTCGGCCAGCAGTGGGCGGGTCCATCTTGGAGCCAGCTGGCATCGGCTCTGTTGGACACAGGGGGAGCTTCTGGAAACTTCTCACAGAAGCCACCCCTGTAGTCCCCCACTACCAAAACCTTGCCATGCAAACCCAATTGCGCTACACAGGAGTCTCTCAGAACTTTCCCCAACAACATTTTAGGGGCTGTAATCCTGAACCCGATTTCAACAAAACTTTCTCTTTAATATGGATGTATGGCACGTATGGATGACAAGTCCCAATGTGCAATTTTATGTTTCTATTGCCAAGGCCATGTGATACTTAATCCCCATCTTTCCATCCTGCTTGTGATTATACCAACAGGTCAGGCCAAGTTATTTTATTCGTGCAAGTCACTCACCTCACAGACAATAGCAAATACTTCTCTAGGTTTTCTGGTATCCTTTGCTGATAAAGCTGTGTAAACAAGTGCAAAGCACACAGGATTTTGACTCCCAGAGTACACAGAGGTGTGACTGTAGTTTTTCCTCTACTCAGTATCATTCTTTCTCCCCCAAGAAAATATGTGAGGTTTGTTGACTGGAGCTTCTTGTGCTGCTTTGAGATACCTTGCCAAGTTGTATGTTATCCCACTTCCTTCCTGCAGGCAATCCAAACAGTGGAGGCTTCCACTGGAGCCCTGTCCCTCACAACTGCACCACACAACTGCTCAGCTCTCAGGCCCTCTCTTACAGCACAAGAAACGTGGTTGCTCAGCGCTGGGCTCAGGAGCCCTGAGAACCTGCCACTTCTGAGGGCAGACCTTGAGCAGGAGAGTTCTGCAACCCTGCTGTGCAGAGCCCAGGAGATGCCGTGAGCCAGCGGCACTGCTGGGCAGCTCCGCACCCTCATGCAGTTGTGGCAGGTATGCCGATGTAAGGCCAGCTCCATTGGTACAGTCACTGTGAAAAGCCAGTTTACTTAGGAAAATGAGATGGAGCAATAGGCTTACAGCACCACTGGAAAATTACTGTGTGTCAAAGAGAGGCTAAGCAGGGAGGATCTGAACTTCTGCAGATTAACTAGGGCAAGACCTAAGTCGTACTGGTTTGCCTTAGAGTTTTGTACCTGGGCAATAGCCTGGAACCAAGAAACTGGACATGCCCTCTGACTCTTTGTGTTTTGCATCCTTCTGTAACTTTGTTTCGTTTTTACTGACAGTATGATCTAGTTGTTGATCATTATTTGGTAGATGAGGATTCTGGTCCTGGCTTTGCCACTGAATTGCTGTGTTCCTTGTGAACATTCATGCAGCCTAGCTTGCTTGTCTCTTCAACTCCTCTGTCCATCTTACCTGCAGAGATGTAATCTCTGCTCTGAAGAAGTGGTCCCTATTATGGGTTTGGGGTTTTTTGGTAGCAATTGCAGCCTTCTGATAGACCATAACATATAGCAAGATTAACTGATATTTTCCCTATGCCTCCCTGGAATGTTCTCATTTAGTAGCTATTCCACACATGTGATTGCCTGGCATCAGCATGGTTTTACTTCTGTTTCTTTTTAAATTTATGGTTACTTCTGTCACCTACTTCTCTCACTCTTTGATGCAAAAGCAGACTTTTTAAAAATAGAGGTAGAAATATGTTTTTTCTACTTCTATAGCTGACATCTACCTCTGTTTCCTTGTTTCCACTGAAGTCTTATTCAGTGTATCTGGAGTATTTGAATGCACATAGTTCAATCTCTTACAGTTCGACTTCCATGTTTTATATCAACTCACCCCTTTTTGCTTGTGCATTACTGATGTCAGTCTGCAATCTGTCTAGTTGTCTTCTTCTGCACTGTGTCTTTTTCTTACCCATGTACTTCCTTACCCATCTGTACTATTATCTTAATTGTCTTTGAATACATTAATAGTGCTTCTTAACATATGCCACTGCTGCTTTTCCTATTCCATTCCTTCCTTTGCTCTGTTCCATGTCCAGTTTCTCTCAGAATTTAATCAGTTGAAATTCATTGCTGTTCCATTTTTTTTCCTTTAGGGCTGACTTAGTCATAATAACAAGGCTTACATGGAAAGATCCAAGTCTTGTTCAAAGATCTGATCCAAGGCTCATTACCATGGTCACTATTTTTTTGATAATCTTCCAGCTATATTTCCCTCATTTTACAGACTCTGTCAGATCCAGCAACATCTCAGAAGAGGAATAGTTTCCTCTGGGAGCCACGTGTAGTCCAAACCACACATTATGCTGGGAACCCAAAATGTGTTCAAATGATATCTAATCTGACACTATCTTGTCCTTTTTTGAAGTACCGCTTTTCCTTGTAAGGCTTTTGATAAGGCAGCCTATTAAATGTGCCAACTTGTGACTCCATTCAAGCCTTTAGCTGGGAGAGAACCATTTCTGTGTTCATAAGGTGAGATGATTATAGTCTATCTAGCGTTTTCTTCCAAGGGCACTGGACTTCCAGCCCTCACTGCTGAACCCCTTTGTTAACATATTTATTCTGTCTAGCCTATACCTGTTTGTCCTTCCTTAGGACAAGAAGGATCTTGATAAGTTTCTAAAAATTGTACACCTTCAGGCTTCCTGAAATGCTTTTGGTTTTTTGCTCTGGGAAGGGTTAGGAGTAATTGTGGTAAAATGCCTGTGACTCAGCCTGGTTTGCAACCAAATGGACATGGGTTCCTAACCCACCCTGAGAATGTGAGCTGTGTGCATTCCCTGCTGTGACTACTACATTTTGTCTCCCTCTTGACAATTATCCATCAGATTTCTCTGCTGAGGTGTCTTGTAGGTGCCTCCCTAGTGCTGCTTTCGGGAAGGATGTGACATTTAGCTTTAGTGACCAGGCGTCAATTGCAAGCAAGTAACTAACTGAAAATACCCATTTTCAGTAAAGTTTTGTTCACTGCTATTTTAGGCTTCATATGAGTAAATTGCAGTCTTTGTCACATGAGTAATTTTTGTCTTTTATTCCAGGGTCTTATCTAATGGGATCAGATCTTTAAACAAGACTTGGACCTTTCCCTATGTGTGAGTTACTCATGGATAGAGCTGCATGGGGCTTTAATACCAGGCCTTCTAAATCGGTACAGTAAAATGATCAGAAAAATGAACACAGCTTTCTTTTACATTAATGCTGAATTCTGATGCTGGGCTTTGAGATATCAATTTAACATAATGATAGGTCACAGAAAGAGCTATTCATCCAGAGATTTCCTGGAAATTCCAAAACATGGGAATTACCCGTCTTTCCTTATGGGCAGGGAAGTTCAGGTGGAGAAGTGAAATGGTTTGCTGTCAGTCCCAAAATGGGACAGGGAGTGGAAAGAAGCTGAACTATGTTATCTTTGGCTCTACAGACCTGGCTGCCACCCCCTCACCCAAACCAACATGAAACATTGCAGTGGTGTATCAGCATTCTGAAGTCAAATGCCCTTGCCCTGGTTTGTGTGTGTGTGTGTGCGTGGAGCATGGGGCACTTTGTAGACTCCGTAGGCTACACATGTGGCTCATTGATCCCCATGTGCTCTAGTGCTGCTTTCGCATGCTGCACTCCTTTAGGAGTTTCCTAGTCCCAAATCCTTACCTCCATACCAGTTGCTCTGGGAATTCCTTTCTATTTTCTTCTCCAGAGTACTGGAGAAGAAAAGTGCCTCATTTGTTCCCTCAGGATAAGGGTTCTTCGCAACTCCTTCATTTTTTTTTCTCCCACACAGACATTTTGGGAAACTACTCTTGTCCTCACCAGTTCCAATGTCCCTCATTTTCTGCACCAAGCCAAGGGCTTTAAATATGCATGTGTTCCTCCCACACCTTTTCCTTCTGTCCGGGGTATGAATCATTCAGAGCATCTGTGGCAGGAAGGACAAAGCTGTGGTGGGGGTATTGTTATGCTGGGAGATGCCGCTGTGCCAGGCCTTTGATGAAAAGATAATTGCAGGCTAGATTGATGGTTGCTGGATGCCCAGACCTGTTACCAGGGCTCCACATGTCCTGCATTACCCTCTTTTTTTCCCCAGGATCAGAAGGGCACTGCCTAAAAACTTCTAAAATTTCCAGATTGGGTGGCTGTGTTGTTCAAAAGCCATCTGCATTGCATCTGAACAAAGTGGTGCCATCAAGCTGATTGCAGGGACCTGAACACTTCAGCAATTCATTTCCAAATGGAGGGTGCAACTGGCTCAGCAATTCAGTTCCAAATGGAGAGCACAACTGGCTCACACTGGTGAAATTCCACACAAAGTCCCGACATTCCTACAGTCCTCTTGGGCTCTGCTGGACTCCAGCTGCAGTCAATGATTGATACAAAGTCTGGGGCTGGGAGCAGAGTACATAGGAACATGGGTCCTTGTGAAATTCAGAGTTTTGAACCTTTTGAACCTGTGAGTGCTGTAAAGGCAGTCTGAGCATCCAGAATGCCTTACCCGGTTAACCAGGATCTGTGTGCAAGATGAAGCAGTTTCCCAGTCAGATTTGTCCTGTTTCACTACTTTGTGCTGAAATGAAATGAATTTCTGAAATAGCAGGTCTCACGTTCACTGCATCTTTGCCACTCCAAAAGAGTGCTGTGATAGATCCCATGGGCATACTCCCAAGGGGAAAAAAAAGGCATATCTAAACCATACTTAGAATTTGGTTAGAGTTTGTTTTTTCACCTACTCAATTATTGAAGCACTGAGCCTAACTTTGACCACCAGAAATGCAATTTTGCATCAGGGTTGAACATGTATATTATATTCACATATAGGCTGTATTGTCTGTACTGTGCTGGAGAACTCAGAACTGCTGTTTCAAACTGGTTTTGTGTTGGTGGTTTGGGAAGAATGATTCCCCAGTATCACTCTGCAAAGAAAATCAGTGTGTTGAAAAAAAGAACATTTCGGTGACAATGTAGTCTTTTTTCTTGCACATCATTCATTTTTACATCACACTTGTTTGTTCTAAATGTATCACTGTTATTCTAAAGAGGATGTCACTGTTAGCGAATTCCTTGTGTCTGTATGCTCATACACACATATGTTCACATGTTCACTATTATTTCACATGTGTATTCCTCTTTTTGAAAAAAACTAGCAGAGAACTAGATATTGCTGATGATATTCCTTTACCTTTCTTTTTCAAGTTTTCTGAAGGGGTTCAAGCTTTTATTGGTGATTCGTACTGTGTAAAGAAAAAGTTCATCCACCCACACCATAATTATTTGGCTGCTAGGAGTATTTTTAGCAGCATGATTTGGTAATTGGTTCCAAATACAACAGTTTAGAAAGAAACACTGTGGCCCAGCAAACCGTGAAACAAGAATACAAGGAGGGGATGAGGCAACACACAGCATTAGATGTCAGGATGGAGCTGCACAGAGCTCCCACCTCCCTCACTGTTGTAGGTGGGTGGAAGGAGAAAGAATGTGAAATAGTGGATCTGTGGTCCTTTCCACTTGCCCACACAGCGGGGCAGACAGCTGCTCAGGCAAGTCAGGAGGTGAGTGCTGTAATCACCACAGATGCAGCAGCACCACTCACTGAAGCAGAGCCATGAATAAACACAATGACCCTTACTCATGGTCGATTATTATCTCATAGTGTAGTCTGGAAACAGATTTGCTGCTCCACACAGACAAATTGCATTGTTCTTTTTCTGGAGCATCTTTTCTTCTGGAGGTACCTTACTGGGGAGAAGATAGCTGGGAAGAAAGACTTGACAGTAATTTCCAAAGAGATGACTTTCACAGTAATCTCCAAAAAACTTAAAAAGATCAAATCATGTTTTAACCAAGTTGTTTTATCAACCTAGCTGATCTCAATTTCCCTAGTATTGCTGAGGAACACGATTTCCAATAGTTTGCGTTTCTAAAGGGTAAAAGCAGAAATAGTCTACAGAGTCTCTACATTGGGCACTTTCTAGAGAATGGATGCAACCCATCTTACCTGTACTTGCTGCTCTGCTGGTGGGAATTCTATCCCAGGAACTCTGTGCAAATGCGTGAAATTTAGAAAGTGCAGCTGGCTGGAACCAGGAAGCAAAATAGTGCAGCTGAGTCTCATTCCCAGATGGATCGGAATGCAATAGGAAAACAAAAAATTCCAAAGGAGAAAAATAAATTAGAATATCTGTTTTACCTAGATTTAAGAAAGTGGTTAACGAGCAAATCTTACAAAAGAGTATAACAGCATAGAGTAAGCATTTTTTATCTTGATGCTGTTCCTTTAAACCAGCCTGAACTTTGTTGGGAAAAGGTCTCAAGCCATTGAGCAATGTCTGGTTTGGGCAATCATGTTGCTATGCTTCATCGGATAAGCACAGCAATAATTCAGAAAATGAAGCCATGCTGCATCTGTCATATCATTTAAAATTTACTTCAGTTTTGCAGGTATTTGAAGATTGCAAAATGAGCCACTTTATCCTGCAATATTCTGCCAGTGCTGGAATCTGCTCTGAACCAATTGGATTTCCTTATCTTTAGCTTTCCAGAGCGAGAGGCTTCCTCTTTCCCCCCCGCCCTGCCCGACAATATATTCCAGTCAATGACACTATTGAAATTCTGACAGCAATTTATATACAGTAACTGACTGCCCTCAGATGAGACGCTAAACAATTTCTGTGCACCAGGCTGCATTTTTCTCATGCAATGTAGCAATCTATTCTCCTCCCAAACCCGCACTTTTATAAGCACTATTTTTTTTATAAGCATTATTCATGTATAGGCGCTATTGACACTTCTGCATTGAAGACATTGAAAAAAAATTTATGTTAAACAAGCTCGAGAAATATCCTGAGACAGGACTGCCCATGAGTATATTGCTTACAAAAATAGTCTCCATGGCTTGGAAAAGGCTGTAAATATAGCTCCCATCCTGGAAAGACAGTTATGCACAGACTTCTCTTTATACGTGCTCACAGTCCAGTGGAAGACACTGGGGCTCGTCGCGTGATTAAACGTGTCTTAACAGTTTGCAAGACTGACATTTTCCCTGCCAAACAGAGAGACTCTACAATGACCACCTCTCAGCTCTGCAACAGGATTTTAAGAATTTCAGGACTGCAGGCTTCTTCCATGTTAGTGATCTAAAGATATATGCTTATATATGTGAAAGTTTACTTTCTTACGGTTTTTACTCTGTATTAATACCCCCTGGTTATGACTAGCGTGCATAGCTGTCATGCTGAGGGGTCAGAGCCAGCCTCCCAGATCCAAAAATTATGGTATTTGGGAGTGTAGGGATTATTTCTCATTGTGAATTGTCTTTATTAAAAACCAGGGAGATATCTAAACTCATAATATTCCTGCTTTCATGAAAAATGGATTTATAGGGGGACTTTATCACTCTCTAAAACTACCTGAAAGGAGGTTGTAGTGAGGTGGGGGTCAGTCTCTTCTCCCAGGTAACAAGCAGCAGGACAAGAGGAAATGACCTCAGGTAGTGCCAGGGAAGGTTTAGATTGCATAGGAAAGAGGTTTAGGTTGCATAGTAGGGAAAATACCTTCTCTGAAAGGGTGGTTGGGCATTGGAACAGGCTGTCCAGGGAAGTGGCAAAGTCACTACTCCTGGAAGTGTTCAAAATGTACATGGATGTGGCACTTGGGGATGTGATTTAGTAGTGAACTCATTGGTGCGAGGCTAATGGTTGGACTCGATGATCTCAGAGATCTTTTCCAGTCTTAGTGATTCTGAGATTCTGGTTCCAGGTAGTTCCATCCATAAAAAGGTCAAACATGAACTTTGCATCCAAATATCCTTTGCAGCTTGGTTCTGCACTTTTGTTCCAGATGTGGATTCCCTGTCTGCCCTCCTCCGATACCTCACAGCTCCCTTGTCTCCTCACCATGATGAAAGATGAAAAACAAGTAGCCCCCTCAAAAAAACCCAAGCAAACCTGAAACCTAAAGGAAGCCCGAAGTAGGCATTGATAGTGCTGCTACTTTGTGTGCCTGGTTAGTGCAACATGGAATGGATACTGGTAAGAATAACAGTTATCAGCACAGACGTTTCAATTTAAGTAAGTTTGGAGCATGGGGTGAGTGGAAGCGCGCTTCCAAGCCACGTATCCTGCCCAGAAAAGCTGTAGATGCCTCATCCCTGGAGATGTGCAAGGCCAGGTTGGATGGGGCTCTAAGCAACCTGGTTTAGTGGAAGGTGCCCTTCATGGGCTAGGGTTTGGAACCAGATGATCTTTCAAGTCCCTTCTAACCCAAGCCATTCCATGATTCTACCGCAGCTCTTTTCGCCTCAACAAGTGGAGGCAGTGCCACTCCTGTCCCGCTAGAACTCAGTGAGGAGTTGCTGTGACGCGGGGTGGGTTTAGTGAGGGGGAAAAGTGTCACTTCTTAGTACCTGTAAGCCTACGGACGGGCGCCCCGAGGGGGCCGCCAGGCGGAGGGCAGGCGGCCCCCGGCACCTCGGTCCCCTGAGGGTGCGCCAGCCCTCCCCAGCCCTTCCCGCCCTGGAAGCCCCTCCCCCCGCTGGAATGCGCCGGGAGGGAGTGGAATGACGCGGGCGCCGCGGGGTCACGTGGCGCGAATGGAATGCCAACAATGTAGCGAATGTCCCNTGCCGACCCCCGGAGGGCGAGCGGCGGCGCCGGGCGCCCCGGGGAGGTGAGCGGAGCGTGTGCGGGGGGTGCGGGCTCCCCCTCAGCCCCGGGTGGGAGCGTTCCCCATCCCCCAAAACTGCTCTGCGCGGAAGGGAAAGTCCTGTGGAGAAGCGGGGGGTGCGGGTGAGCGGAGGTGGGTCGGTCCTCGAAGCGAGAGTGAGCGTCCCGTGTGTGAGTCCCCTCCCGGGGGCAGCCTGGGCGCCCTGCCCGCACCCTCCGACATTTTCCGGACACTCGTGTGACAGCGCAGCCCAGCCCCGGCGGAGTGGGATGGGGGTCCGCCTGTCCGAGGCCTCTGCCCCAGCAGGCCGGAGCTGCTAATAAATGGTCTGAGTTTATTTTGGGAGCTTTCTGCCCACGAAAGGAGTGGGGAGGGAAGGGGCTCCCGGCGGCACGGGGCTGGGAGGCGACTCGCCGGGGCAAAGCCTGCAGGGCGGGTGTCGCAGGGAGCGAGGGCCCCGGGGAGCGCGGCCGGGGGCATCCAGAGCCCGCGGGGTCCCGTCTGGCTGCGGCGGGGGCCCCGCTGTTCCCAGTCAGCTGAAGGTCACTGCCAAAACCCAGCAGTTCGCCACCCTCTCCGCTGCCTCGTGAGCGGTGTTCGTGTTGAAATACCTCTTTCCCCGGGAAAGGCACTCGCGCAAATGACGCAAAAAGGGCTCGTTTGGAGTGTCCGGGCTTTGCGGTCAGTCGGTGCCGGGCTGCTGTGGAGGGGGAAGGTGAGCTGTTACCCACAGCCCTGCGATGGGCCAGTGCTTGTGGCTGGCAGTGGGACACGGGCACAGAGTCACTTTTGGACAGTTCTGTTAGCAGGAGGAAGGAGAGGCGGAATCGTTTTAGGGAAAATCCCCTTTACACTTTTCTTCGCTTCCACAATGTGCCCACACTTATAAAGAGAAGGACGGTTTGTATAATAATGAAATTCCTGAAACACTTCCTCCCCATCGTAGACCTCCAGTACAAAGTGAACAGTCCCTGTTCCCTTCCTTGAATTTGTGTTCCATCAAACCCCCAAAGCGATACCTGTAAATTGAGAGAGGGAAGGTAGTTGTAGCAGTTTCTTAAAACTTTACTCCTTCCTATACTGCAGTGATTGCAAGTTCAGCTCACTCCGGTGCCGGCACAGTTACAGGGAAACAGCTCACCAGCTCGGGCGAGCTTTGGTTTCTTGCCTGTGTCCCAGCTCCACAAAGCCACTAGCACACACAGCCTGTTGGTGAGTGAAGAAACAGGAGAGTGAATAGATAGTGCTGCTGGGACAACAGACATCAGCGAATAATTTCAGTGTCGTTGGTTGGTTGGTTGGTTGCTGACAGGGCAGCTATTGGTATTTCTCAAATGAAACAAAATAATCAGTTACTCAAAAATTGTTTAACTTACTTGAAATGTCACATTATTCTGAAGTTGAAATGTTCAGAATAACGGCCAAGCTTCTAATTAGTACAGAACATATAACAGTTTGGAAAAGACCTTAGGACTGTTTAGTCAGAATGGCACAGAACTCAAAAATAATTTCTCCTGATGGTAGGAAGGCTGTTGATACATTTATGCTGTAGGCAGGGTGCAGATTAGAAGGATTTGAAGTTATCCAAATCCAGATGCACAGTTAGAAATGCTTAGACAGAATGAGACACACTACATATCTTTTAAAGCATAAAACCATTTTATTTTTTTGCTAAAAATGCAAATCTCATGAAGATTGTAAGAAGCCAGCAGCTTGTCTTTCTTTGTAAATTGTAATATTTAGTGCCCCAGTTTTTCTGCTTATCTTACATATTTCATTAAAGAAAAAAAGCCCTGCAAAATATGAAACAGGTTTTCAGTTAGCTCCAATACTTACTGTTGTTGCTGCTCTCATTCATACTGTCTAAACGAGCAACATTTCTGGTTTAAGCAGTATTGTAAATGTAAGCTGAGGAAGTTGCCAGCTGGCTTGACCCAGCATTATTAGACTTGAGCTTAGGCTAAAGGTCGCAGAAGTTCTTTATGTGAAGCATATGTGTAAGTGGGAAAGCAGTCTTTTGCTGCAAAAAGGTGGGGGGCTTGCAAGCTTTCCCAGCCCGTCCCAGGCCTGAGGATTGGCACAGGGACTGAAAAGGAAGAACAACCCAGATGCCTAAACCCAGCCATATGGTGCCTGCTGCTGTCAGGAAAAGAAAGACAGTTATAGACCAATTAATTGCTCTGTATCTTCTAAGCACTAGCTAGTTATGATGTAATCTGAAGAAGGCTGCAGTACTATTGTGTTTTATTTTTTACCAAGTCTGTGTATTATCTTTTGCTATATTTTGTCCAAGTAGAAAAAAAAAAATCTGTTCTGGAGATCCTGCAGTTGCTTTTGTCTTCACTTGGGACAATGAAAGCTTGATCTGTTACTGACCAATAGCTGATCTGTGGAAACATCAAAATCTGAATGAACAGCTTTAGCACTTCCCTTAAAACAATTGGCAAATGTCACTGTCACTTCTCTGTGAGTTGGTGTCTCAGGGTATTCATGGAGAGCACTGAGTGGAGGAGCTCAAGACCTCAAACGCATTGTAGATGTTTTTTAGTTAACAGAGCATTTAAATCTTAGCAAAAGAGGTTGACATGGATTAATCTCAAGTGATTAATCTGTGTGCCTGCATTTCCAACTGGTGAAGCATCCTAGAGGAGTCTGGGGTCTGACTTCACTGTTGCATTTCAGACCTTGGTTGTAGAGGAAAGTTGAAGCAGGCTCTGTACTGATGAGGAAGTGGTGGTGGGCTTCAAAGGTGAATGTGTCCAGATTCTGTTGGGCTTCGCAGTAGTAATCTATTTGCTTGGCAGTGAGAAGTGCTGGTAAATGTATAGAAATGGTTGTTTTTTTGGGAAATGCTACAGCTATCACACCAAAAAAAGGTTTTAATATGAACATGTGAAAATAAAGAACAATACTTCCCGGAGAAATTCTTTTCAGTGATAAATGTGCTATGATCAAAAGTGAAGCACTTTGAAAAAAAAAATCCAATTGACGTCTGAGTGCCGGAGAGAAACATGGGGTGTGTTACCATCCTCTGTATTTGCGATTTGGAAACAACTGAACGGAATTCTTTCCTTACCAGCAAGATGGCTGGAGCACCGTTCAGAAGTCACTTTGCAAGTGCAAATGGTAGCAGAATAAGCCACCTTGCATGAGCAGCATCAGTAGCTAGGTTGCATTTCTGAGGAGGCTGTCTTTTTAATCCAGTTCCAAGTGCACCATTATTTCATGTTTGTATTACAGTGATGCACGAAGATTTAGTTAAGGTGGGATTCCTGCTGTATATTCGTGCTGTGTGGAGATCACAAGCTGTACCGTAGCTCAGCTGTGCTGCATAGGTGTTCTCTGCTGCGTGTCAGAAGAGGTGCATAAAGCTGTCTCAAAGTCTTCTTTTTCTGTGTTGGGATGCTATACAATCTGGTTCTTCATCTTCTGCTCTTACTGTGTAGCTCCATTTACACCTCTTTTCTGTTTCTTCCCTATAAGGCACAGCTAATGAAATATCATATACCCTTTCCTCTCTTCTTTTTTTTCCCCCTCCTCCTTCCAGTTCTGGTGAAAATTGTTACCTTCAGGCTTTGCTAAATTATTCACATGGAAAGGCAAAATATCTTGTCTTTCTGTTACTCACTTTGTTATTGAAATACTAGAAGTTGCTATGGTTAGAATCATCAATATTTCCATTATAAATCTTCTTCGTAAACTTCTGAAACTGCTCAGCTAGTGTAAAACAAACAAAATCTTAAGTGGGGGAAAAACATTTCATGAGCGTACTCTTCCCTAATTATGAAATAGGATAGGCTTGTCCAGAATTTGGTTATGCAACTGAGTAGGAAAGTTGCCATAGTTAGGTACTGTAAAATTATTAAATTAGGTTTTTTTAAACCTTAGTTTTTAGGAGTTTTACTTTAATTTATTTTGAAAATTAAACTTAAAAGAAAAATGAATTATTTATTGGTTATGTTGAAGAAGCCTTCTAGAATACTGTTATTGAAAACAGATAAAGTGAAAATCATTAAAGGGTATCCAGCTGTGACAGCTTAAGAGTTTAAACAGATTCATTTTCATTTGATTAATTGTCATGCTGTCCCTTCAGAGGCATTTACAATATCAACTTAATTGAATGTACTTTTAATTTTCTTTTGTTTCAGACACTGTCAGTCTGCAAAATGATGATTCCACAGATTTTCATTTTCTGTAGGAAATGTGAAGATTGTGAGCTGAAGTAAAACATTGGCAGAAATCTCTTGAGAATTTTGCCTTTTCTTCTTCTCTTTGAAGGATTATGTTTACAAGAAATTGATACCATCAAGTGACACTTGTTTGAAATAATTTAAAAGAAACAAAGAATAAAGCTGTATTTATGCTCAGCGAAAACTGGATTAACAATGAGGCCAAAGACTTTTCCTGCTACGACATATTCTGGAAACAGCAGACAAAGGTTACAGGAGATTCGAGAAGGTTTAAAGCAGCCGTCCAAATCTTCAGGTCAGGGACTACCGATTGGAGCAGGCAGTGAAACTTCTCTGGACCCTAAGATTTTAATAGGGAAGGATGCTGCAAGGCAGCAGCAGATGAGACAAACGCCCAAGTTTGGACCATATCAGAAAGCTCTGCGAGAAATCAGATATTCTTTGCTGCCCTTTGCTAATGAGTCGAGCACCACAGCAGCCGTGGAAGTCAACAGGCAGATGCTCCAGGAACTGGTGAATGCAGGCTGTGATCAGGTACGTATGAGTTGGGAGTGGGGATTGGCACCGCGGTCAGAGCAAGTTTATGCTCTGGACTGAAGAAAGGATTTTGATGGTGGTTGTCAAAATCTTGGAAATGCGCTGATTCTTCTGGCAGTCATGTTGCTGTGTGAGCAGCGGAGTAGATGGACTGACTGGGGACAGGTGTGCCGACTGTGGGGTTCATTTATGTTAAAGACAGTCATGGTGACCTCTAGGGTTCTTCTGTGGTTTCTCCCGTTGATATCCAAGACTGAACAGGGTAGCTTATCTTTTTTTTTATTTTCCTATTCTTCTTTTTTCTTTTTTGTTTCTTCATTTTCCCTGCAATGCTTAGTAACAAGCCTTAGCTGTGAGTAATAGAGTGGAATTTTGTCTAGCGCATCTAAGCCCAGTTCACTGTCAGAAGTAACTGTAAGAAATGATAGGCACAATATATGGTATCTGAAGAAGAAGCTCACTTGCTGTTGGCCAGAAGCAGGAGGGCTTGGATGGATGTTCAGCTGACAGCAGTGCTTCTGTCCACACCTTTTCTTCCTCACTTTCTCTGCTTCTACTAAGAGGTGGTAGCACTTCTCAGATAAGAGACTTGATGGAGAGATGCTTTTTTTTTTGTCATCCTGGGATTGATGCTGGAATGTATTAATTCAAAGAGCATTCACTTGGTGCAGAGCACAGTCTTTTGTGTTGAGCTGCATTCATCTTGCTTGTGCTTCTAGTATTGACTTTCACCTCTGCCCAGAGGTAGTTCAAAATTTTGCTTTTTAGAGAAGTGGTGCTGGTTTGGGTTCAGATTCTGAGTGTTGTAGGAACACTTTTTTTCCGTGTGATTGAATAGCAGTTGTTGACAAGCTGAAACATTTCCATTTATAGTCCTTGATACAAATTTGAGAGATTTAAAACCAAAGTGCTTTCAGTGGCATCTCCCTGATTTCAAAACAGGCCCCATTCACTCATGGCAGAATGTGAGTCTCTTGACTCTCCTAGACTATATTTTGATTCTGTATAACAAAACTAACATCAAGCACTATTGTAAACAGTGCAACAGTATGCATTTCCCTGGAGCTATGTAAATATTAATTAGTGCTGTTTCTATGCGAAAGAGTTTATGCTATACGAGATAATCAGAGCTAGAGTAGATTGCATATCTAATAAGAAGTGCTGCAGTACAACTAAACACTTCCTAGTCCAGTGAACCAAGATGCTGTACTGAATTATTTAACTGGAGGAACCAAGGGTTTTCTCTGATCTCTAGTATGCCATGACAACAGTGTTTTTTAGAACTCTACCCTCTGCATTTCCCTAGCTGTTTAGGATGGGAACACTCCCTGTGCATATGAGCCAAGGTTAAATGAGCACAGCTGGATTCTGGACTGGAAATGCACATTTGGTAGGTTACATGGACAAATCATTCACACATAGAACTTGGCTTGTTGGACTGAAATCTTGGAAAGTACTTTGAGCACACTACAGCACAGTAATGTTAAGCCAGTGTATAAACCAGAAATACCTGAACACCTGTTAAAATGTCTTGGTATTCGAAGCAGTGTAATGAACTTTATGTGTAAATTTTTTTTATATATTCAGCTATTTTGACTTCAATGTTCATACAATGGTATTGCTTCTTCTAGAGCATTGAGCCTGGTTCTGACGCTGATGTGGAGATCTTTTCTACCTCCTTAAATTTTGCTCACATTTTTGATAGGGCTTCTTTTTGCCCCCTCCTCATTGGCCATGATCCTTCCATCCTCCCATTTGTTGTTTCTCCCTAGCTGTGACTTACCGCCTTGCAGTGGCATTACTGGGCCTGTCCCTTAGGTGTGTTTGGCACTCAGGTCTAGGCTTAACCAGGATCACAACTGGCTAGAGTCCAAACAGAGGTTTCAGGAGTGGAATCCTGTGAATAAAAATACTGAGCTTCCTAGCGTGAGTCCAGACCATATGAAGATTTGCTGTCCCGAAGAGCTGTGAATGAATGGAGCTTCTTGAGGTGGTTTGACTGGTATCTGACCTTGGGGATGGTGTGGTGTAGGGTGACAGACCTGATTATTACCTCTAGATTCTTCCTTTCCCTCTGGTGCTTGAGCTGTTTTGAATCAGATGCTGAACTGTTTGATACCATGAAGTAGTAAATCAGCGATGCCAAGCTACCCTGTCGCTGCTTGTGAATCAAAGCCTTTAAATGCCTACCACATGGACATCTTCTGTAGTCCTATAGGCAGCTAGCAGATCTCTGATGTAACAGAGACCTGAAGGCAGCTTCAGTTTCTTTGGGGATGTTTTTATTTACCTCTGAACCCAATGTTCGTGTGAGGTTGGTAAATGGGCATTGAAGCCCGCACGCCACCTTCCCTTTTCAAATGTCGGGAGCAGCCCTTTTGAGGTTAAGGATTTCAGTCCATGAATAGCCAATGTTCTATTTGAGCCTTCCCCTACAGCAAGCCTGCAGAATACAAAATCTTACCCCTCCTGATCCTGGTGCACAAATCAGCTGTTCAGCAGCTGCAAGCGTCCTGAATCGTCTGGCAATTTGTCATAAGAAGCTCCAATTGTGAGCATTCCAGGAAGCTGTGAAGAAGGAATAGATGGCTACAACATCAGTTTGGTCTTATGGGAACTTCATTTTCCAGCTGGATATGGGCTGATGCTTTTTGGTGTTCTAGATGGAACACCGAAAAGTAACGCTAACCTTGTGGGTAATCTGTTGTGGTGGACACCATGCAAGGATCAGGATTCTTCTTCAGTCTGTTTATTAGGCCACAATAAGGATTTTTGGAAGGGTGAAGGGAAGCAGTGACAATTGAAAAGAAAAATTATTTTAGAGGCTAGGGAAAGGATACTTCTATTTAATACTCTTACTAGCTCCACTCATCTATCATACCTAAAGCATGGATAGATTTTAACAACCATTTCACATCCTACAGGAGATGTTGCTTATTGGGGTTTGTAGCTCCCTGTTCTGCCTAAGTGACTCTAAGTTTTAAGATGAAATTGAAATTGGTTTTATTAAATAAAAAGGAAATGTATCATTTTACTACTTTACTCTTGCTCTATGAAAGACCCACACAGCCAGGAAGTTCATTATAAGCCACTTGGTAAACTTAGCAAGTAGATGAAATGCAGTGTAATTCATGAAGTAAATATCAAATTCTCGTGTCTTTCAGTTACAGTTATCATAGGTGTTACATGTGAAAGCAGACTTTTTTTTTAACTGGTTAGGAAGTTGCCAGTGTTCTTTTAAATGACCTGTTTTCTTCCACAAAGATTTATTTTCTGCCATTGTGTAGTGTAGTTTATGATTTTGTAGTGAAATATGATCCCCTAAACTTAATGGAGACTTCAGTATTGACCTGAAAGAAGCCAAGATTACCGGGGGTTTTTTTTAAGAAATAGAAAACAAATAACACACATAATTAGTCATTGTTTTTCTGAAACAAATTGAGTAACTTGTCTGTTGTTTGCTTAAGTCATCTTTTCAACAGTAATTATTTAGTGAGTTTCAATCAAAAATAATCAGTGCAGCGTAAATAGTTTTGAAACTCATAGAACATGACTGCAGAAGACCAAACCTTTTTTGTTGTAAAAGCTTGAAGCCAAAAGCACACCTAATATGCCATTCTTTAGTAAGTAAAAGTCCTTGGGCTTGGAAGTGTAACTTGCAGTCACTGTAGGGGGACAAGAGTGTGGAGCGTCTGTCCTGTGGGCTGCTAAACCACTGGAATCACCTGGGGCAACTGGGTGGCGTTTGGGGTGTGGTGGTAAATGCAGCTGCTGTTGTGGATTGAGTGTTTCTAATGAATAGATGCAATTGAGCGTATGATCAGTGGCATTCCAACAACCTGAATGGGCTGTACTGTACTTACTGTACTTCCTTCGAGCATAAACAGCCACTGACATTGTAATTTAGAGTGGGCTGCAGCAGTTCCAGATGAACTGTGGAACGTTACACACTTGTCACTTTTGTGGGTTGTTTTTTTTTTCTCTCCCTCAAGCAAACTTTCCTTTGAGCAAAGGGTGCCTTTTCCGGGTGAAGATTTCTAGACATGGTTTGTTTGGGCAGCTATTTTTAAGAAAAAAATCATGTTTTAGGATTTTTTACAGGCTACATACTGCCAGTACCATGCTGTGTGCTGTACAACTATGAATATATGAAGTAGGGAAGTTCTTATGATTTATTTTCTCCAGAGGCTTTTACAAATATCTGTAGTGAGACATGTGCCCCCCACCCTGTGCCAATATCAGGATATTTTGAAGGGGAAGATCTGTCCATTGGATACTAATCATAGTGTCTTTCAAGGAAGTGGAATGGTGTCTGTGGAATGGTGTAATGTGTGTAAGAATATCGAGGTGACTACCTTGTCATCAGTGTTATGCTGAATTCATGAGACGCAGTTTGTAGAGGTGGGGTGGGGTTTTTTGTTGCTTTATTTTTTTTTAAATCCTCCTTGCATTCTAGGATTCTTTCAGTCTGTACATCATGGCTTACCTTCTTTTTATTGAACCCATTTGGCAAAGATTCTACCCTGATTTGGGAATGCTGATTGGTTTCAGGTTTTGAGAATGGGGAATAAAGTATTTATCTCAATTTGAACAAATATTTGCACTTCTTTAAGTGAGGGAAATTCTGTTCTGCCAAATAGAGCTTGGGCAAAAAGTCCTTTTTTGCACTTTGCATGTAGAATTATTGTTGTGTTCTTCGTGTTCTATATAGGTCATGCTTGCCCACCTATGGTCCATGTGCCATCTAGCAGTGTGTTACTGAGCAGTGTGACTTTTCACCTTATTGTTGGAGTGATGACAGGAAGCAGATACAGTGTACAGTTTTGTTTTGATAACAGACTTGCTGAAGCTTTGCTGGAGTAAAATATCTGTTGTGACGTATTTGTTAAGAGGACAAGTCTAAAAAGACAGCTTGCCTTCAAGGTGAAGGAGAGCAGATTTTGTAATAGCAAATAAGAGAATAAATTTCATAACAGTGGCCTGTCCTGTAACAAAATTTTGTGTTTTCCTGAGTAAACTTCCCCTGTGTTAGGAGTTTTGCCTGTCCAGTCATTTACCAAAACCTCCAGGATGAACATCTTAGTCATCTTCTGGGTGTTTTCAGTCCAGATTGTTTGGTTAATGAAAAATGACTGAAGAATGAGCTGTTACAAGATTGCCTGGGTTATTCTGTGGGACATACATTAAAGGTGAGGATCACAGAGTATTTTGAATTGGAAGGAATCTGCAAGGATCAAGTCCAGCCCTTGAAGTGAATAGCCCATACAGGGATCTAACAGGTGCCCTTGGTGTTGTTAGCACCGTGCTCTGACCAACTGAGCTAATGTGGTGCAAGTCATTACAAGCTGTGATGCTTGTAGAAGTATTCTGGGTTACAGGGAGGAAAAAAGGGATGTTCAAATGAGGGCACTCACTGCTGAATACAGGAGAAAGGTTTTATTTTAGCAACTGAAATAGATCTGATAATTCAGGTCAGCAGTCTCTTGGGTGTTTCTTTTGCATGCATCATTTGAAGGTAAGTTGTTCACTCTGCCTTCTCTTTACTAGATGTATTGAGGGCTTGTTTCATAACCTTTTCCTATACTTTTTTCTTTCTAACCTCCCTTTTTGATTTCAACCTTTCTGAGAGGTTTCCAGTACAATGCAGTGTTCTTCCATCAAAGCATGTAACGGAATGTGTTTTCCCACTAATATGCCTGAGGTTAGCAACTTAAGTCATTTCAGTTCTCAGTTGCTTCAGAAAAACAGTGAGTCATAGCTTTCCAGGGGCTGAAAGCAAGAGGTGAAGATTGCTTTTCAGCTGATACCTGCTGACGCCTCTCTCCTAAGCCCTTTCTCTTGTCTTCAGTCTTCCTATGTTTCTGTCACTTCTTGCTAGTGGCTTAGTGAGTATACTTAGATTCTCTGTGTCATGACAGCTCCTCAGTGTGTTTGAGAAGGTGCTCTTGGTATTGTTCTGTGTGAGCATGGCTTGGAATATGCTTGTCCTGCAGAAGGAAGAAAGGTATTTTCCCTTGAGTTTTTGTGGTGGTCGAAATACTTATTAACAGTAGTAAATGATTGCATGTTCTCCTTCGCATGACAAGATTTGGCAGCTGGGCAGTAATGTGGCACTGAACAAGAGTGTTTTAAACTCTCCTTAATTCTTACTAGTTTTCTTTCTTCTTTATCAAACTATAGAATAAATTACATCTTGGTAGTAGGATTGTGTTTGAAATGACAGGACAGGAATCAGATGCTAGACTTCAACTAGATAAGTGTGAATGTAGAGTTACCTTAAACTTGCCTATTCCTCATATCAGATGAACATTCTAGAAGCTTGGGAGTTAATTAAAAAATATAAAATTATATCTTGCTATATCAGGGTACAGGATTAGCTTGCACTGGATACTTAAATTGTATTTATTACAGTTTAATTGCCAGGAGAATTTTGAGCTATGGATTTTTTTTTAGTGAGAAAGGAAATGACTTCTTCACAGTCACTAAACAATCTGTATAAGCATTTACTTCAGTCTCTGAATAAAAAGCCCTTGTGACCAAAAGTGAAGATTGCCATTATTATTATAACAGGAAGCTGATATCACAATAGTAGTAGGGTGTAACTGTTCCTTTTGCATTTTTTATGCCGTTCTCAGCTTAAATCTGCTGTTCTTTCAGCTTGTATCTGAGAGGAACCATTGTGATTTTAAACTGAGACTGAAAGATAGCATCTCTGCATTGGGAGGGGGACGTGGGGTATTTTTTGGCTGTCTGGGGGGGTTCTTTTCTTCAAAAAATTAAATGACACTTTTAAACTTAGAGAGATTTCAGTAGAAGGACTCGATACAAGACTTTTGCATGCTACAGTCTTAAGGGGTAGGTCAAGATGTGCATTTAGAACTCATTTAATTCAGCCTAGGAATGTTTTTCTAGTAGTTACTAAGCTAATTAAAAGCTTATGTTAAAGCTGCTAATTGAATATCACTAGAATGCAAATAAAAGTTCATGACTACCTCTTGTGTGATTTGCAGGTACGTGCCATACTTCTGTGGAGTGATTTTTTAAAAAACAGTTTTCTTTTTCCTAAAGCATGGGCAAATATACATAAAATAACTTACAATTAAATTCGTTTTTCCTCAGTTTTTTCTTGCTGTACCCTCATCTTGAGCAGAACACAGCTTGTTGGTGCTCCCATGGGCCCAGCATTCAAATTCCTCTCAGCAGCTGGTTGTGGTGGCAACTGCTATAGAATGTCCATGTCCCATGTGTGTTGTCCATGTATTGCCCTAATCTTCCATAAATCAGGCTCCAGTACTTGCACTCTTTGCTCCTCGGTGCTGCCTGTCTCTGTGGCTTGCAAATGCTTGTGTGCAGTCTATCTAAAGTAGATGAGGAGAGACATGAACGAGCCCTTCAAATCTTTTTACTTGGTAGTGCCGGCTGCTGTTTTTCTCATGGAGTGGATATTTCCCATTAATTCCCCACCATTGCCTTGAATCACTCTTAAGAAGCAGCTGGTTAGACCCAGGTTTTGCTTTCTTTGACCTAGGAAAGAATTCTGACTGGATTGCGAGCTGCCTCACTATGGATATAGCTACCCTAGAGTAGATGTTCCACAATCAAGTACTGCTGGAACAAATGCAATGTGCACTAGTAAAATCAAGGAGGGACAGACATGATCTGTTTGCTTAAAGCTACAAATGTTTGTGTTAACTTTATACTTGCACAGGTTATGTGTATAGCATGTGAAATACATTTAACTTTTTTCACACTTTCTGTTTATGTTCGTGACCTAATTGTGAGTGTAGCTTAGATCTGACATTTTTATGTTGCTTGGAGCTGAGGCTTAGAGTGGGAAATGCTGGTCCTTATTTCTAGGTTTTTATCATACCCTAGCTTTTTGGAAAAAAAAAATAAAATTAAATTTAACAATGCCTCTCATTACCAAATTAGAGGCTGAAGTTGCTGTGGCATTGTGGTCTGTGGTCTTATCCTAGCAGTAGCAGTCTTGCATTGTCCAGGCTTGAGAGGGATCCCAATTTCCCATCTCCAGAAGATGCTTTACTAAAAGCCTGATGAAACTCAGCTAGCCAAACTCTTGCTGTCTGCCTGCTCTACACATCTGCTGCAGGTCACCCATAATACTGTTGCTGATAGAAAGAGTTTTGACTTTATGTTGCTGGGCAGCTTCTGTTGAGGTGGTTCTGTCAGCTCTGATCTTGATGGGTCTCCCAGCCATGCAGCTATGGCCGCAGCACAGCAAAACTGTTTTGTTCCTAATGGTCTTGTCCTGCCATTTGGGCGGTCACTGGCAGTTCACAGAAACTTCTGGGTTCCAAATTGACATGTAGAAATTATGTTTCATGCAAGCAATGCTTGTGTGCATATATGTATTGGGATGACTGCAGTGTTTTCATGGTACCAGCTGTTTGTGAAGAACTTAATCCACAGGATTTGGTACTGCATTGAAGATTCCTTTTTCAATCTAAGGAAACGAGATTCTAATGTTTGAGGCTATGGTCTGCTTCCCTGCAGTGTAAGAGATGGATTTTTCCTGATAAGAAACTTGTGCTCTCCATTTTGAGTGAATCCAAGTAATTAAAAGTATTTCCCCAGGGAGGCAAAGGATGAAGAGAATGAGAGAGGGTATGAAAATACTTTAAAAAAATTTATTTCTAGGTCAGTTAATTTTCAGAAGGCTGAAGTTAAAGAACTCAGTGTACCCGTAACTTTGTGAATCAGGTAATGGCCATGGCAAGGACAGTCTGTGAAAATAACTCTGTTCCATGCTGCTGCTTTGTCTGTAATTGTTATCAGTGTATGGGTGTGTGTGTGAAACTGTTACTGCAACACACACAGTCTCCTGGGCACTTAGAGAAATACAAACACAGTGTAAATGGGAAAATGGGGAGATTTAAATGTATACTACTCAAAGGACCAAGCATTTTGCAACTGTTTTCTATACCCTTCATTATCCTCCTTTTCTATATCCTTCATTACTCTAATGCAAGATTTGTAAATTACTCACTTAATCCAAAGTATGCAAAGATGCAGGGTCTTACACCTCACTTGCATAAAATACTAGAAAGAAGACTGCTGCTATTGGGTGATAATATAGTTAAGTTTCTGCCCTTTAAAGAGACTGACTTTAGAAGAACAACTAGCAGTGTAAAATTACTCCTGTAAAAGTCTTTATATGGCTAGGTTTGGATTTTATCCACCATTTGAATCTGTTGGATGGGGGTTATTTCAAAACAAAAGACAATGTCAGCAGAGACTCAGGGATCACTGTTGCTGATCTGCAGCTTCATTCTCTCCCTGTTTGTTTTGTTCTCCCACTGTATGAGTTCTTATCTTATAGGTTATTCAAGTCTATACCTTCCTTTCTTTGCCTGTTGTCCTGTTGCATTGCTTTTTCTACTCCAATGGTTTGAATGACTAATATTCAACACCTCCTGCAGGCTTTTCTCTATGTGCCTCTGAATACCCTAAATGAGTTGATTTTTTTTTAATAATTGCAAACTGCTAAGGAAGAACTCTTTTATAGACTTCAGCCTTGCATCTAAAAAAATTTGATACGACATCTTAAAGAGTTATAGATGCAACTGTAGTGTGACTTTGCCAGCACACCCCATATGTTTTCATTTCTGCGTCTTTTCTTCCATTCAGTGTCAGGACTCCACAGCCTGTGCTTAAACCAGGCACCTGTCCCATTCATGCTTTTCTTCCATATTGCCACAGTTGCTGTATTCATTCCACCATCCTGCCAGATGTCAGCCTGATAAAGATGCCTAAAATCCAATTCAATCAACGTAATTGGAACCTTGGAAATACTAATTTGTGTGGGGTATCCTTGTTCAAAAGAAAATTCTGGTTATACCAATTAAAAATATAAAAAGTTGTGGTCAAAAGACAGAGACCTTTGAATCAAGATAAATTCACTCCATATTGGGCTATTTTTGTCCTGGCTCCAAACAATATGCATTCCACCTTGCCAGAGCCTGTTTTTTCTGGTTGTCCAGCACAGTTTGATTCTATTTCAGATGATCTCTGTATTTTAGATGATACCCTTATTGCCCATGTGATCTGTGCTACCCAGACATGGTAGCAACCTGCTAGCTGTGTGCTGGAGCAGGGTGGAATTTTTCTTTTTCTTCCAGGTGCTTCAGCAGTTGCTATGCTGGAAACTCACTTCCATCTCCTTCCTGTGATCATTTCTTGCACATTGGCCATCCTCCTGTTCAGCAAAATCTTTTTATTATGTTCCTTAATGCAAGTACTAAGTCCATTGAGTGCTTTCTGGAAGGTGTTTTATCACGAACCTGTGAAATGTGTGGTGTTGCAGCCATGTAAATAGTGGAGAGAAGATATTGGTGTAGTGTTCAACAGTGCAAATTGAAGACCTAGAGCCTAGGAGTCTACAAGTGGGCCAAGGTCATCAATGTCTGCCAGGACACGTGGTGAGCCAGCTCCCCATACTACAAGAGGACCTCACTGGGAAGTGCCAGCAAATTCGAAAGCAAACCACAAGAATTTTCATTTGCGTTGGTGTGCCTCCCCCCACCCCTCATCTCTCTGTCTGCTGAGAAGTGAACCTTCAGGGCTCTTAACCACATGAAAGTAACTAGAAAAAGTGTTTTTCAGTATTACTTTGGTGCTGTAAAACCATTTGCAACAGATTTTTACAGGAACTTCTCTGTGATTTGTAAGCATTAGAAGCTGGTGGAGGTTGAGAACTTGCTGTTGCAGGCCCTGCTCCTCACTCAGGCAGAAGTGGGTGCTCAGATTTGCTGCCAGGGAGAATCTGTTGCCCCCCAAGCCTGGAACACCACTGCTCGAGAGGGAGAGTCTGAGACACAGCTCTGCTTTGGAGGCAGAGCTGCCTTCTCCCAGATTCCTGGGAAGGTCAGAGTGTCCTGCTATGTGTTCAGTACCTCCAGAAGCACTGTTTTGGGCAAATAGCAGTGCTACATGCTTGGTTTTTTGCAAAGAACCATTTCTTGCTTTGTGCGGGAGGGCTTGTGCTCCCAAGCTTGCCACTGTGTAGTGGAGGATGAGCTCAGTCCTCACCCTGCCCTACACAGGCCAAACAGCAACAGCCGTAGCATCAGTTCAGCATCTACATCTAGCTGGGGCAGGCCACTTATCTTAGTTTCTGCCATGCATAAAACTTCCTTCTCTTCCTCTTCTTCCATTAACTTCGGGAAGTAGGACCATTGTCGAGCATTAGACAAAACCCTGAGTCAAACTAGCGGAGCCCTCCTTGCACACAAACTGTCGAGCTCATGAATTTGGGGAAACTTCTGCCACTAGACCAGAGATCTAGTTTGTTTTGCCACATCATCTAGTAGCTTTGTGGTTTCCCAGTCTGGGAAGACTTCTCTTTTCTTTCCAACTCACAGATCATGGCAGCTAATGGATGGAGGAAGTCTTGCTGTTGGGGTTTAAATTCTGACAGGAGAGTGATATCTGACAGCGATGATGGCAAATGGGAAGTGTAACAAGGATGAAGCTCCTGCTAAAATGCAGGAACTGGGTGTGTGAGCAGAGAGGATGATGTTTGGCATTTACTTGGTGGGGAGCGCAGTTGGGTCTCAAAGGTGGTAGTGCTGAGCTCATCCATTAGGAGAAAACTGGTTGTTTTAACTGGAGTATCTGGCTTGAAGGGATCATGCTCAGGTGTTGGGAAAGCCCTTTTCTTCCAGTCTGTAGGGTGGAAGAAGCAGCAGCCTGAGCCTGAACTGCTCCCTACACACCAGGGAGAGCAGTTTGGGGTTCCCACCAGAGTTGC
Source organism: Oriolus oriolus (assembly GCA_013400235.1). Lineage (NCBI taxonomy): Eukaryota > Metazoa > Chordata > Aves > Passeriformes > Corvidae > Oriolus > Oriolus oriolus. The sequence goes on from VXBT01006576.1 coordinate 2,022,979, forward strand.
CCCAGTGTGTGCCTGCTGCTGGCTCTAGCTGGCATCACTGCAGAGGTGCTTTCCCCACCTTCCCAGTTTACTGAATTTAAGAGCTCCAGATTACCTTGCATTCTTCCTCCCCACCCACTTTTCAGTTTTTTGTTTGCTTGCTGTCCAAAGTCACGCTTAACCCCTTATTCTGCCCACATGCTCTGTTCACAAGGCTTAATTGCTTTTTTGTACTTTCAGGTAACACCCTCCTCTATTCTAAACGCCAGGCTTCTGTGCTTGTTGTAATGGCTGTTCTTGCTTTTGAGAAAATAAAGGATTTGCTTTTCATGTAAAAATAGCTTTATTATTTCCATATGCAAGGAGAAATCAGGGCAGGCATGTTTCCAGGTCAGCCTGGAGATGGGGTTGGATAATGAAACTCGCTGTTCCAAAAATGGGCTGGAGCCGGCAACAATTCTTGATCTGCTGAGCAAAGCTAACTGGCCTGGAGGGAGGTGGGATCCCTTTTTAGGGTGCACATGCATCATGCTGATATTCTTCTGCTACAGAGAGGAGTCAAGCATTGTCATAATGAGCATTTTACTCTGTTAAGTGCTTATGTTTGTTTTCCAGTTTCCTCATAATCAGGTCCTTTTGGTAATTGTAGGCATGGGTTTTGCATAAAAGATTACAAAGGAAAGTTTCTTTGGGCATAGTCTATACTGCAAGAGTATCTGAGTAGAAGGTGTTTGCAGGAGCAGTCTTGTATTGTTCCAAGATTGTGCTCAGTTGGGTACTGAGTGAATAAACAGTAAATGTGCAGATTTTGGATAATGTTTCTCTATGCTTGTTTTGGATAGTTCAGCTGTACTTTGGATTTTGTTGTCTGTGGTGGCCTTCTTGTGAATCTTATTGCCATGTATTTCTAGATTTGTATGAATGTGATTCCGATCTTTTTCATCTTTGTATTTTGCTAGTTCATATTTTTACTTCCTTCAGGCATATTATAGAGGTCTCTTTAAGGCTTTCAAAACTAGTCAGCTTGAATTTTTCCTTTAGCTTCACAAAAGTCACTACAGAAGTAAAAAAAAAGCACAGAAGGGGAATTACAGGCAGCATTAAAAATGTTCCTTCAGAACAGAAAAGCAGATTTAACATGAATTAAAAACTCAGCTCTGTTTCAGAGCTGCAAAAGCTCTTTTATTCACCAGAGAACTGTTAAAGCTAGTAATTTTTGGCATAGTATCGGTCAGGGAAGCGTGACAAAGTGCAGTGGAATGCACTGAGCTGCGATCCAGCAATGGTGTATGACTTTTAGTGTATGGAGCATTGCAGGAAGTGCTGCAGGGGGATGGGGAGGCCTTTTAATTTCACCAGCTACTGAGTAACAGTGTCCTCTTTCCTCAGACCCAACCTGCAACAACAGGAGGTCCACCTTGGTTGCTTGGGTCGGAAGACAAAAAGTGAACAGCCTGCACAATCTGCTCAGAACCCGTCTGTTGTCTGAGCACTGCTGTGCAGAATGCAGTGACGTGAGAAAGTTGTGTGAAAGAAGAGCAGTATGTTTGGGATTTCAGATCAACTGTGTATGTATCTAGACTGGGATCGTATCTCCAGCCCCACTATGCTAGAATATGAAGATTCTTGAGCTGAATTTCTGCCCGCACTGGAATCAGCTGTAAAACTCATAGTGATTTCATTCGGGCCAGAGTTTTGCTGCCTATTTTGAGCAATAAAAGAGTCCTCCTGTTTCACCAGTACACACACATGCAAAGGCCATTTACTTAGACTTAGGGTTTGGCACAGATTTTGGCCTTAAATGGAAGTGTGTTCAAATCTCTTTAGTATTGGTAGCATGGATTTCTGATTACATGGACGACTGAAAAACCAGTTAAAATAACCAGCCAGGATATTCCTGTAACTTGTAGCATACCTGGTATTTTCCCTCTTTCTTCTCTAAATTATGATGTCAGTATCCACAGAATTTTCCAAGCATTTGTAATGACATTATAAAAAAAATATGATCTTTTCCTGGCAGAACAAGATCTTTGGTTTATGACCTGCATGTTAGAAGCTGATAAAACCTTGGTGTGATATGGATGGTGTTAACAGTGTAAATTGCTAACAAGAATTTTACTGTTCACTGTGGATTTCACATTTGCATTGCAGTGATAATCAAATAAAAAGCCGCCATTACACCCTGACATTGGAGTAAAGCTGTGTGGTGCAACATCATTGCAAAAAATGAGGTCTCTACCAGAAGACATTACAACCTGGACTGATTTTTCTAGGGTAGAGGTGTAAGAAGGCTGCAATGCAGAAAAGATAAAAGGATAATGATATTCAGTCGTTTTATTGTTTGCATAGAGAACTCTGTCGTTCTTACTGTCTGCTTATTTAACATTCTACAAGAGGAGACCTTGAGGTTGTATTGGAAACATGGCTAAATGTTCAGGGCAGGAATAAATGAGTAGTCAGCTGGTGGGATGTCCCAGTCCATATGCTTCAGTATGGAAAGAATGCAAAGTCACTTGGCGGAGAGATTGCTTAGATGGGAGCGTTGTAATACTCATTAAGAGCTCATTTGGCTTTTAGCACATAGATCCTATTTAAAATTTAGGCTGCCAGATTATTACAGTTTAGAGTACTTCTACTCTAGATTCCTGGCTCTAACCTTTTGCAGAGAAAATCTGCAAGTTGAAAACTGACTATTAAAATTGATATACAAGGATCATTATAGTCACTCAAGTAATGGGCTGCATATGGAACTATTATGGCTGTATTACTGTTTTCTTTTGCAAGGCAGTACTTCAGATAGTTCCAGCATCTCAGCTATTGCATGTTCTGAAACATAAATCCTATACATTTCATTTGTGGAAAAAAAAAAGCCTGAATTCAGGTTTTCACACATAGTTTTGTATGTGTATATCTATATGTATGCACGTACTTCTAAGCCTGCCTGTCACTGGCCTCCGTGGTTAGTCTCTGAAGGTGGTGGCAGACACTGGGGAGCTTGATTAAAAGTAATTAACCATAATGTCAATAGTTTTAAATGCTGATGGATGCCTTGGAGAAAAGGAATAGACAGTTACAATGCCTGTTACAGGAAGCAGATGTTGGCCTTGGAACACTCACAGCACTGTCCAAGGCAGTGTGCACACAGCCAGAAGCACAAGTAAGCTGCACACAAAGTGAAAGTGAGGAAAGATCATTTCTCTGGAGCTGTAGGAACTACTCCAAGATGGCTTCTCATTGTAGAGTGAACCTGGTCATCAAAATACAGGGAACCATCTCCATGTATTGTCACCATGGAGGCTTAGCTTTGTTTTGGGCTTGGCATGCTTGAAGAATACAAACAGAGATCTTCCCATGAACCTGCAGTGTGGTATGATGCAGGGACATATTTAACAGTACTTGGCAACATGCACATAGGTTAGCAATCTGTAGTACTGTCTCCACCCAGTTACCTTAGGGCAAGTTTAAGAAATTGAAACTTGATTGCCTAACCAGGCATATGTCCTTACCTTTGGCAGCTTTGTGGAACAGGTGCAGAGAAACTATATTCTTTTTACTTCATGCAAAAATCAAGACATTTACCTGTGCACTCCTGCGCATTGTTGAGTCTTAGTTTCAGGAACTCAGTCTTATGGATCCTCCCTCCCATGCCATGAAGTGTTGTGCTTGTTATTAAGCATTAAAGCACAGGCCAGTTTTCATTATGCTTCTGAAATACTCAAGAAGAATATTGCTCAGTGTGGTTTTGCTGTAGACCTCAATTTCAAGAATATGTTTCCTCAAGAAAGAAAAGCGATCACTTGTTTCTTTTTGTCTTCTTAATATTTTGCACCCTTAAAGATCTTAGAAGAAACACTGCTGTCTTTAAATAATATTCATTCAGCTGAGCATAATAATAGTAATAATAATAATAATAATAATGATGATGATGATGATGACTGTAGCCTGAGAATCACAGAATGAGTCCATTTGGAAGGGGCCACCAGGGGTCATCTGGTCCAACCTCCCTGCTCAAGCAGGGCCATCCTAGAGCTCATGGCACAGGATTGTGTCCAGACAGCTCTTGAATATCTCCAGTGAGGGAGGATCCACAACTTCTCTGGACAAGCTGTTCCAGTGCGTGGTCACCCGCACAGTAAAGTTCTTCCTCGTGTTCCAGTCAAACTTCTGTGCATCAGTTTCTGCCTGTAGCCTGTTGTCTTATTGCTTGGCACCACTGAGAAGAGCCTGGATCCATCCTCTTGGCACCTAGCCTTTATATATTTGTATACATTGTTGAAGTCCCCTCTGTTTTCTCTTCTCAATGCTGAACAGGTCCCTCTCCCTCAGTCTCCACTCAGGAGAGATGCTCCAGTACCTTAATCATCTTTGTAGCCCTCTGCTGGACTCTCCAGGAGCTCTGTGTCTTTCTTGTACTGAGGAGCCCAGAACTGGACACAGAACTCCAGATGTGCCTCACTGGGGCAGAGTAGAGGAGCAGGATAACCTCCCTCGACCTGCTGGCAGTGCTCTTCCTGATGCATCCCAGTGGCCTTCTCGGCCACAAGGACACTGCTGGCTCAGGGACAGCTTGTTGTCCACCAGGACCTCCAGGTCCTTCTCTGCAGAGCTGCTCTCCATCAGGTCAGCCCCCAGCCTGTGCTGGTGCCTGGGGTTGTTCCTCCTCAGATGCGGAACTCTGCATTTGCCTGTGTTGAATTTCAGAGAGTTCCTCTCTGCCCATCTCTGCAACCTGTCAAGGTCCTTCTGAAGGGCTGCACGGCCCTCTGGGGTATCAGCCACTCCTCCCAGCTTTGTGTCATCAGTGAACATTTACCTAAATGATACTGGGCCAAGTACTGAACTTAATAGTAATAATGAAGCGTGAAAAACAATTGCCAGTTCTCCTATCAAATGATATGGGTTGAAAGCATTGGAAAATAAGAGTCTCCTAAAAGTCTGAGTAAAGACTTGAAGGAGAGAGGTGAGGAATACTGATCCACTGCCAGCATTACTGGGAGCTACTAAGCAGATTTGTCAGCACTAAGTGACTTATTCAAGAGAGTGTATGTGTTTGAACCTTCTCAGACTTCAGTTGTGAAGGAAGGATGAGTAGAATCATGTCCTCTGCTCTGCTTTCCTCCCTCTCCTTTGTTTCAGTTTAATCAGGTTCAGACTTCTCTAGTGTTGAAAATATTGTATTTTCATAAGAAATATAGTTGCTGTGGAATAGGTCCAATGTATTCTAGAGTGTTAGAGGGTTTTTATTGGCTTGATACAGTGAGATTTTTTTTCCTTCTCCTGTGGTTTAAAATTACTCATCTAACATGTTGATTTATAGCCTGTCATGTAAGGCTGTTTCCCCTTGGCTATATCTTTTTAAATGATCAAATGTATTTCTGAAAAGTGTCCCGGTTTTGCCTTGAAATATTAGGTGATAACTGCACAAGTAAGAGAGGGATTAGCTTGTTAAACTTAGTATGATACCAACGTACAAAATATGGCGATTAAAAACTTCCTTAAGGCAGCTTAGAGGGTAAAAAAACCAGAAAACCTTTTGGTCTGAGATATCACGAGCATATGCCGTTCACCTGAGATGGTTGGAGGCTGGTGTGAAGGAAGTAGAGGAGACTCCTGGGCTGGAGCTCCAGGAAAGCAGCTTTTGTTGTTGCTGCCAGAGCCGCCCGCCTTCCCTCTTGTTCCTCCCCAGTTTGTTCTTGCAAGCTGTGCCAGCACAGTGTTTGTGGAGCTGAACGGTGACTGATCGGAGAAGTGATCCAGGTTAAAAATAACTTTTTGGGGATGATGGGAGGGACATGAGCACAATTGAGGGGTACAACAGGGAGGCACAGAAAGGAGCAGAGAAGTCGAGTGGTGGCGGCTGCCTTGGCTGTCAACCACCATCAGAGGAAATGCCGAGAGAAAGCTCAGCCTTGCACTCACATGCTCTCCTCCTTCCAGCTGTGCTCCAGAGAGGGCCGTCTGCTCACTGCTGTCTCATCTTACTCCTTCTCTCACCGAGGTCTTGCTGCCCCAGCTGAGCTGCTGCTGAAGTTAACCCTGGCTGTCTTGGGGCGAAATGCTTCAACAGCTAAACCACAGGCCTGTGCTAACCCAGCTGGCTCTGGTGGCAAGTGCGGTCAGGCAAGAGGGAAGCAGGCGATACCTCCGGGACAGGGAGAAGTGACACGCAACCAGGGACAAGACAGAAATAATTTTCTGCCAACACACTTGCAGCTGGAACATATATGTGAATACTAAGTTATGAATGCTAAAAGTAGTGATGTGGTCATTTTCTATATTGCTGTGCTGATTTCACTGATGGCTCGTGACAGGTTTGTGAGATGATACTAATGTTAAGGGGATGGCATTGAGGAGAATCTTCCCAGAGGATTTCTTTTCTTACAACAACCTAAAATACATCTCACAGTTTTTGCATGTAAATGGAGTGGAGCGAGAAAGATGCTTCTTCAGTACTGTGTGTCTTGACTGTTAAAGTGTGCCACTTGGCTGGTAGCCATCAGAAGTAACATTGAGGTGAACTCAGTAAAGATACTGTTAAGGAAAAAAAAACAGTTTAACAAACGACTATTTCAGTGATAATGTGAAAACATAGAAAGAAATAGCTTTATACTTTCAAAGTATAATTTTGAAAATAATTACGCAATAAAAGCAAAGCTGGATTACTTAGCTCTTTCAGTTCTGTTCAATAGTATCTAATATTTGTCCCCTACTCTTCTATGTTGAACTGGTCTTGGATTCCTGCTTACAGTGTTCCTCTAGGATACTAATTAAAGTGTGTGTTACCAACTGGCTTAAATTTGTTTTTAATTTATTTATTGATTTACTTACTTATTTTTACACTTCTCTATTCTCACGGAGCACAGGAGCAGTCGAGTGAGGCATTATCACAGAGCAGAAGCAGTCTTTTCTTCATGCTTCTCTCAGTTTTGGGGACCTCAGTGGGCATTTCTCCCTCCCCCCGGTAGCTCCTGATCTGAAGAAGATGCAGCTGCTCTCTTGGGGGAATTGTTTACCTCTCTGTGGAATCTTGTCCTGGTCAGCTATGTGCTAAGAATGTGAATAATTTTGCTGCGGCTGCTTTACATGTAAAAAGCCTGACCTTAAGAAATTTTATCCAGCTGAGGTTTTTTTCTTTCTCTTTTTCTTTTTTTGCCTCTAGCACTGGTAGATTTGAGAGTTTTATCTTGCAGCTGCAGAAAGCTGCAGTAACTTTGAGTTGTATATAGCATTTAGTACAAAGAGGTATTTTTGTAGCCTTGAAAATTACTAAATGCCAGTCAGTGCTGTTTAGCAATTCTTACTTTTGGACCTGCAGTTATGTATGTGTATTTGATAGAGTTAGTGAAACTAAGTTAAGCACTGCATGGAGACTTCTGGAAAATGTCTAATAAGGTCCTTAGTGCTGCAGTGTATGAGCATATTGCATTACAAGACTGAGCATATTGATTTTAAAATGTTAAAAGCTGAATGAAGGCCTTTTTGTATTTCCTGCATGAGAACTGGTGAAAAAAAAAGAAAGATAGCATTACAATCAACACATATAATTCAAAAATGCCAACAAAATTTTTAAAAATAATATTTTATGAAAAGTTTTGCCTCTTCCTACTCTGAACAATAAATACAGCAAGTTGCCTTGCACAGCACTTGCATTCTGTGTGTATGGGTCTCTACAGAAAAATACTAGGAATCTCAAGATAAAACCCAGATGTTTCTTCAGTCACGTGAGGTGTGCTGTGTTGCCCTGGGAGGCTGAGAGAGAAAGTCGCTTTCATTTGTCTCACAGCAGAGCTGTATTTCTCAGATACATTTTTTCTTTTAGGCCCTGCATTACTGCTTGATGTCAGTTGGGGTCCCATTGTGGTACAAATCCTCAAAAGAGAGAACAGTTCAGTGGTAATGCATTCCAACCAGATATCCTGGAGGTTTTATAAGTTCTATTAAAGTACTCCCCAAAGAAAAATTAGGGGAGCAAAACTCTCGTGAACTTCTAAAAGCCAGATCAGGAATGCGCTGGAACCTTTTTTGAAAAATTGTTAGTACTTGACCTTGAATACGAATGGGTAGCTTAATTTCGCTGTCTTCACTTGAATTTTCCTTGCCTTGGAGGTTTGAAAACAATGCTTGAAAGTTCTAATGGTCTAAAACTGAACAAACCACTATATAATGTTACAAGAAAAAGCAGGTAAAGGAATATCACTCTTTAAATGTTAAAATCTTATGAAGTAAAAGAAAATTTGTAATGCCTTAAGTAGGCAGCATTCAATAAAAATGACAGAGGCACTGTTAACAGGAATAGGTACAAAATTCAGTTTGTAGGGTTGAAGATGGAGAAGTGCAATAAACAATACTAATGCATTGCAAATTTGCAGCACCATGTAACTTTGTGGGGAACAGCTGTCTCTGGCAGCACAAAAAATCTCTTCCAGTCTTTGACACAGTTCTTTTCTATGCTCTGGGGCTTTATTCCTGGACAGCAAACTTCATAACTCATCTGGCTGAGTCTGAATACCCAGTTTACAAGTTCCTCATATCCAATTTGTCTGAGAAATAATTTGTGAACTCTGTGAGTATCTGTAAAAATCCTGTTTTCTACATAACTCAATATATATGTATCTTTTTAGTAGAAGGAAGAGCAATGGGAAGCCCTCATCTTGGTGTCTGTGGCCACTGAAAAGAAATGCTTTGATACACAAATAGCATTATTGTAAATGTAATGGCAGCCAAATGCATTTTTGGCTAATGTGTGAGCAATAAAATTAGCAAACACATCACTTGCTGCTAATGAAGAGGAATAAGCTCATCATGAAACCTTCACTGAACTGCTACTCTGTCCAGCTTGATTTACTTGCTCTGATAGAGTAAGAAACAGCTGTCTCAAAAAAAAAATTTAAAAAAGAAAAAAGGGGAGATATGTGTGCTAGTAGGAAGGGGTCATGATGTCATTCTGACAGCTCAGGATGTGAAAAATGCGTCTGGAGGAGAGCATGGATGTCCTGTCACTCTTGCAGCAAATACGCCCTAGTTGCTAATAAGTGTAAATACTAATGCCACAAAATATCCCACCTTAGAGAAAGATGAAAGAACCCAATTCCAAGAGTAGCCTTGAAAGAGTTTGTATGGTGCTTATTAAATGACATCTGGCCTTTGCACAGCAAGGTGTTGCTTTTGCAGGAGTTGCCATCTTAATGTATTTAGAGATTTAAGATGCATTGTATCAGGAATAGGTTGGGCTTTGGTTTTTATCTTTTAAGACTGCACACCTTGAGTGTAGGGACCCTCACTTGGACTCCCAGAGTGCAGAGTAGCAGGTTCATCTCTTATTCATGGCCAGATTTCACATATGAGGACCCTGGCGCACAACTGGCAGTGGAGCTGTCCTGGAGCACCTTTCTGAAAACAACAGCCCTGTTGTGCTGTGTGCTGCACCTTTCCCTCAAGGCTGGGCTCAATTCTACCCCCAGTTTTGAAGATGCCTTCTGAGCAAGGCTCTTGCTATGTTCTATGTGTTTTGAGAGTTTGTGAGATTCCAGTGGAATCAATAAATTCCTGAAGGCAGCTTGCTATGATTTTTTTTCTCCAGGAACTTGTATAGGTTCTTTGCTGGTTGCTGCAGTGTTATTAATATCCTCAAATTAATACTTACATTAGTATTAATATCAGCACTGTTGGCTGAATTTGCGTGTTTCATTAGGCTGAGTCAGACAAGGGCAAAAGTGGAGGAATTAGTGTGGTTGAAGTCTGTGCATTCTCTTGGGTGGGAAAACTTTCCAATGGCATTGGTGACGTGCACAGCACCTCTCCTTCTCTGCTAATCACTTCAATGTGCTTTATGAAGAAGTGATAATAAAACACTTCCTCTGTGTGTTACTGTTCTTGTCTTTTCAAGCTGAATTCTGTCTTTAAATTGAGTTTCTGGGTTCATTGTTGCTGGATGTAGATCATACCAATCCTCAGGAAAATTTCAAACCAAATGGCAACTGGGTTTTTGAACCAAGAATTTCAAGATTCTTGCCCTGTGCATACCTTCCTCCTAATTATAAAGGCTGTGTCGCTGTGTTAGCAGGATTCAGAGATGCAACAACACGGAAGTTTAGTGAGAGAATGAATTATTTATTAATTTACAATACCACTTATATATCCTAGTTCCATAAAACCATTGGACAGTGTCCACACATGTCCTGGGGTGATTGGCTAAAGCCCTAGACACCCACTTCAGACTATTTGTCCAACATACTAAAAACAGAACTTAACAAAAACACCAGATGTGAAAGTTATTTACAAAACCTATCTTACTGTTTTCATAACTTGCATGGTAAAGAAAAATTCTCACAGAATTAATGCAAGAAGCTGAGAAATTCTCCTGCTAGCAGCATTTCAGTATCCACAAGGCTGTAACATCTGATATTGTCTGCTATTAGCTTCTGGCAAACTCTGCTATTCAGTGCTGCTGTTGAAAGGGTTGTTTGCTTCTCTTTGCATCAATCCAACTGCTTTACTGTTAGGATAAAAGAAGTAGAAAACAGGGAGGTGGGAGGTGTTGCATTCAACACTTCAGTAACTTGAATTAAAAGTCCAGAGGCTTAGTAAAATGCTCTCCACTGGCTTGGACTTCTGTGCTGTGTAGAAAGGTTTTGATTTGGAGTACCAGGTAGGTGACTCTTGTTCTCTGAGTTATAGCTGTAAGCCTCAGCGTTTGCCCAGTGTTGGGCTCAGTATGAAAAGGGGATGATGTGTGCGATAACACCTCTAGTTAATAAAAAGTGTGAACAGGAACCTGGAAGGGGGTTTCAGTGAACATTACAGGAAGATGATAGTGGTGCTTGGTTTGAGACAACTCATGAGCTTATATTTGAATTTGTTTTCTAATTGCCCTCTGTTTCCTTTTCGTCATGGTTCAGAAGCTGTTGTAGGATGTTACCTTACCTTTGCAATACTAAAGGTGTGGATAAATAGTGCTGTGCCTTGCCTTGTGGGATCAGGAGAGGCTCTTAAGCCACACTGGTTAATGCGAGGCATTTGGCTGGAGCACTGTGTGGCAGAATACAGGTCGCTACAGTGGCTGCCAGACAGAAGTGAACTGGAGCCCAGGCTGAAACTGCTACAGACTGTGTCCAGAGGGTGGGAAGTTCTCTGTTCCTGTAACCAAAGTGAGAATATTTCAGGGAAGTAAAATAGGATCTTTGAAAAGGAGTTATGTACACAGTTGCATGTGTGTGCATGTGCATTCACTCATGCATGAAGTAAGTAAAGCTCTTCCATGCTTCTGTGTAATGTAAACCTGCCAGTAATTTGTAAATGCTGTTTATAACATGATTTGCCTTACTATAAGGTTTCTGAGTTAGCACATAATAGCGCTCCTGCAATTAGGAAAGATTAAGAGACATTTGTCCAACTTTCTGTCTGTTGATGGACCCACCATGGGTCATTTGGTTAGACTTGGACTCTAAATAGTTTAAATAGCTCTCCAATGACCATACTTAAAGAGTAATGAGGAACAGTTATGGCTGTATATACAATTGTTTGTTCTGTTTTAAATTAGAAATCCTTTTCAAAATGGGATTCCTCTCTTGTGTCTGTGTAGGGCTCAGCACAGTGCAGGAGGCTTTGGGGTGCCATTACAGTAGAAAGGATTTTGTGCAGTTAGGAGATACCTCAAACACTGCAGATGTACAAATACACATTTTTTCCCCCTCCTTTATTTTAAACCCCTGTGAGCTTTGGAATATAGGTAGTCCTGGAGTACCCTGTGTGCTCAGAATGGAATTCTGTGTGCTTACTCCTTACAACTCTGTGTTGATGTGAGATCTGAAGCAGTGTGTTTTCCAGAATAGGGATTTTCTGTACCTGGGGAACTATTAGTATTGCCTACTACGGTTGGCCAAGTATGATTGCTAAACCAGGAGTGTGTGCTCTTTAAAAAGCTGGGGGAGCGAGCAGGTGCCTTCAGAAAGGGGCATTAGAGCCTTTGAGGTAGGCAGCAAATCACCACAGATCTTGGGTGTTTACAGCATCACTCCCTTCACCAAATATGTGAGAAAACAAGGCTTCTGCCATCAGCTTTTCAGATACAGATGTGCTTTTTCCAAGGCTGGTGTGGACAGGGAGAACAGGTTGTTTGTCACTGTTCCTCAGGTCTATCTGTTAAGTTGCCTCCATGACTAAGCTCTCTGCACCCTGGTCCCCTTCCTCTCATGCCTGTGTCCTGGCTGGAAGAGAGCAGGTCAGCTCTTGTTTTTCCTTCCCAGCCTACTTGAAAGAAAGGAAAAAAAAAAAAGTGGTATTCGTGGTGGCTCTTTGTTATTTTCACTCACTTTATTATTGTTGTTAATGTTGTGGTCTCTCTTCCCTTGCCTGTTTGTTCTTTCATGGCACTTGAGCTTTCTGCAGAGTGCAGCTTTGTTGCCTGGGGCTGGACCTCTTCCAGCTTCCTTCAGGCCTCCCCCTTTCCAAATCCTTTCCAGAGTGCCTGATGTGCTTCCAGAAATGGTACAATAAATGTGTATGTAAATATAATGAAGTTAGTTGTTTTATCTGACTGGTGACACAAATAAGAGTCCTATTTCTTAATGGAAGAAGTTGTTGTGTCTTTTTTTACATATTGCTTTTAGGAGGCTCACTTGAAATTAGATTAATTTAAAGGAAACCACATACACAGATGTGCTCACATTATATAATACCTATATACATGCCGGTACATACACACACTTTCTGGAACATTAACAGGAGCTGTCTGATGAAATGTTCTGATTGGATTTGAAAATTGACATTGCAGTGCATGTGTATTTTCTCTTTAAACAGATTGCATCTCTTGAGTAGTTCATCAGAGCTTCTTGAAGTGTTTACATATGCACTCTTTGTCTGGAGATGCCTTGTTATAAATACTTCCTTCATTTTACAGGCATTTGTTTGGAAATATGCTGAGCAGCCATGCTTGGTTTATTTCCAAATGTCTTAACTTTGGGACCGTGGATTGGCTTATAGCCTGAAGTTCATATCTCTCCTTTTCAGGGGAAGAGCCATATTTGAACAACTCGTGGAACACAAGGACTGTAGTGTAAAATGGGAGGCGTCCCCCGCGAAACACCCGTGGCCAAACACAGTGTCTTGCAGTGAGCTGTGGTGGGGGAATGGACTCTGCACAGGCTTAGTTGAAAGAACAAACAAATACCAGGGGAAAAAAATAAAAGCAGTTTAATGCTGCTAGGTAGTATAAGTTGCATAGTGTTAAAAAGTATTTTGATGTAACTGGTACCTTTTGAGGCATCTGACGAGAAATTATGTCGTATTTCCAGTCACTGGTCTCTCTGGTTTTTTCTCTGTTACCCTTTCTAAGTTGGTGAAGGTGTTATGGTGGCTATTTTTTGTAAGTACCTTGATGCTGAATCTATACAGCACTTTTCTCCTCTCTTGGAAGAATTTAAATAGCTTTGATTAGTCATCAACTTAAGGAGAAGCTTCTGGGAAAAAACAGTAGAAAAGTCATTTCTGTGATACTTGTGAAAGAACTTTGTATTCACTCTAGGGCTAGTAAAATACTAAAACTAAAGTGATAGATTTTAAATATTGGTATCACTTGTCTGGTTCATTTATTGATTTTTAACCATCCAGAGCTGTTTTAAATCCAAAAAGATGTTAGAAAAATTTTGATCACCAAAAGATGGTTTTTGTAAGTGAAAAAAAGTAACCAGATGATCTAGTTACTTCTGTTTTATTTTGTCTCATTCCTTCCATAGCAATACCAAATATAGCTATGAAAGGAATATAGTTGGACATCAGGAAGAATTTATTCACAGAAAGGGTGATGAAGCATTGGAGTGGGCTGCCCAGGGAGGTGGTGGAGTCAGCATCCCTGGGTCTAGTTGATGTGGTGATGTTCAGTCAAAAGTTGGACTTGATGATCTTGGAGGTCTTTTGCAACTTTAGGGATTCTGTGATTCTGTGGAATGTGCCATATTCTGTGGCTTTGAGGATTAGGTTAATTTATTTCAGAGTTGGTTTGTGGTGGTCATGATACAAGGATTTCTGTGCTGGGACCCAGTAGAATTGACACTTCAACCCTCCAGCATCTTTTTGCAGAGTACTCCAAGTTGCATATTTTGGCCTGGACTTCATTACCTTACTTTAATAATAAGTTATCATGCTGCCATAAACACAACAATAACAGGACCCCATTGTACTGGATGCTGTACAAACAGAGTAGTAAATATACCAATCTTCTGTTGGTGACTGACTAAATAAAGACTAAAAGTGTTGGAAGGCAAACAGAATGAGCAGTGGCATAGCAGTTACTGTCACATTAGATTTATTTTTATTTGGTTTTCTTCTGATAGGGCATTTACCAGAGCACTGTATAATTTACAAAATCCTCCATCTTGTGCTCATTCTGCCTTTGTTAATTCTGCAAATATACCTTGAAAAAAATAGAAATAAAACCCTTTTGGTTAAAGTTGTTCCTTACCTGCAATTCCCCATTCCTAATTTACAGTCATGTATTTTTTTCATATGTTGATGTGATTTAACTTAGTGAGTCTTACATTTTGTCATGTGTCTATATTCTTTTCCTGTCTGCCCAACTTTATGTACTACAGTGTGTCTCTTCTGCATACTTTAACCCCTGGTTAGCCTGGTATGAGAAAAAATAAAGCACTCTGACAATGTGAGGTGGGAATGCGCAGTCAGTGCAAAGCAGAGCTAGAGCATCCAGCCAAAGGAATGGATGACTTTCAGAGCTGGAGTGCTAGCAGAATTGAAAATAATTCAGGAGCACAAAAGGCAGAAATGCTGTAAGCAAGGACTGCAAGCCAGGTTTAAAGCCTCAAGTGACTTTACTACAAGGATGACTTTTCCATAGCTGTTGGCACGTCATCAAGAATGATGTGGGCAGCTCTTATCAAAATCATATCCCAGTCTGATCGTTCTTCATACAGGGATGGGCTACTACACCGATAAAGGGAATGCAAATCCTCTTTTAACAAAAGAAAACAAGTTCAGCCCTGGAGGCCCAGCTGTGAGCATCCCTTAGTGTGAAGGGGGCCCACTGTGTAGGTAACAGCAGAACTGCTGTGGAAAGACAATCTAAACTAAAATCAGAGACAATAAACTGACCCTGCATAATTTAGGCTGAAAGTGAGAGGAGGGTTTATTATTGCCTAAGCAGGATAGCTTTGGAGGAGTTTGTAACAGGAGCTGTGGGGGCAGAAAACCCTTAACTAATCATGGGGTAGATGTCCATTAGTTTCTGAATGGGTTACGTGGTTTCAGAATGGACTAAGTGATACTGCAGCACTCAGTAGCTTTCTGCTGCTGCTGATTTCCTCCTGGTTTTTTTATGCACTAAAACTGAAAAGCACTAATGATACCCAGGATAAAATCTTAATTATGTGGCTAGAATATTTTAATCAAGGTTATGGTAGGCCTGGGAATTTATGTGCGAAATTTAGCCCCTGGTGTTAGCAACCTGAAAACAGGCAAAACAAAAGTAGAGTACAAAATTGGATGAAGTGTCCAACTAGAGAATAATTACAGAGAGAGAATATTACAAAATAGGTTTCTCTGTTCTGCGGGGCTGCAGCAGTTCTGATAGAGTACATTGTACACATTGTTTCCTGAACTGCTTGGGTTTTGCATGTTTAAAATCATGAATGAAAAATCCTACAATGGGGGGCTATCACAGAAAAGCTTGTAATCAATGCTGGATCGTCTCTTTTGGCATGAGCTTTATTTTTTTCCCTTCTGCAGGGAACCTGTATCTGTTTCCTGCATCTGTTGCCCATCCTTCTTAGTGAATGGAAAGCAAGTAATTAATTTTTGTTGTTGTTAGCAATTAATTGCCCTTGCCAAATCTTGGAGGACCTATTGTCTCCTTCAGACACAATGTTCTTGGGAAAAAGTCTTACTTATTGTAACCTCTTGTGCAATCTTCACTTGGATGATAAATACATCTTGGCAACGAGAGCTTTCTGAATGAAAAATGTTGCTGGACAACCCTGTAGTACAGCAAGAACGCAAACCTCTGCCAATGCTGGTGGAGTGCAGCCAGGCGGGAGGGTAAAATGGGGAAAGCCTTTCACACTGCCTGCAGAGCACAGAGTGAGATGAAGTCTTTATATGCACACATCCAAATATCCCTTTACCGTCAAACAAGGATTTTTCCTATTGAGCATCTGAGCTCAAAGGTGGCTTTCCTTCTAGCAAAATCTTGAAATCTGTTGGAAAGCCGCCATCTACCAGTGCAGGACTGGGGAAATAACAGAGAGCATGTGGACCATGCAGAAGTTGGGTTTAGGTAGCCCACTGTGGGAGCTAGCTGGGAAACTCCAGCCTCCCCATTTTTTTCTTTGAGTCCACAAATTTGAGATCCCGTAGTTTCCTCAATCTGCTTTGTGGTTCACGGCCTAACTTTGGTTTTCCATTAGATCTGTCCAGAACCGTAGCTGACCACTGAAACCTCATTTTAATATTGCAGCTGTTACATTAATTACAGCGTTATTAAGAGTTAATTGTAAATGCACTTTTTTCCCCCTGTAGCTCTTCACCTTTACTTTTTCTGGTTGATTTTTTCATCAATACTTAGTGATGTCTGGCAGCAAAAAGCCCTGCACAGAGAGATGTTTGAGTCTCCCAAAGGGAATACAGAGAACGAGTCGGGGCCGGGTGCTCTCTGTTCTCTTGTGGTTTCTGTGCACCCTGCCAGTGGCTGGTGTTTCTCTGTGGACCTGGCAGCTGGCTGTGGAGCAGCAGAGCGCAGCCAGCAGCCAGGTTTCCCAACCCATACTTCGGCTGACAGCGCTTGGCCTGGTGAAAAGGAAACAATCTGAAGCAGAGGGCCCGATGCAATGTGCCTTGCAGTTAATGGAAACCTTCATTGACCTCAGTGGGAGCTGGATTTGATCCTGTGCCTACTTGAATGTTTTGGCATTGGCTACAGCTCCAAGTGGCTTTTTTCCCCTGGCTCATTTCTGGTTCCTTTTTTCCCTTCTCTTTCCAAAATGTACTTACCTTTGAGTGGTGTAAAATCAGGACAGCTCCATCCGTGTCGCTGTGGCTGTGCACTTTTATCCTCGCCCAGTGTCTGTCCTCGTTTCCTCAGCCGTTCTACTGTCTATGTATTGGTTTGCAAGATTTTGGCATTGATTTCCCTCCTTTTTGAGCCATTCTGCTGCTTCTCACAAACACCCTCCATCTCACTTAAACCTCTGCCCTCCAACGAGTGTAGTTACTGACACTGTTTAATCCATCTTCTGCCCTTCTTCCTAAACTTCAAAACAGTCCTTATATTGATTTCTGGCAAATGCAGACCAGGCTCCGGCCCCAGCTGCCAGCAGGGAGCCAACTTCCCCTTCAGCAGGCTCCTGGAGGCCAGCCCTTCGCTGCCTCATCCCAGCTGTGCTCCCTTGCTCAGCAGAGCTCATTTCTGTGTTGCACATAGGAAGGAGAGGGCCACCATGCCCCAGGAGCCAGCAGCCGCCGTGGGCAGAGCACACCCTCTGTGATCCTCAGCCACACATCAGCATGTCCTCTGTGCCTAAGGAAAAGGTGCTGGAAGTAACAGAGCCCTTTTCAGGTGACTGCCAGACAGAAGAGAGCTGTGGGCATGGACAGTGGCAGTGGGAAAAACAATGCAGAGGAGGACAAAGGCCAGCTGTAACAGTGCTGGAGCTTCTTGTTGCCCTCCACTCCCCATGAGTATCACATGCCCCTAGAGAGATTTGTCTCCTGGGTGGAGAATTAGGATTATGTGTAATCTGCCTCTGAGGAAAAACCTTTTCCTTTTCTATGTGGATTTTTGGATTTGTTTTTCTTTTGGTCACTGTCCATTTGCTTGGAGATGATGTGAGGTTTTTGTGAATTAGTATCAGAAACCGGGGATATTGGTGTCTCATGAGAGTTACAGGGGAAAGGGCCTGAGCTGCAGGATGCTGTACAGGAGAATCACAGGTGGTTTTTGAACCACAAAAAAACTTACTTCATTTTTTCCAGCAGTAATGTAAATGCTGAGCAAACAGGGTGTGCAATGAGGAAACCCTTTGGAGGGTGGGAGCTGACCTAATGAAAGATGAGAAGTGGGGAGCTGGAGCACAAGACTGCTGCTGCTCTGGGGGCTTGCGAGGGTGAGATTTCCAGTGGCACACCTGCTGGTCCCAAGCTCTTGCTGGCCTCTTAGGTTATCCAGCTGTGCACAGTGGAATGTATTGTGCTTGTTCTCTCACATTATTCCCACTAAAGTTAAATATGAACCCCTGAAACTGTACTGAAGGTAGAACATGCAGCTTCGGGAAGGCCAGTGTTGTTTTAACTCTGCTTTTCAGACACAGGCATTTCAAAAGAGGAGAAAGTTATAGTATGGAGGGGAAGAGCATTGCTTTCAGAGATGATATCGCTGTGCTGGTGATAAAAATTTCTCCTATTTTAGCCCCTTTGAATTGTATACAGCCAGCACAGATAAGAGAGGGAGAAATGGACTATGTAGGCTGTTTTATTAATCATTAATTCAGTTGTTACCCAACATCCAAACCAGCCCAAATGTGCTTATAGAGAGCATTTAATTTGGGAAACTAAGACTTGTGACCTACGGCTAGATCCAACTGCTGTGTGTTAGCAGCTGTGTGGAACAGAGCTGTAAAGCCCAGAGTCCCTGGATGATGAGAATGCTGAGCACTAGGATGTGAATTTGCTAATACTCTAGAAATGTATCCACAAGAAGAAAAAAGAAGGAGGAAAAAACATTGTGGGAAATTCTTTCCTTCATACATAATATTTTTCTGTTGATTAAAAATTGCCCCTAGTAATGTGTTGATGCCAGTGAAATATTTCAGCTATAGGAAATGTGAAACCAACTACTGCCTTTCTATGAATTATGAGTCATAAATTGTATGAAAAATATTCAGCTTGCTGTAGCTGTTCCCCAAGCAGAACCTCTGACTAATGGAGAAAACGCTGGCATTTTGGGGGGAGTAGGAAGGGTCTGAGTTAAGCAAAGCAAGATGCCAGGTGCCAGCATGTGGCTCTGTGCTAAGTGTGAATTGGTGTCACCTGAGATGATCCTCCCTTGCTAAGTAAACAGTTAGCGAGTGTGTGAAGTGTACTTGCCGTTCAGTGAAGGAAAGCTGTCCTTTGCTCCAGCTGGGGTTCCCAACTGCCAGCCAGTGCCCAGAACTGACCCGCAGGAGAGCCACGCACCAGTGCCAACCCCGCTGCCACATCTGCAGCCAGTCAGCCAGGCCAGGGAGGCACAACCTCCATCTGATTCAGCATCCAGTGGGCAGGTTGCGATGACAGAATTCTCCTAAAAATAGCAGTAAAGTGGCGAGAGAATAGGATACTGACATTTGCACGCAAATCCTTGGTGGTGGCATTCATTTGATCTAGCTTCAGCCATCTAAGAGCTGGGAGTTCAGTTCAAGTTAGTTCTCTAATAATTTGTCACTAAAGTTTATCTCCTCTTATATCTGTTCTATGAACTGCCTTTTGGACATGATTATAGAAAAGGTCCTCAGCAACTACTCTTGAGTAGGTATCCAACTTTTTGATGGGTGAAGTTCTGTGAGTTAAATGTGAGTTAAATTCAACATCAAAGCTCTGGATTTCAGTTTCTCCATCATTTCAGCAAAGACCATGCAGCCTCATGAGGATTTGTGAATTTTGCTTTGCAACCGTGCAATGCTAGAGTTATTGCTGAAAGGTATAAGTTAAAGTAAGTATGAGCTATAAGCAAAAGTATAAACAAACTGCAAGGAGCTGTGGAGCAGAGGTTGCTAACTGTGGTTGTGTTTGAGGTTTAGCTGGAGCATTCATATTTGCCCCAGTTTTAGTTTTTTAGTTTTCAGGCTGTGTGTCTGGCACCCATATTAACTTCTCAGTGATGGACGTTTGCCCAATAAAATACAGCTAGAAAGACTGACAGTGTGACTTTCAGTTTGGGATGCCCAGTCCTTTTCCAAACAAATAGTGGATGATGTCCCAGCTGTGCTGAAAACAGCATTTTTTCTTCCCTATTGACTCTAGTAAGCAGAAATCAACCCCTGCCTAATTAGCTTCTTTGTGGCATCTGTGAAAGGATAAAGTTTTTACTATGTTCAGATGTGGCTAAGGACATGCTCTCAAACACTAATAGCTAAATTTTCGTTTCATTTCATCCAGTGTGAAACTATGCTGCCTTTTCCATACCTGATTCAAAGACTGTTTTAAGGGATCTTGAAGTACACATTTTAATTTGAGGCTTCTTTAATTGCCAGAATCTGGGTAGGTTGTGTGTTTTGTTATTTTCTTCTTATAATTTTTGACTTGTGTAAGGCATGCAAATGCTTTCAAAATATGAGTCCATTGTGCTTCAGGCAGCTGTGATCTGGTGTTTAAGATGTTCCTATTAGTGTAAGAACACTTAACTGCTGTCCAACTCACAGTCCAGTGCTTGGGGTTTGTCACAACGTGATTCCATTCTTGTTTGCTTTGTACAGGAGATGGCTGTTCGAGCACTGAAGCAGACAGGGAGCAGGAGTATTGAAGCAGCCCTGGAGTACATCAGTAAGATGAGCTACTTGGATCCTAGAAATGAACAGATAGTGCGTGTCATTAAGCAAACCTCACCAGGTAAGCATGAACTTCTTTTTTTAAACTATGTTCTTCTTTCTTGCAGTAAGCTAGTTTTTTAAGGTAGGGCCATGGCTGGGGAGAAGTGTTGGACAGCAGTGTTCCATAGCAGTCTTGCAGGAGATAGTCAGGTGAACATGGCCTTGCAAGGTCAGCTGGGCTGGAACCTCAGTGCAACTCACCTGCTTCCAAAGAGTGGTCTCTGTACTCATTCATAGTCTACATTCTCAAATAGAAATCTGTTGTTCAATTCCGAATATTCCTCCATCAGACCAGAACAGACTTACTGGTATGCAAATCAAGGAGGTGGACATCATCTCTCTCTTGACATCAAGATTATTTGCACAGCTCAATTATGTGTCCCAAAGAACCACAGTTATTGCTGCTACTTTCTTTTGTGGCCTCTGATAAGGGAAAGCAGAGTCAGCTTGCCCCCTAAGCTGAGCATGAATCCTACTGACAGAGATGACAAATGGGTCTTATGGCTGCCTCCCACTTCCAGGCCGGAGTACCCATTTCTTAGGATGCTTTGGATTACCACAGCCTCATCAGTGCATCTCACCGTGTCCCGACAGATGAGCTGTCAGGGTGTTGTTGTAAGAACAGCCTCAGTAATGCTGGCCTAGTGTTATCACAGAGCTGCTAATTACAGATTTCACTTTAAAGATCTCTGATTATTTGTCCAACCTGATTCTGTTTCAAACCATTGCATTCTTTTTGAAGGTGTCTTTTAGTGTGGGGGCAGCCTCTTCAGTGTGCAGAGAGGGTGCATAAACCTGTCTTAATGCCGTACATGTCCCTGTGTGTCTCTAGGCAGCAGGGCTTGTGTGTCAAGGCAAAGAGTCAGCAGCTGTGCTCAGGTGTGCTGCATCTGGTCCAGCTGGGACATGCTGTACTGCAAAAAGCTTGTAATCCACTGTTCAAGCCTGTTAGTTCAGTATGACTATTCTTACAGGCTTTGTGAAGACAGGATTTCAAAAGGAAACAGTTTAGGCATAAATGGGCCAAGTCCTGTGATTTGTGAAAGCTAAAGACCCAGAAGGGGAACAAAAACATAACAGCAGCACAGAGTCTCCCTTTGTCTTTTAGCACAGCCAGTGCTTTATACACCTGCAGTTTGTCCTCAGATCAAAGAACTGATGAAAAGTGCCGTTAACACTTCCACTGTGGGAATGCTGCTATCTTGTCTCTGTACATTCTTCACGCTAAGATTAATATGTTGACACCTTGAAAGATTTTCCTTCCCAACAGATGGAAGATGAGTAATATGAGGGGGTACTCTGTGTCCAATACATGGGAAGGAATACAGGACAAACTGTATGATGCCTTTGTCTAAATGAAGGAGAGGGAAAGAATAATTTTTGAGAATGATGGAAGAGAGAGATGTAAACAGAAAACTAGTGTGAGCAGGCGGCTCACTGTACAGAAGATGGTCTCTGTGATGGCCTAGTAGTTTATAGCTATGTTGACTTTAAGTTGTATAGAAAGTCCTTCCAGGAGCTTTTTTCCTCCCGTTGGTGTTGTACTTAACACCCTGCTCTGTGGCTTCCTCCTGTCTGAGTGCAATGACTGGCAATACTGGTCCAGCTTTAAAAAACAGGCTGTAGAGTAATCTGATGAGTTCATAGTTAGGGAATTTGTGCTTCTATTTTCATGATTTGGTAGGACTCCCTGATGATTCCTGGCATGAGCAATATTGTGAGCCAGGAGCTCGTTATCAGTAGGAATACTTGGCACCTATAACTTTAAATGTTCAGAGTGCTTAATTTAGATTTTGAAAGGTGTTTTTATAACATGTACTCCCTGTGCACTGTGCATGTGTGGTGTATGTCTGTATGTATAGATGGATGAGTAATACAAAGTAATTGGTTCACCTGAATTGTTTCCTAACATTCTTCTGTGTTCTTTTTATAAAGGAAAGGGTATTGTGCCAAATAATGTAACCCGCAGGCCGAGCTTTGAAGGATCAAATGAATCTTTTCCGTCCTACCATCAGATCAGTAATGCAGCCTATGAAGGGACAGGCTTTGGAGCAGAAGGTGCAAATATGCTTACTGAAGTTCCAAGGCCATACATGGACTATTTAATCTCTACTTCTCAGTCTTCAGCTATGACTGCTCCTGTGCAGCGACCCTCTGGAGTAGGCACTCACAGCACACCAACAAGCCACCAGCAGAAAGCATACCCTGCAAATATGGAGTCTTCTGTGATTAATTATCCAGTGGCTAATCACAGCAGTCAGGCTTTGCAGCTGCAGGCGTCCCATGGCTCCAACAGCCAACATTACAGCAGGCAGCACATGATGGTGCAGGGGGAACCTATGGGATATGGTGTTCAGCGGAGTCCATCCTTCCAAAACAAGATGCAGCAGGAGGGAGGATATGCCAATCTCCCAAATAAAGGGGCAGTTGTTCAGAACAATACTGGTCATGCATTTCAGCAGGCACCAGCAAGCCTGTATATCTCACATTCTCATCACAAACAGACAAGTCCTTCTTCTCATCAAATGCATGTGATATCCAGAGGTCCAGCCTTTGCTAATGATTTTTCAGACAGTCCACCACAAAATCTGTTAACTCCGTCTAGAAATAGCCTAAATATGGACCTCTATGACATGAATAATCCTCAAGTTCAGCAGTGGCAGGCAGCAACCCCGTCACGCAGAGATTCTTTACAAAACCCGGGAATAGAAACATCTCCACGGCAACACGTATCCTTCAGACCTGATGCCGCGGTGCCGAGCAGAACAAACTCCTTCAACAGCCACCAGCAACAGCCACAAGTGACAGTGTCTATGAGACAGGTTCCTCCAGGAAAACCCGATCCTTCCATTACGTCTCCAAACACAATCACGGCAGTCACGTCTGCTCATATCCTCCAGCCAGTGAAGAGCATGCGAGTGATGAGACCCGAGCCTCAGACTGCAGTGGGACCGTCCCATCCTGGGTGGTTGCCTGCGCAGGCACCGGCTGTGGATGGCTTGGAGATCATGGAGCAGCACGTGCCACCACCTGGAGCAGCTAATGCCTATCAGCTAGATGTGGATTATGGTAACCAGGAGCTGCGGTGTCCTCCACCACCCTATCCCAAGCATTTGTTGCTTCCTGGCACCTCTGAGCAGTTTGATATCAATTGCTTGTGCATGGGTGTGGAGCAGACTCTGCGTGTGGTCCCCAGCTCGACGAGCAATAAGGCTGAAGAGAGCAGTGAGCGAAATGATAAAAGCAGCAAGAACACCAAAGCTGAAAAACCAAGCAAGGATAAAAAGCAGATTCAGACGTCTCCCGTGCCTGTACGAAAAAATGGCAAAGATGAGGAAAAGCGAGAATCCCGAATAAAGAGCTACTCACCTTTTGCCTTCAAGTTCTACATGGAGCAACATGTGGAAAACGTCATAAAGACCTACCAGCAGAAAATTAACAGAAGGTTACAATTGGAGCAAGAAATGGCAAAAGTAATTCTTGTTTTGTTATAATAAAATCTAATAGGGTCAAATTGATTATTACTATTTTTAATTTGTAAAAAAATTCAAAGGCAGAATCCACTGAAGTAGTAGCTATCAGACACCTCCCTATACCAGACTGTATCCACTTAGAAGTGTAGATGCAGGCCTGGAAGGCTGTTTGAAAAACCTGAGATGTGAAATGATATTTCTTCATACCAGAAAAGTAAAATTAAGCAAAACCCCCCCATATTATAGGTAAGAACTTAGAAGGCAGGCTTGAGGCTGAGATAATTCTGACAATTCTTTGTCAGCTCTTGCAAAACTCTTTGCTCTAGTTCTTCCTCACTGTTCCATTCACCAAAGCCATGGTTCAGCTTGGCAGTGTAGTCACTGTGCCATATTTTCAGATGAGTGTGTAATACTTGACTGAAAGTTGTCTGTTGAACACATGTAAGTAATAAGGTTGTGCAAGCAACCATATCTGGACCAGATTGAACTGATTTTGGGACTGTTGCCAGAACTCATTCTAGAGGCAGGTCTCGAGGAGATGCACTTTGGGTGATAGAACTACTTTCATGCCTAACTGTAGCTCTTGAGTCTAAGCTGACTCTCTGATAGTGCTGCTTAAAACAAGGCTGCCAGGTTCTGATGGTTGGTCTGGCAGTTGTGTTTAATTTTTACACGTGGAAGAGGAAGAGGGGTTTTTTTCCTTCCCAGGCATGACTGGAATATGACTAGTCTACTTTTGCATTGAAGGATAAGCTCTAAGGAAAGCTGTTATTAACACATAATGGGTAATAATTAACTACCCAATCTTCCCTAGCAGGGTCAGTTTCCAGAGTCAATTAATTTGATGCTCGCATTGTACCAGAAAACTCAGGAGTTTGTTTGTTGATGTTAGACGTAAAAGAATGTTCTTGGAAAATCTCTTGACATGTTGGCATTTTAGTGACAGTTAATAGTTTGTCCTCACTGCAAGTACAGGTTGTATTGTGTTGCTTGAATTTAGTGAATATTTCCCTGAGACTGAGATAGGGAATGATCTCTAGAGAAGTATAATGGCATCTCATTATGCTAGTTCTTCTCTTCTGACTCTTCAGCTTTCCCTCATTCAGAGATAATTCAGGTACAAACAAAAACAGCTCCTTCCCCTAGAAACCTCATCACTGACTGAAAATATGCATGCTGGAGATTTTGGCTATCTGAATATTGCATTATTCTAGAATTAGCAAGAGCAGAACACACTCATCATTTTACCTTAAAAAATAAATACTTCTTTTGTTATGGATTGATGTACTTACCTTTCATTTTAAAAACAGTATTCCTTGTTTTGATTTGGCTGTTTCCTTCAGTCTGAAAATTCATCCTACCTGTTCTGCAAGTTTCTGTAGATTTCCGCCATTCTTTATTCATACAGATTTAATTTTTATACCATAGGGATCTCATTGCATAGTCTGGCTGCCCACATTCATCTTTAGATACCTAGACTACAGATGTGGAATTAAATCAACCTAAGCAGCAGCCCTGTGGGTGTATGCTTGGGTTTCTAGGCTGCTAATCAGTCTGCTTCAGCCCCCTCCACCCTCCCAATGGCCCCTTCTCACCAGGCACTGATCTTTTTCTCAAAAGTGGTTCAGTTGATGCCAATTAATTCAGGCTTTTGGAACTGGGGTATGCAGAAAGAAGAGAGCGTGCTACAGTGAGTGAGTTGTCACAGGAGCCTGGGGATCAGCCTAGGGGTTCCTGCTGGTGGAGGCCACCAGTGGCTCTCAGCAGAGAGCCAGGCACTGAAGTTGGCAGAGTTGGCATTCTGTGGGCTCTGTCTTGAAAGGTGGGGGAAATCTGACTGGATACTGCTGCTTCTCTCTTTTCCAGGAGGTTTCACCCCCCAGCCCTGTGAACTGTTACTTGTTGTTACTGAGAGGCTCTCTGGAGACAGGAGGTGGACAAGCCAGCTGTTCTACAGCTTGGGTGCCAAGGGAAAATAACACATTTAGGAGGGAAATAGCACCAGGGTCTGGGCGGCAGTGGCTGAGGAGAGGCCAGACCCGAGGATTATATGCACATATTTTGGGAGGGGAAAAAGAGAAGTTTGTAGAACAGATGCTCAGGAGATCTAAAAACCTTGAGAGTGGAGGCTGTATATGGCAGAGGAAGAAACACAATTTCTAAAGAAGGTTCCATGGCACCTGGGAATATGTAGGTCACAACCAGCTTCTTAATTATAACACAAAACCAAACAAACAGCACCCAAGGTAGGAACTGTTTATGTGAGTTGCCCTAGGGAACCATTCATGAACAAAGTGAACTGCTACACGTAGGTTTTAAGTTTCATTTTAAATTAAGCTGGGCTTAAGTGCACATAGATATAGTGGAGTGCAGTGGCAAAGTGCACATTTGAAAGGTGTAAACCAAATCCCCTGGTCAGGTTTGTTATGTTGTATTCCCCTCTCTGACAGTATTGCCCCATGCCTTCATGTTCAGCCAAATGAGACAGGCAAACCAATCTCAGATATTGCAAATTCAGGCAAAGTTTGGGCACAGTGCGTTTGCCCTTTTTTCAGAAATGCCTCAATAAACCTCAACAGAGAGTATATCTCTCATGAATGCATCTTTTCTGGTTCTTGGTTAATTTTTCTGAGAAATGTGTTTTGGGAATGCTCATTTATTGTTCTCTTGCTATGAATATAACAGTACTAGCTCTTGTGGTTTGCTTTCCTTTGTAAAGGCTGGCCTCTGTGAAGCAGAACAGGAACAAATGAGGAAAATTCTCTACCAGAAGGAGTCCAACTACAACAGACTTAAAAGGGCCAAAATGGACAAATCTATGTTTGTGAAAATCAAGACTCTGGGTATTGGTGCCTTTGGAGAAGTATGCCTGGCCTGCAAAGTGGACACCCACGCCCTGTATGCCATGAAGACTCTGCGAAAGAAAGATGTGCTGAACCGGAATCAGGTGGCTCATGTCAAAGCAGAGAGGGACATACTTGCTGAGGCAGACAATGAGTGGGTGGTTAAACTCTATTATTCCTTCCAAGATAAAGACAATTTGTACTTTGTGATGGACTACATCCCTGGTGGAGATATGATGAGCCTACTGATTCGGATGGAGGTCTTCCCAGAGCGTTTGGCTAGATTTTATATTGCAGAGCTCACTTTGGCCATAGAGAGTGTGCACAAAATGGGATTTATTCATCGAGACATCAAGCCTGACAACATTCTGATAGACCTCGATGGGCATATCAAACTGACTGACTTTGGACTGTGTACTGGATTCAGGTGGACTCACAATTCAAAATACTATCAGAAAGGTAATATTTTTAGCCTTTTTCTGGGATGGTATTGTGTTGTTTGTTTTGAAACAAGCACCTACTTCTTGGCAGAAACACCAGATCAGGAAACTCTACAAACATTCAGTGGCAATATAATATGTCTGTCTCTCTCTGACTTGTTCAATTAGTTTGTTTCCAGTCCTTTTGTTTCCAGTTCGAAACGCTATCGGTAATGTGGCTGTCCACTGCAGCAGCAGCAATTTTTCAATTTATACTTGTTTGGAGGGTATCTTTTGGTGGTGAAATGATTTAATCACAGATTTGGAGTAGTCCACACATCTGCATGTGCTGTTGAGTACTGGTTTCTGTTGGCAAAAAGGTTGTAAGCAATTGGTGTAGCTAACTTAAGTATACGCTGTGGTTCTGTATCCTCCATATGGAAGTCTACTTCCTTGTGCTGAGACAGAGACATTTTGTTGGGCATTTTGTATGGAAATCCAATTGTGAATGGGAGGACATAAGAAAAAATACCTTGGGTTTAAAGTTTAAATGCTGTTCCTCACTGAGAGTAGGAGATGGCTCCAGATCTGGGTAAATACTTCTTTGTGTGTCATGTTTTATGACCGTGAATGTAAACTTTCTCTCCCATTTGAAAGGGAGCCATATCAGGCAAGACAGCATGGAGCCCAGTGATCTTTGGGATGATGTGTCCAACTGTCGATGTGGAGATAGGCTGAAGACATTGGAACAAAGAGCTAAGAAGCAGCACCAGAGATGTCTGGCCCACTCGTTAGTTGGAACCCCTAATTACATTGCTCCTGAAGTCCTGCTTCGTAAAGGTAGGTAAACCTGTCTTTTTCTCCTGTTTCACTTTTTTTTTTCTTCCTTGAATAAGCTTGCTGCTTTGGAAGATTGTCATTCTGAAGGCCAGAAACACTTGGCTCAGATCAAGGAGAATTCTCCATGCTCTAGTGTTTAGCATCACCTCACTGACACTGGGGGTGGCCATATTTTGTGTGTCTGTGTAATGTCCACACTCTGAGGCCTTTGAGTGAGGCTGCTAATAAATGTGTTGGATAATTTCAAGTTATATTTTTCAAGTATAAAGCAGATTATCTGTACTCAAGGAGTACAACTCTGACCCTTATCAAGTTTACTCGGACCAGTGAGTAGCCAGCTGATACTTCTGGATCACTGATTCAGATGGGCCACTTAAGTATGGATGATGTAAACTTGTGGAAATACGTCCTCCACGTTCCCAGCCAGAACTGTGGAACCCAAGAGAAAATTTTCCACAATATACTCTGGACACCCTCCATTCAAAAGCTTAGCTTGAGGAATTTGGATAGTACTTGGTGACTATCCATGCAGAACTGACATGGTCACCGTAGTAAGGAGATTAGGTGTTCAGAGTTGTCTGCAAGCTAGACCCTGAGGCTAATCTTCTCTAACAGAGATTTCACACTGAATCCTACATCATCTGATGACACAAATTCCATTGAACTCAGTGTTTAAATCTTTTTTTGGAGATCTCAAGCATATACCTTACTGATCTTGTCTCAGCAATTAGGGGATTGAAGTTGTTCCTTTCCTTGGAACTTGCTCAGAAAGTCAAGTGTGGCTTTCTTCTGTCTGTAGAGCCTGGCTGCATCTTCCAGCAGCTTTTCGAAGTTGTAGAGTCACCTCCACTGAGCCTAGGGTGGATATCAGTCACTAAACATTTTTGTTATTCTTTGAGGTCCAGTTTGTGCTGCGTAGCTGTGGGACTGGGCACAAAAAACCTCCTTCATTCTTTCTAATGATACAGTTTCATGACTCTCTTTTGCTGAGAATTAAATTTATTCACAAAGGTTCGAGGACAACAGGATTAGATCTTTACTGACAGCAATAAAATTTAGGTCAGCAAGCAGAAGCCACAAGCCTTTTGTCTGAGAAAAGGCAGAAGTTTTTGCTGTATGTTTTAATACTTAATTGTGAGTAGCTCTATACACATTCTCCTTGGGTAGTGGAGGTCAACCCTTTGACTTGCCTTTCAGGATACACTCAGCTCTGTGACTGGTGGAGTGTTGGTGTGATCCTCTTTGAGATGTTAGTGGGACAGCCTCCTTTCCTGGCTCCTACACCCACAGAAACCCAGCTGAAGGTAAGTTGAAGCAAAGTTCCAATCTGTGGTAGCAAAATTTTAACCTTTCCCTTCCCTTCTCTTTCATGCACAGACCTACTCCCCTTTCTTTTGCTAGAGAAAGGAGTAATGGTTAAAAAAGTCTGATTTTAAATAGTTCTGTGCAAGCACATATCCTTTGCCAGTAAATGAAGACACAGAATATCAGACTAGAACTGACTTGTCCAACTGCAGAGATAGGTGTTGGTTTTATGAGTCTTCTCAGCAGAATTGTGATTTCTCAAGCACAAGTTCTTCCATTTAAATTCCTTAGGGTGCCTATTGGCTCCTGATACGCCAGTGACAATTGCAGTTGGCAGTGTAAGTGTTTCAAAGTTGAGCAGTGATAGTTCTTTATTAGAAAGGATCTATCTTGTGACCACTTTTCCTAGTTCATGTTTTAGAGACAAAGAGAAATAATTCCTTGAAGTCATTCCACAAAATCATGTGTAAACTGAGTATGTTCTCAAATCTGACTATGGGAGCATTTGGAAAGGAATTTGCCTTTTAAAAAAATGGAATTGCCCCTTTTGTCTGCTAGCCAACAATGTTTTTCTGGTTCATTAGAGTAATTGCTAATGGGCAATGCAATCTAATAATTGGGTTCTTGAAGCTCTGAACTGTGCAGACTGTGAGATGACTCGTTACGTGTGCACTTCTGTACAGTTCATGTTGGCCCTCGGAAGGGTTCTGTTTCCAGATCAGAAGTTCCTTAATACCTCTGTTACCTGCAGGTGATAAATTGGGAAAGCACACTGCACATTCCCTCACAGATCAAGCTGAGCCCTGAGGCAACTGATCTCATCACAAAGCTCTGCTGTGCTGCTGAGGACAGGCTTGGAAGAAATGGAGCAGATGATATTAAAGCCCATTCTTTCTTTCACTCTATGGACTTCTCTACCGATATCCGTAGGCAGCCAGCTCCCTATGTTCCAAAGATCAGCCATCCAATGGACACTTCAAATTTTGATCCAGTTGAAGAAGAAAGTCCTTGGAATGATGCTAGTGGTGACAGCACCAGGACCTGGGATCCACTAGCCTCTTCCAACAGCAAACACACAGAACATGCTTTTTACGAGTTCACTTTCCGAAGGTTCTTTGATGACAACGGGTATCCGTTCAGGTATCCCAAACCTTCTGGCATGGAAGTTTGCCAGTCTGAGAAGTCTGATGTAGAAGACAAAGGCGTGGTGGATCAGACTGGAGCTTGTCAGCCTGTATATGTGTAAATTATTGTATAGAGTACTCCAGATAAGACTAATTTCAAATCCAATAGGGCCTTTGACTGATCCTTTAGGAGCTGATCCTGCAGCACTTGGTCAAGTGTACCTTCAGCTGAGGCTGGAGACATCTTGGGGAGTAAGAAGCTTTCAGGGCCAGGTCCTAAAGATGGCACTCTTGAAAGTTCAGGTCAGTTCTACTGTAAATAACTTTGTTGATAATTACACTTGAAATCCTGGTCTTCACCAAAATCTGCAAGGCCAGCAGTCTGTCATTTCTAGGCCTATTTTTATTTGAGGTCAGCATCCCCCTTACTCAGATTAACATTTACAGACTTCTGCGACTGTCAGCATTATTTTTTAAATGAATAAAGAGCACTTATATTTTGTTTATAGCAGGGTTTTTTTCCTACTAAATTATAGGGATTAACTTTGACAAATCATGCTGCTGTTCTTCTTTTCTACATTTTTATTTTATCCATAGCACTTACTTCACATTTAGGAAGATGCATAAAGCTGAAGAACATGTGATGAAAGGTCTCTGTGCAATAATGTAAGAAAGAAAAAAAAAAAAAGGAAGAAAAATGAAAATAAGAAAACTGCTCTCTAATTTTTTTAATTTACTGATGCCATTGTATTCACACCGTGATTTTTGTTTATTATATGTATTTTCCACATTTCAAAATTGTGACATAACCTTAAAGCTGCTTTATTTCCTTCTGCTTATTGGAGTGTAATGGAAAGTGTGAGCAAGTGGCAACTTGGGTGTGATTTCATTGTCTAGTGTGTGAAGAATGTTGCATGAGCAGTGTTTTTCTATTTGAAATGGCCTTTTCTTGCCGTTCACAGGCAGGTCCTGTGGATCTGTTTTTCTAAGGGTCTAAAATTAGACCATTTTAAACCGTGTGTTGATAATGTATTGTGTGGATGGTTTCCTCTTATGATTGTATCCAATATTAATTTTGTAAAACAGATTGCAAAGGTTATACCTGAGTAGTGATGTTGTGGTCTGATGTAACAGATGGTTTTAGTAAGCACATGTCACGGGCACACACGTTTCCCCACTGAGGATCAGCAGCCAGACCATTACAACGGAGCCGATTTCTGGGGAGAGCCTGGATGGGGCTGGCTCAGGCAGGGAGCAGCACAGTGGCTGTGGCTCCAGCTGGCAGAGGCAGCACAGCATCCAGAGCGGAGCGTCTCCCAAAGCCAGGCTCCCGTAACGCGGCGAGGCCCCGGGTACGGCGAGGCTGAGGCTGAGTGCCTGCAGCTCCATGGACACCTATGGAACCTGGAGGTACGTGGCTTTCCACACATCAGATCCCCACATGTAACTGGCTGTGTATCCATTTAGGATCCTAGTGTTTTAGGCACTGACATTGGAAAATGTTGGCATTGTTAGTAGGTCATTCTGTCCCATTGTCTGGAGGTTAAAATGTTGCTGTGATGGAGCACAATAGGCCTTCATTTCTGTCAAATTGTAGGCATACTTTGAAACATCAGTTCTTAACTATGTTAAAATATGCATTTTTTTCTTGTATGTATAAGTGAGAATTATTCAAGATGATATCAGAATACTAAAGATAATTAAGCCATACATATTTGCATATATATTATATATAACTAAATAAGTAAACACACACAAAAATCCTTAATTCAGATTAGTGTAACAGTCCTATTTAAAGTGATTGACCTAATACCATTTGAGGAAAACACTCCTTTAATGTGTTTTTGCTTTATTTTATTTTTAAATCTGGAGCTTCATTATTTTTTCCGTATATTATTCCACATATTATTCCTTAATGTTTTAGCATATCTTATCCTATCCATTGTTTAGATATCTAAGCAACAACATATGAATTCATCAGCCTAAACTAAACAAAAATGATTGTGTATTTGTTTACATTTGTATGAAAGGAATGTTCTGAGGTATGCAGTGCTTGTGTTGTGACAGTTCATGTAAGATTCAGTATTACTGCTTTTTTATATAGTAATGCCATTTTTTTGTTATTTACATCTATCTGACATTCTTTCATGTGGTAGGTTCTTTCTCAGGAACTCAATTTAACTGTTATTTATTGATATATCATTGCCTTTGAAAGCTTCTACTGGCAGAATTTATTAAAAATCTGAATCAAAATCTACAATTTGTTATGTGTTATTCAAACAGACAACTTCCTCCTTTAAGGCAGAAGTTTTAATGGGTTTCTTTTCGTAATGTTATTGATGGGGTTGAGCTACAAACATAAGATCCAAATCTCATTGCTCCTGCAGCATTTGATGAGGAATCTCTGGGTACCTTCAGACAATTTCTTCTGTCCTCGTGGCCCTTAAGAATAAGGAGTAGGATTCCGGGTAAAACTTGGTTTTACCACTGGCAGTGGTGGCTCTGCCAGGGCAACCACAATCCTGGCTTGCCCCCTCTGGCTGTTACCTCTGATTCATTTCTAAAATGTAAATAATTCACCTGCACATACAGAATCTCTGCAGCTAAGCAAAACAAGAGAAACCAGCCCAGAAGGAAACAGGTGCTTCCACCACGCGTATATTACTGATTTACAGTCTGTGCTACAGGGAACAGAAGCCAACTCTCCTTTCACCTAAAGAACTGATTTGAAAAACCAATCTTTCAAGTTTATCAGGCACTGTCTGTAGAAGCCTCTCGTCCTTTGCAGACATTTCAGAAGTAAACAGAAACTTGGGAGTAAATTTTATGAAATTTGGACAAGTAAACCTTTTGCCACATACTGAGGCTGGCTCTAAGCGTTCTTGTTTCTGCTGAACTTCCTGCAAAATCATCAAGTATCTTCTTTTCAGAGGTTTCAGAAACTCAGGGTTGGTGTTAAAATACCTCTTCCTCAAAAACAAAACAAAACAAACCCAAAAAAACCCCAGATGGCTTTAAAAACCAGAAAACTTTATCAAGGAGGGCTGCAAGGAGCAGAAAGGAGCCTCTGCAAGCCTTTCATACCTCTACTCTTCAGTGGGGCCAGGTTTGCTGAGCAGCAGCAACAATTCTTGAGAAGTGAATTATTCCTAGTTGGATGCAAAAGAACTGGCAGTGGAAGTTATAACCAGGTGCCTAGCTTGAGCAACATGAAAGCTAAATGAAGGAGAGAAGCATTTGACTTTTAAATGGAAATGGAAGAATGAGGCTATGCAGGAAGCAGGCGATAGCCTGGAACTGGATGGAAAATTGGTCTCACGAGCATAAGAAAATTCTTTTCCCTGTAATTTTTGAGGTATGAAATAACTGCCTTAAAAGCTTTCCTAGAGAAACTGCAACGAGAAGAGGAATTTAGAACATATAATTTGGTACTATCCCAAAATGCAGAAACACTGGCAGAAAATGGCAACTGTTACTAAATTTATTATTGGAATTAAAAGGAATAAATCTTTCCCACAGGAAATAATCTTAGGAACAGATAATGTAGAAATAGCAACCATTAAAACACACACACCCCCCCCCCAAAAAAAAAAGTGTAAAAATGTTTTTCCTGGCAGAGAGATTTTCTTGCTGCAGCGAGAACATGGAAATTGTGCCTTCTTTGTGTTTCTCTTCTGAGCAGTGAATGAGCAGTGGACAGTGTTTTGTAAAAATGGGGTCCTGGGTTCCATCTTACCAAAACAAACTGAGGATCTGATCCATAAAGCTGGGGTCACCTTCTGCAAATGCAACATAGCTCCAGGCCTTGCACAAGACACTGGAGCCTGGTGACATGGACAGCAGAAATTTGAACGGACTGATGGATGCACTGACTTGCAGCTCTCCTGGTTCCAAAAGTGCTTTTACTTCAGTGCTGCAAGATGAAAAATACCTGTGACAGCATCTATTATTTTTAAATGTGTGAAGAAAATGGGGCTTCATGAAGCAGGCCTTGGGTGATCTTAAATGTTTCTCAGACTTCAGTGGAGCCCAAAAAATAGGGTTAAAGCACACCCCATCTCATTCCCATGTCCCTAGAAAACCTCAGGTACTTGGACCCCTTGGCTATTGTAAGAAAAGGGGAAATTGAATGTGCAAGGGGTACATGTGGGCAGGGGGAAATAGCTGATCCTGTCAGGCCATGAGTGGTGGCCAGGAAAAGACTTTAAAGATGGTCCAGCCTTGCTGCAGCGTGCAGTGGTTACCCCATGGGGGTGCACGTGTTGGGGAGAACATTCTTGCACCTCCTGTTGGTCTCGCCCTTGTTGGGAGCACACTGCAGCCTTCCCGGGAGTCCTGCTGGACAGGAGGGAGCCTGCACCCAGTGAGCCAGGCCCAAAGCTCTGGGTGCTGCTGTAAAGGGAAGAGAGAGGCTGCATTGCCGTGTGGATCCCGTCCCTGGGCTGCTTTAGAGCAAAGCGGAGCAATAGCTCACTGCAACGCTGCTGCTTTGCCTAGCCAAGTGCCACAAAGGAGCTCACTGAGTGCCATGAAGTGTAGCCATAGATGGAAAGCTTTTCCCCTAAGCTCCTGGCTGTGCCTCTGAAGGCCACATCAAATGTCCCATAAATATGCTTGTCGTAAGTAATAGTGCTTTTTTTCCTCCTACTTTTATGCTGTTGAGCAGCTATGGGTGAGGTTTTTTTTCTTTTCTTTTTTCAGGGCAACAGTTGGCTGCACAATTCTGCTCCTTTCCAAAGGAAGCACTGATAGCTTTCTGTGGCCAGGGGGAAACTCTGCTAGAAAGGAAAAGGATCTGCAGGTCACGCAGTAACATGGCAAAGCTAACCCAGTAAAGTGGGTTATCTTTAGTAATGCAAAGTCTGAAAATGAAATCACCGCTCCTGGGGGCAGCCTCTCCTTGGCCTCTCATGGTGGACTCGTGCTCTGATGAGTTACTATGTCTTCTTGATAGCTGCTTTCCATAGCATTGGTCATTCTTGGCCTCAATAGCAGCAGTAAGCTCAGCGCAGCAGCTGCCTGTGGCTTTTACTGGTCTGATGCCAATTTCAAAGCAGTCAATGTCACTAAAGAGACCTGATCATGCTCGATAGTACAGCCAGCAAAAAGGAAAGGAGGGAACACACATTTACCATTTATGTGTCTAACTTTGCTACTGGGACCTTGGCACAAGGACAAAAGTGTGCATCGGCACATTCTTATGAAAGGCTCAGTTGTCCAATACTTCACAGGTCTGTTCTCCAGCTATTTATATGTTTGCATTTGCCTCAACATTAAAGGATGGGTAAGAGGCTTTTTGCTTTGGTTTTCTAGGCATGAAATCTAACAGGTAAGAAAGGTCAAAATTCAGCTTCTAAAGCACCTGTGTAAAGTGTGGTTTAACCTGATGTTATGACAGAACTCCAACAAAAGGAAGGTTTTTTTATAGGAGGAACTCACTTGGCTGGAAACCAAGAAGACTGCAGATACCCAAGCCGACTGGGGACTGGCAGGAAGAGCAGTGGCTGTCAAAGCTGGCTTTACAGCTGGATCTGCTTTGGCTGGGGCCAGGGGTGAACAAACAATAGGAGCACAGAAATGCCGGTTGGCAGAGACCTCTGGAGATCTGCTGTCCGACCTCCGACTCACCGTGGGCTGCAGTCCACGCTGGCTCTGGCCAGCCAGACTTTTGTCCGGGAAAAGCCTCCAGGGATGACACATCCTCCCCCTGCACAAGGACCTCAGGCTGAGCGGAACAGGGGATGGGTGTCACCAGCCACATCTGCTGGTCTCCAAGCCTTTGGGAGCCTGACTGTGGGGGTTGCACGGTTGTTCTTGGCATCATGGCCCTGCACAGAAGCCTCATCTGACCAAGTGTTGTACCGGAGCTGCAGGAATGCATGGACAGACAGTGCCCAGCCAAAAGATCCTGAAAGAAAGTATGGCTAAAGGGCTGCATGAAGGATTCTGAAGCTGTTGAGGTGTTGGGGCACAGACCACCCTGGCTGTTCCCCAGCCTTTGCCCACCACTGAGCGGAGCCGTGCAGAGCCAGAACACAACTCTCACCAAAAAGGAGCCCATTTCAGAAAATGTACACCCGCACAGCCATAGGTAAGTGAGGTGACTGCCACATACCAGCCATCTTTTCACAGACAGAAGTGCAGGATAAATGGCAGAGCACTTGTAGGAATGGTGATGATCTGCTGCAAGCCTGGTGGGACACCCATGGCATGTCACCAAGGGGAGTAATAGCGCTTTTTCCATATCCATCTTCTCAATGTGCGCCTTGTCCCCGCTGCGCAGACGGACTGTAACACTGACACATGTCAGTGCTCTGCCCCCCAGATGCTTAATTCTGGAAGAATTATCTAAATAAAAGTATCTCCCAGAAGAAAGTTGTCTTTCCGTTCCCAGGGATCAGCTGGGGACAGGCTGTTTCCCTCAGGGAACTCTATTTGTGTTGCTGAAGACCAAATCCCTGGGCAGAAGGAGGCGAATTCAAATCCATAGTGGGTTTTCCTTCCCCAAAGAAAACACTTCACATAGGAAAATACTGGTTTGACAAAATGGAAATATTTTGGGGGAACTTACCAGTGCATTTACAATCATATATCTAAAACAGGATAAAAATACTTTGTTTCCAAAGAAATCAAACAAAAAAAAATGTAATAAAAAGGCAAAGGGCTTATATTTTATATTTAACACACTATATTCAGAATTGCAAACATTAAAATGAACTGCTGTAACTATGTAATTTTGAAGTTTCCAGAACAGATTTTGGAAATACAATTTCTTGGAAATTTCCAGCTGTGCATTCCAATTTAGGCCTGAAGGATTGTTTTAACATTCAATTTCCCACATAGCAGGACCTGCCAACTTAAACTAGCTCTAAAAATAACAAAAGAGGTCAAACAAACCCAGCTAATATCTGAAATTAAAATGAACTTAATTGACAGCCTCATCCCACATGTAGCTCTGATGTTATCAATCTTCTTGCCCTCTTTTGAAGTTTAATCCATATTCCAGCCAGGGCTAGAAATGGGAATCACAGCAGGAGGGTTCTGAGGATGTGATGGTCCGAGCCGTTGCCTTGCAGTGCAGTCGGTGGACGGCGTCACATGCTGGGGACAGGCCAGGAGCACACAGAGCAGCACCCCCTGCCTGAGTGGGGGCTGGCCAAGCTGCTGGGCCTGCTCCACGCAGCCCATTCCCGTGGCCGAGCCGATCGCAGGGAAGCGCCGCTTTGCAAAGTGCCAGAACGGGACAAGCAAAGGTTATTTACCCCGGCTCGGAGCTGAGGCACTGACGCTGCTGCACACGGTTTGCTTTAGTTTGTTGAAATGCTGTGGTTTGCTGATTTGGAAGTATTCTTTTCTACTATGGTTAAGTCAGGGGAACAGTGGTGGCTGGAATTGGCGTCCCAAGTGGCTGCATGTTTGCAGCAATGCAGGAATGTCTTGTTATTGCTGTTTTCAAAATGAACCATAGCCCAGACGTGCTTCGCAGCTTTCCCAGTGGAAGGTAAAGAGTAGTATAGATGACAAGATGTAGTGATGTGAAAGCATTTCAGGGTTGGCAGGTTTAAGGCCTTTAACCCAAGGCCCCGAGCAGACCAGCAGCGTGGTGCAAGGGGAGGAATTCTTACACCTGCTGTGGCAGAAGCGGAGCAGTGAGCAGTCACCACTCCTAAAGCCAAGTGGTACCCAAGCATTTTTGCCCATACTAGTGGCACTAATGGACTAATGTCCCATCCCCTAGGGATGTTCTTCTGTCCCCGTGAGTTGGGACAGCCTGACACGGGACCAGTGAGTAGCTAAGCAGAGCAGATTGTCACGGCCCAGAAGATTTGTCATCTTGCAGCTACAGAAGGACACGTCTGGGGGACATGGAGCCACCCAGGGTGATAGCCAAGCCTATGTCTCTACTGTCACAGCTAAGTGTGGCACATCAGGTGCCTCAGGTGCCAGGCTATGAGTGGCATGTGATGACCACAGGGAAAGATATTCTGGGGTGCCTCCATGTTTCATTGTCACCATAAACTGGTGCTGTTTGACAGAGGGGCCTCCTGGTGTTCTTTGACTGAACTCAAATTCCACAGTCATGGCAATCAAGACCCACCCCTGCCTTATGTAGCTCCCTAGCCAAAGCTAATTCCATATTCCTAGCAGCCTTGCACTTGGCCTTGGCAGTGAATACCATTACAACCTTGAAGCCTTTTACTCAAAGTCACAGCGAAATGAAGAACCTCAAGCAGGTTGGAGGCGACTGGAGGCAGCCTGCTGAGCAGCCGTGATGGCAGCGCCTCTCTCTGCAGTGCTTTACTCCTGTGTTTGGTTTCTATTAAATTCAGCCCACTTCAAGATCTCCTTCACAGGGTGAGAAACCTGGTGGCAAGCTGCAAAAATTCTAATTGCTCGGTGTAGCGATAGCTTGGAGGGTTTAATAACAGCTGGCTTGGGAATCAGCTGATTTAATACGTGGTTTTGCCAAAGCAGAGTAAATTGCTTCCAGCACATTCCTGCTTTGGTTCCTGCTCTACCTCAGCTGTAAGACACTTTGAGGTGACCTTATGCTGCCTGCTCTGAATTCAGCACAGGAGGATAGACCTGCAGGGCCTCTCCCAGCCTCGGGACTCTGGGTCTCTGGGCCAAGGATGGCAAGGAGCTTCTGGAGGCTCCCCTGGCCAGAAGGAAGAAGCCTCAGCAGCAGAAAAAAAAAGAACCAATAAATAAGATGGAAAGCAATTTGTCTGGAAGAAAAGAATCTCTTTTCTAGCAGCTGAGTAGCAGTAGGGAAAAGCATGAAGCATGGCTGCAAGTAGCAAGAAGAAGAAAACAGTGCTATCAACGGGCTTAGGAGTCACTTTGTGGTAAGGACAAGTCGTGGTGTGGCACAGTCAGCAACTGGACAACCCCAGCGACAGCAGCTGGAGCTCAAGGGGCAGGGAGGAAACTTTCTGAAACAGATTGCAGATCTCCATTTCTGTCTGCTCTTTTCTGATACATTGAAATTCACTTTGCAGCTCAATGACTGACTTAAATTAAATGATTAACATCCTCACTCTTACAGAAAGCATCCTCATCCCTTTATTATGAATTTAAATGTTACTTTGCATTTTCTGAGTGTCAACATGCATAATCAGGCTTGACTTCCTTTTGAGAAATATCAATAAAATAACAGCTTCTGTCAGGCTCTGGCACAATTCCCAGTCATTGAGCTACTTGAAACAACGTTTGTCATTGCTCAAAACCATTTCTGAAAATAACACGATCTGCGCCATAGAAGTTTAACTGCTGCCCTCTTTTGGGTAGGATAATTACTGCTCATCTCTGTCAGGATGCTGTACCACCAACAGACACAGAATTAACTCTGCATCGGGAGCGCAGTGGTGGCATGGTTCTGTACACAGCATAATATCCTTGAATAGCCCAAATTCCACATACTGTTTGTACTTTACAATCAACAGTGGCTTGTCTATGAAGGATTTATGCAGTCGGTGGTTTCTTTGTCCCTCTGCTTTCCTTCTACAGTTCCTGTGGGCACTGAAAAGCTCTGTGCTGCAGGACACTGTGGAGCACAAACTCACACTGCAGGCTGAGTTTTAAATGAGTTTTAATTGCTTGCAGAATACCAGGGAGAATAGTGTAGATTTATCCAGTCTCCGTAGCCTGATTTTCAGATGGTTTTCTCTTGTGCTGGGAAGCCCAGAGTTAATATGTACTTATATTAACATGAACATATTGTGCTCCTATTAAGATTCTTTCCCCCAGTGTCTGTATTTATTTTTAAAGTGAGTAACAGCAGTTAAGTGGTCACAAGGGGGATGACCAGAATCTGTCAGAGAAGATACTGGTAAATGTCCCGAGACAAAAGCAGTAGAAATGTAGAGGCAGGAAAGGATGTTTGAAGCTCAGGGAAAAGACATTAAAGAACACCTGTGCCTTTGCAAATCAGCTTCTAGTTTATTTTTAAATCCTGGGATATGAGTCAAAGGTGAAACATTTCCCTTCAAGTCCCTGCACAGGCAGCTATAGCTGATCAGTGAGAAGAAGCAAGAGGTGACCAGTATGGAATCAGTGGAGATTTTGGGGGAAAATGCCTGTGCCTGGTCGTTCCTCTGCCACACTTCCTTTCAGTGGACAAAAAGTGAAACAAGGGAGATGCAGGTTCAGAAAATGTGTTCTGTGGTCCCTCCAGCCTGCCCTTGCCTTTGGCTTCACCTGTAGCACTGAGGCTAAGCAAAGAGGATGCAAAGGCTTGTCACTAGGATTATCTTCCCTTCCCTCTCCCTAACAGACTGTTGAGCAGTGGGTTGAAAGATGAATGTATCATATGTCAAATCTATGAAAGAAGCTGAAAGACAATTCCTAAAAGGTATTTACAAGCATTTGATTTCTTAGTTGCCTCTCCTTCATTTAGATAGCTCTGGCAACTCTCTGATTGCTGCACAGCCATCACAAACTGTCCCCCCTCCCAAGTCCAAATCCCATGGAGTCCCTGAATTCATGGTGCAAAGACGCTCGGACATCAAACCTTGCTCCACTCCTTACATGATGCTGGTGGTCCTTCTTCAGGCTGATGCCAGGCTGGCACAAAACAAGATTCTCACTGTAGACAAGGGAGTGCTTACCTGACCAGGAGAGCCTATTTTGTTAGACA
This sequence comes from Oriolus oriolus, assembly GCA_013400235.1. Lineage (NCBI taxonomy): Eukaryota > Metazoa > Chordata > Aves > Passeriformes > Corvidae > Oriolus > Oriolus oriolus. The sequence continues at coordinate 2,064,171 of VXBT01006576.1, forward strand.
TGCTCTGGGTATTTCTAAGGAAAAGGGTGGCTAATTGTGTCTTGCTCACTGGGGTGCTGGAGTGGGGTGTAGGGTGAAGTTCCTGCTTCAGAACATGATTTTTCAATTTCTTTATTCCATATCTGAAGGCAGATGCTACTTTATAACTTGTATAAATTTATATGAGTTTTCTGCAAGAATTTTTTTTGGTCAGTGCATATATTCATCTTTTAAAGGAGTGCCTCATTAACTGGAGATAGTTGTTCCCTTTCTAGCTTGATACTGCTATTTATACAAAATAAGACATCTTTAACGTGTGAAATCAAGAGAGCTTCCACTATATGAGAGCCAGGGCTCTGATGAGATGGACTGTCACAAGAGGGGTAGGAGAAACTTCTGGCTCCAGGAGATCTGAGGTCCAAGATCCCGAGCCCCTCTCCCACCTCCAGCCATGAGGCCAGTGACTGTGCTCAAGAGAAAGCAGCCTCCTATTTGTTCACAGGTGAGAAAGCTGGGCTTGGGTGTCTCCTGCCCGCAAACAGATGCAGAGCTCTGGTCAGAGGTGCCAAACAGATGACATAGCTGAAAGGTTTTTTCTTTAGACTGAAACTGGTTATCTCTGGTGGTTCTTTCAACAAAGGGCTGCTTCTAATAAGATATCCAGATCACCCTAAGAATTATTTATGGGACCTGGCTGTGTACTTTGAGGCTATATAAAATAAGTGACACCACAAGTTCAGGCACTGATGTCCCTTTTGTTGATCTACTCTCAGTGATTGTTAAGGCTGAGGTCTGGATGTCCTCAGCACCTGCTGATGCTAATGAGAGCTGAGAGCACCCCATGAACTCACTAGATTAAGTGCTAACCTTAATAACTGCTGATCTAAATGTTCCCACTCCAGCAGCCAAGGACAGGAAAAATGCTCTGGAAATTTAATTTAATCTCTCAGCATGAGTGTCCTGCATGGGGCTCATCCCTGCTGCTGGACTGTCTTCTCACAGAATGCCTCAGTCACCACCTTTGAGGGACCTGCTGACTCCGTGTTGAAATCTCATTCTAAATGTGATCCCTTTAGGTGTTGTTCGGCTTTCACGTAACTACAGCCAAGTTAACTGTGCAAAAATTTATGTTCATGACGTCTATGCCCTCATGAACTGGGCAGAGAGGAGAACTGATTATTTAGTAACTGTGGAGCCCAAGGGTAATCACATCCTACAGGCTTGCTACATTGGAAAACCATTTTGTGGAGTAAAATGCAGTGACAATAATAATCCCCAGATGCTGTAGGAGATGGAAGCCAAAGCTGTGGTCGGTAAAGGCCATCTTGTGGCAAGGCACTCGTGTTGTCATTTAAAAACAGTCCATCAGGAGATGCCCTTAGGTTAAAAGAAATAACTCGAGCCACCCCCAACCTTTCTGCATTACTGATGGTATTTTAGGGACCCAAAAGTGAAGATGACATTTTCCAGTAGGCACATACTGGGCAAGGGCTTGCCAGCAGGGACACACAACAGTCTGGCCCCAGTTACAGGGTGAGCTGGGCTGCAAAGGAATATTAATTTTATCTTTTTGAGGTACATTTTAGCAACTTCTCACATTTCAAATTTAATTGCCTGGCAGTTTTTAAAATGGTGTCCAAGAATGCTTTTTAAAATAAATCCCATAGTTATGACAACTCCAGAGATATGCTAAAACAAGACTGTAACAAATCTGCTAAACACAGGCTGCCACAGTCAGGTCATCACCTTCATGCTGGAGCAGAGCACGGCAGGCTGCTGTACAGCCAGTCAAGGAAGTGAACGGGGTGCTGCCATACCCGAATAATTTTGGAAACTGTAATGGAAATGCTCCATTGCTGCATATTTTGGCCAAAGTGCAGACACATGCACACATTCAATGTTCTTTGAAGCAAAGCCAAGATAGCTGTCACCTCAAAAGGTGCTTACAACAAAGTTACGCCATATTGTAACCAGCAGCAAACTTAGGGTCTTCTGAAATTTTCCAAATATGAAACCCAGTAAGAAGAGTTCTTATTTCACTTTAATAACTTGTGTTATACTAATGAAGCCTTGAATTTGAACTACATTTTGTATTACTTGTATATTGTTCTCACTGCAGGCTTAATTAATATTGATGTCTAACAAGGGGCATTTACCTATCTGATTTTTAATACCCAGTTTTCAGAAAAGCATCTATTCATAGAGATGACTATAAGGTCAACTCTGCTTCAAATAACAGGTGACAGTAAAACATTTGAAGAGTAGTCCCAGTACATACAAAAAAATTAGAAAAAAGCACACAGAAAGGTCATCTTCTCTTCATGCCAGAGAAACTGGATGAATCACTGTGTTACTCTGGGGACTACTATTGCTTGATGGGTCAGACCTACTCTGCTCTTTCCCAGTCTGGATCCCAGCTTAGGGTGCTTATGAACCATACAAGTCCCTTTCTATCTGGTCATGTAAGAGAACATGATGATGGGGAGAAGCTCAACTGCATCAGGTGAGGAGCAGCATGTACAGGAGCACTGCTCAACTCAGACAGAAGAGACAATTTTTCTTTTGCTTTTAGTTGTGCTAGACCAGCTGTTCTGCCTCCATTCACCACTGCAAATACACAGCACCCCTGGAATAAGTGCAGCAATGTCTTACTTCGAAAGATAGGAAAGGAAGGATGGGATCCAAACATAGGCAGCTGGTGTTCTCTCAGGCAGCCTCTGGGTACAGTCCTGACTTAAACAGGTCATGAAGGCTGAATGGTGCTGTGGTTTCCAGAAGAGATTCTTCCAGCCGAGGACGCTGTTAATCAGCTGGGAAGCTGTGTGGCTGCTACCAGCATGGGAGGGGACATTTTGCCAAAACTGCTTCATGAAATAGAGAGAAGGCGGGTGCCTCTGGGACCCCACTTCACTCCAAACAGTGCCATGGCATTTTTTAAGGAGCAGCCTCCAGCAGTGACAGCTGTTGAAGGGGTCTCTCGGGTGCTCCTCACGCCTCCCCTGCTTGCTGTTGCCATTTCACATCATGACACAGTGCAGCTGCCATGTCTCTAAACACCCTCTGCAACAGTGACGGCCAGTCCTGTTTCACGAGCACCATCTTCACCAAAATACTTACAACAGAGGAACCAGGTTCACCCCTTCTAAATAAAGGTGGATGCAGTTGCAGGAGTGGCTGAAAAGAGATTAAATTGCTTGTTCTCAAACAAAAGTTAATGCAGTTGCCATGATTATTCCATGATTTCAACTGCACTGAGAAAATATGACTGATACATACAGCTATGTCACAGTTGGTACATCAGCCTCCAGCGCATTTCCTGACAATTTAGTAATGACCACTTCCTGGCTAATAAACACAGTCCCGTAGTTTATTTGCCTTAATCACCTTGGCCTTCTGCTTCAGAGTTCATCCAGTCCAAAACAATGCTCTTGCATTTCTTCTTTCTTTCTTTGCTTTATTTTTGTGACACATCCTAATGTCATAACTACAGCTAGCAAAAGAACAGGACAGGGGACATTACATTGTTTGAACTGTTAGAATGCCCCTCTGTTGGATCCCACAGACCTGCTATCACCTGTTGTGTTGTGTTTCTTCCCATTTTCCAACATATGAACACTAATGCATGTTTTACTTAGATTATTCCGGAGGGGTTATTTCTAAATGAAGTTGCTGACCGTAAGTTATACCTATGCTAGCAAATAAAACAAATTCTGTACTAACAGTTCGAAAGAATGGAGAGATTCAAAACAGCAGCCATAGAAAAAGCAAGCACAATGTTGACCTGACTCCTGTCACACTTAGTGTCCCAACATCCCAACAGAATCTTCTTTCAGCATTTTGTTCGATGCACAAGTCCTTTGAATGCCCAACACAGGCTGACCAAATCTAACTCAGCATAACACCTTCTTGTTACACATGTGGCATTTCTCCCTCCTTGTCTGTGCCAAAAGTTCGTCTGGATGACACCATTTTCTCTAAGACAAGGTAAAGGACAATTTTTAGTCAGTATTTCTGCGTGCAAAATGTCACTTCCAAGCCTTAGAAATGTCTTGTTTCACTGCATTTTACTGTGACACCCTGAAAATTTGACCCCTCTGGCCTGTTGAACAATTAGAGTCTGAGGAAAACCATCCTCTGAGTAAATCATCAATACTACTCTCCTTGAGGCTAACAGGACTGTTTATCTCAGTTCTAGTCACTTAGGCAAGACTGTTTACTCTGATGCTCACTTTCAAGTGACACATTATGTAGAATTACTGAAAAATGTGCTGGCAGGCACTACAGCTGAGAATAATGGTGAAGCAGGTGATTTGCATTGGGAGAACTGCTTATGAAGATGAGTAGTACAAGAAATTATCTTGTCTTCTTCAATAAACTCCTAATTGGGAATATTTTCCTTATGGCAAATTATCAATACATTATCAATTTGCTGTTGAAATTTTAAGATAAACTGTCACAGCGTAGAAATGATGTGTAGATACTGATTATAAATTAGGATTGCTATCTTCAGTTCACCAAAGCAGGACCCTTACCTACTGTTTTTGATTGTATAGGACAATTATTCCCAGTATTTAAATTCGACATTGGTTGTTTGTTCACTAAGTTGTGTTGGTTTTTTTTAGTTCCAGCTGGCTTTAAACTTGAATTTTTTCACACAGTAAATTCATAATGAAGCATGCTACCGACGCCCCCCAAATCCCCAAGCCAAACCCAATTTAATCCCTGAGGAGTGATTCTGTCAAATTCATGGTATTCGGGAAGCAAATTTGTAAAATGTGTAAGATAAAACATGTATTTCCATTATAAGATTGTTATTGTTCTTTCCTCAGTGGGTATTGTTCTGGGGAGCAGACTAGGCTACTGATAAGACTGCTGGGCTCCCAAAGCTGTGATGTGACATTCAGGAGCTGCACTATCTGAATATGTGCTTGCTGCTCGCTCTTTCCATACTGCAATGACTTTTCAGCTCCATGTCATTCTCTTCCTGGGACGGGGGTTTTTGTGACCATGGGACCTTCCATATTAGGGAATTAATGTTGCTGAAAAATAAACATGGAGGGACGACTTTTTTTTTCCTTTTTTTTTTTTTTTTTTTTTTTTTTTTTTGCTTAGGAAAGCTGCCCAGCAATGGTCAGTGTGCAGCCTCACAAATGCTTGTTCCAGAGCAGTGCTGGAGGCAATGGAGACGAAGCAATGGCAGGATCCAAATGTTGCATGTTGGATTTGCTGCTGCCCGCTGCCCCTGCCATGTCCTCTTGGTTGTGCTGGCAAAACTGAGCCACTGATCAGCACATTGAGAGCAGAGAGCTTAGGCCAAAAAACAACCCAGTGAAACACTGGCTGCTAATTTTAGCTGGATTGATTTTCTGAACCACTTCAGTGCATAGTGACATGGACAATCGTGCCAGCACAATGGAGGAGCACAAAGGAAGTGCAGGGAATGGAAGGATAGTGTCAGGGTGGGCAGGGTGGGGACTGCCAGAAGTGTTACCCTTGCTGAAAAATGTCAGTGTAATCCTATTGAAAGCAGCTCTGTCACTGCAGGAAAATCCATCAGTACAGTCTGGCCTGTCACGAGTCATCAGTCTCCACGTTACTGTTTTTCTTTTGGAACAGATCACACATTGATTTCGGGGCATCGGCTTTCGCCTCTAATCCTGCCCTGTGCACAGGCTTCCATGGGAATTACACCTGGAACAGGTCTCGAGGTTTTGCCCCTGTGAGACCAGAAGCTCATTAAGAAAAAAGATTGTTTCAGAAATTCAACCTTATGGTTTTCTTTATTCACAAAAATATTTGCATGCAATGGCAATTTTAACAGACTTAGTTTGGAAGATATTTTCCCAGCAAATTTCAGCTGTGTACTACAAATATCCCTTTGAGAAGTCGAGGCTGCTTATCTAAGAGATATAATATTTCAATTTCTTTATGGCTAACCAAATTATTATGTATTTGCTTTTCCAGTTGATGCAAATGTAATCACAAAATAAAACTGCTGTGTGGTTAAATAAATCAAAACCTTTATCTGAAGCAACAAATGCAACTTCACCTGAATTTATCTGCATAATCATGTGAATGTAACTTCACTGACAACGTTACACAGGGACAACTGATAATGAAATCATTGCTGAAATCCTTTTTACTATGCATTCCTTCAATACTCTGCTAACTGGGAAAGAAGACAGGGATGTCGTGACATGAGAAAGCTGTGATGGCATCAAGGAGTTAAAGCAGGTTCTGACAGTGCATTGGCTCGTAAATCTTCATATCCATACTGCTCAAAGTACTCATCTTCAACCGCAGCCATTATGTGAATCCATCTCCTAAATCAGCAGCAGAGTTAAAGGGTTAAGGGGCTGGCCATGATTGTTATTGCCTCGTAAAATAACTCAATGCTGAAATGCATAGGTCAGTAAACCTTTTATGTATCTAACAAATTTGTTGAATTGATACTTAAAGAGAGGATGCAAAAATGCCTAGAAAATTGTGCAATGCTGTGCTAATGTTTAACTAACATGCTTTCTGTACAAGACAAGATAGTCATTACATCTTTATAAATTCTGATCCAGAATGGGAGAGGCTATATAGATATGCATTTATTTTATAGAAACAAAAAACTACACAGTCAGACCATTAACTTATTCTAGATTAAATTTTCTGGAGTTCAAAAGCAGTTACTCCATTGTCTCACAGAAAATTATTAGTTAAACTAAAGATGCTTAAGTTTATTGGAATAGAAATTATCAAAGAGAGAAATAGAATGGATTGTATTGGAAAGAAAATGAGATGAGAGGATCATCTAGAGGAGTGTCTAGAGCCATAAAGATCAATCCATTGACAACTTTCCTCACATGTTCCTGTCAGTGGCAGCTTACAGCTGCCATGCTGTAGATCCAGTGTCTCAGCAGCGCAGTCAGGGAACCCCAGCTGGACCGATCAAAACTGGGTGCACAGCATGTAATTGGCAAGCAAGCAGCAGTGGTCACCTGGGCTTCTCTGGCCACTGCCAGGCAAAACCCCTTAACTAAGGTGAGATATCTATGGGAAGAACTGTGATCTTGCTAAACCCCTCCTTGAAAACAAGAGACAAGCTGAGATACCTGTCCATCAACCTCCCAGGGCTAGAACACCACGTCTGGGGACCAAAGGGAAACCTAAACCAGGAAAACCAGTTTCAGAGAATTATCCCGTAGTTCCCCTATGCTCATACTGGAAACTGAGTGGCAGTAAAAGGATTTGCTGACCACTTTCTTCAGCTAAGGTTACAGGGTTGGCCACCAAGGTACCCATTTGCTACCATGTCAAACCTCAAAACAGAGAAGACAAAGCAGGGTCGGGGATCTCAGCTGCTGAAAGAGGGGCTTGGCTGGGGGTCTCTAGAAGTCCTGCTAGGAAGGGCTGGCTAGGAGGTGGGCACATACACGGGGTGGTGGTATAATCTAAACTTTGTATACAGCTGCCTGAGACCCCCAGGTCCACCTGCAAGATGGAGAATTCCTGTTCCTTATTTATTATAAGGATTAGGAATTTCTTTATAGCTGTTTAAATTAATTGCCCTATGCAGAGTTCATTCTAGTACTAAGAAAATCCGTGGTGAAGTCCCTGAAGGGCTGCTGCTGAATAACAGAGATGGTATTTCTGCCATACAGACTGCATTGCAAAGGGACATGTCGAGGGCTGGAGAGCCTATAAATAGATCCAATTTTAATACTTTTATAAATGGCTTGAGAACAAAAAGTAGAGCACACTAATGAAATCTGCAAATAGTATCCAGGCACATTCAGTAAAAGATTATTAACAGCACTGTAAAAGGGAAAACTAAATGACTTTGATACATGGAATAATAAAAATGCCATGAAGTTTTTTACTGTACGACTTCAGGGATTAGCCCTCTAAAATTCCTGCCATATGTGTATTCCTATGTGTGTATGTGCTGATTTAGGGACACCTAAGCCACTAAAATGATACAAATGTGAAACTAGTGGAAACAATTTTATCACCTTGGTCTATGCATTTCCAACAGCTACAGAAAAAAGCAATGGCCTTGTAAAATGTCATCTTGGAGTATTACCATTCTGGTGGTTATTTTTTGAGAAAGATCGATACATGTCAGAATAGAAGAAGCATTATTTATGGAAAGGAATTTATTGATGGGAAAAATCTCTTCTAATTCTATATGAACTCACAAAATGAAGAATAAGGGCAACATAATATTCTAAATATACCTAAGATAAACATGAGGAAGCAAGGAAGAAAATCTAATTGGGAGAAAGAATATTATCTGTCTGTGTCCCAGCAAATATAGTGAAAGTAAATAAGCTGGAAGTCAGAGGGATTTACAACTCTCCAAGTCAAACTCTGCAATAGCTGTTCAACAAGAGATGTGAGGACAAGAAAATTAACTCACCTTAGACACTATCACCTTGTGCATGGCTGCACGCGACTCTGCAAAGTGAGGGGCTTAAATTTAGAACTCTTTTCACTTCTGATTTATCACTATCTGATTTATCAGAATTACATGATTATTTTAGGCAGTAAGCTTCCACTCGTAGGTGATAGACAACATTTTTTTTTCCTGTTTGACTTTGTTAGGCTGTCATAGTTCTGGTCATACCAACTATCCACATGGATACTAATCTAATACTAATCTCTCTGACAAGGCTACCAAATATTTGGAATATCTGCTATAACTGGACCTGCTAAAGGATCTTTCTAATGTCTCAACACACCATGAAAATTAATACTAATTTTTCAATAAAACAGTCAAATCCACGTGAAGCTAACAAAAAGAGTTCATTTCTGACAGTGCAGTGCTGTGATGTGTTGCAGGAGGCAGGGGGGATGTGCAAAATCCAGGCAAGGCTTTCAGTGGTTCAAAACTAAGGTGCCAGTAGTTATCCCCACAGCAAACTTGGCAGGTAAGACTGATGGCCACAGCTCATACTAACTTGTCACCCAGGAATCTCCTTCTAAGGTACACTATCATGTTCCATCCATACAACTCAAAAGAAGAAAGAAATTCTTTGAAAATCCAAGTTTATTCTGGAACTGCCAAAGCTAAAAAATCTCCTCATTCTTAGGATAAGCTCTTCAGGGAGCTGGTGCAAACTACAGACCCAAACTGAAGCAGTAAAATGGTTCTATGCAATGATCATTCTGTCCACCCTCAGCTACTGGAGAACCTGCCGCTGGCAGGGCAGGTATTTCTACTACTTGCCACTTCTGTATATGGGACAAAAGTAAAGAGAAACTAAATGATGAGTCCTGTTGCATATCTCTGCTGCAACTTCAGAAGTTAGCCACCTTCAGGTAGCCTATGTACAGCTAACTGCTGGACCTTGCGTTCTCTATTGCAATTGATTTCATTATATGGCACACACTTATGATGACTGTACAGAGGACTGGTGAGCAGGGCAATTAGCTTGCTTTCCATGGACTGCCTTCAAAATAGGAAATTGATAGATGATGAACAAGTTTGCGAGTACTCCACGGTATTTCTGCATCCAGGAGGAAAATTTTTGAGCAGGAGTTTGTATCAGAGCTGCTCAAGGGAAAACCTCCATAGTATGGCAGCATTTCCAAACACAAGTGAAACAAGCCTGTGGGCGTGCACGTGTGTGTTTGTGTTAAGTTATAAAGGCCCCATTGGCCCCTTGTGAACTACCACAGATATTTCACCTGTCAGCTTCTCCAGACCTCGCATTTTGTATCTATGCAACACACAAGGAGAGTCACACATCCAGATTAGGCCCATGAATCCCTTAGCATTAAGGTGGTAAGTCTTACCTAAGGGTCTTGCTGAGGATTTCCACTTAGGTCCTTGCTTTTTATGCAGGATCAATGCCAGCTGGGCTGTGACGCGTAAGTTACTGAAAAGAAAGAAAAGTCACCTCCTAAGCAGATGACCTTAGGAATAAACTAATAGGAGTAGGAAGCCCTTCACAGGCATCTCTAGAGGAGGGTCAGAACAGAACAATTTCAGAGGACAGACTAAAGCATCAGTACTCTAGACTAGGCTAATCAAAAGTGACTCAATCTTAAGTGAATGACACTTACACGAAACAAGTACGTGTCTAGAGACAGTAGCCTAAAATACACTGTTGCTGCATTGAACCCTTTTGGATTGGTAAATTCGCCTTGACAACAGCCTTGAGATGAAAGAGGCAGTAAGCTGGCAGTCTGAGCTGGCATTTGTGCTGTTCAACAGAGAGACCTGCTGCATGAAGATTTTTAAGTGTTTGTTACAGACATGTTGAAAAAGGCTAGCTTAAGCTATCATCCTACCATCTAGTGTACTAGGAAAGTGTTCCCAAATGCTCCAGAAGTCCATGGCAGAGGCAGCACAGAAGCTGTGTGGAGGAAAGCACACATATTTTCCAAATACTTAGTGTAAGTTATCACTGATAAACTTCCAAGTGTGAATCATAAGCAACATATTCTGGTCAACCAGTCATAAATCCTAAAGGTAACTCTGAAGGTCAAAATAGCTAAACTTAGTGACTGTTCTCTTCAGCTCCCCCTTTTCTCAGCACACTGCACTGCTAACCCCAATATGGAGGTTGCCAGACAAGTCGAGTCAGGAAGAAACAGAACGTAAGCAGATACAAAACCAAATACAGCAGGTTTCCTGTAAAACAATTAATGCACTCACTTGTTTTAAACAATGCTTAAGCTCTTACTCTTACAGCTTCAAATACAGGAAAGAGTATCACAAAATGCCAAAAGAATGTATCTAGTAACACTGCCCACCTAGCCTAATTTTTTAACTCTACTGACATTTTGCCACCCAGTGTCAATCTACTCCTGTGTAAGGAGTTGTTTGTGAAAAGCCAGTTTAAGTGCAAGGTGTGTGCCTCAGTTCTTGGGCAGAATATTAGTTTAATAAATACTGAGTGTGACTCAGTCATCTGCGTGTCTGACATCCTCCTGAATTCCCCTTCTGCAGGCTGCTGTTGTGGCAGCTCGACTGCTGCCTGGTGTGCACTGTGGCTGCTCCTGGCCACTGTGGCTGTTCACTGCTCTGACAGTGTCACAAGTGTGTGCACACACACAACACCACAAAACACCAGTTCCCTATAACCTCATTCTTAGCCCCTCTATCTCTGTCTGTGTAATATGGTTAATAATTAGTTTGAATCTTGCTTCCAGTATGTGGAGGTTAAATATCTAATATTTTGCCTCTTCCCAGTTAAACTCACCTATGACACGTTGCATTCCTTGTCAAACTCCATTCTTAACAAAACTGAGAACTTGAAATTAATTACTTGAATGACTAACCCAGCTTTGCAGCACTGCTTACTGCTGTTTGGTAAGAAATAAACTGAGCGCAAGTGACCAACAGCACTGGGAGGTGTTATCAAACTTGCTTACAGTAATTTTGGTAGAAGCTTTTCCTCCAGAGGGGAATAGTGACTTAGAGTGCCCAGGTAACTTGACTGAGGCCATTTGTATGGAATTCTAGCCAGGTTGTCCGAAGGACTTAATCTGAATTGTTTTGAAGTGTCTGGTGGGAGATCTTCTGTGTCACTGGAGATGAGCATCACAGACCACCACAAGTAGAATAGCTAGTACTGGAACCAGTACTCTGAACAGACCTCTGCTAGGCACTGATGAAAAGACAGCAATAAACCAGGAAGTATTGAAGGAATTTATTGCAGAATTTATTTGCAATTTATTTACAGAATTTATTGCAGGAATTGTTGCAGAAATCCATGCAGTGAAGGTAGGTGTTAGGAAAAATGAACCTGGGAAAGGAAGCAAATTAGATGTCTCGGCCAGAGAAATGAGGTCTATGGAGAAAATAAATGCAGGCTATGTAGGAAGAGATCTCTTGAACACTGTTGGAAATCAAGCTTAGGAACACCTTAGGAAATCAAGCACAGAAAATAAATCAAGATGTATGTCCTGATAGGAGAGGATGGTTTCTAAACTTCTGCCTAACCAGTGATGAAAGATTAATTCCTCCCCAAGCTTGCCAGTTGCATATGTGCAATCGTCACTGCGCTTTTGTGTTAGTGATCCACTTCCCTACTGACTGTGATTTCCTTACCTCATCTAATTCACTGCTCAGTCACTTCTATTTCCTCACACTAAACTTTGTCAGACGCTCCTGACTACAACAGATCTTTGCCAGTTTTATTGTAGGTGTGCATAGGACTGATTAACACATTTAAAACAAAACAAACCCAAATCCACGACTGGTTTGAACAACCAACTGTTGTTTCATTTTCCTTAACATTTTAATCTTTAGCCCAAACTGGCAGTAGTTGGCGGTTTTCAGCTGCGGGAGAAAACAAGGTAAAGAAGGACTGCTAGAGCAGGAAGCCCAGGCTCCACTACCAACAACACTCTTTCTGGCAGTGAGTCCAAAACTTTGAAATATTTTAAGAGGATTAGCACCACAAAAGAGGAAAGCGTGAAGGAGCAATGTGATGCATCTTTTTTAGCCAACTGCAGAAATAGCTTCAGCATTCCCTCTGACAAGATAAATGAACAATCAGCTTTTCTAAGACTAGCCAAGAGAACATTAAGATTGTAATATAGCTGAGAGAAAATGTGACTACTTGAACATGTAATTTTTACTGAAGATTACTCCACTCAGTCCTCCCACTCAAAATGAGGACAAGATATCCTTGATGATGATATGGTAAAATGCACGGTTTTGTCTGCACATATCATACCACTTGTGAAAGAGGAGTGGATTTAATGAACATGCTGAAGTGTGCCCAAATAGACGACTTCAGAGCAGAAGGGATAGATACAGATTGATCAAACCACTATGCCTATTGAGGGAACTGACAGCTGGATCCTGTGGTGCCATACCTTACCTAAAATGGAATAACCACCATAGCAGTATAGCCTGAAGTCTGACCAAAGTAGGAATCGGAAGGTCCTGGTGGACTGTGGCAAGGATAGTATGAGCAGGGCCACTCCATGAGGATGAATAAGCTCAGGTTGACCACAGGACAGGCAGGACAGTGCTCTCACCAACAGGGGTGCAGTTCCATAGGCTTTGGGTAGGGCTGGAGTGGTGGCAGGTCTTCTTGAGAGACCAAGACAAGGCAAGATAATGAGTCATGTCCAGAGTCCAGACAGAAAGTGAAGCCAGAAACAGTAGAAGACAGAGTCAGAGTAAAGGTCCATGCAGGAGAAAGGGTTGAAGACAAGGCTACATAATATATAGGTCCATTGAGGAAATACAACTGATGAGCCACAATGAGAGGAGACCAGATGTGGCAGAGGCAAACCTACAGCGCTGCACGTGCTAAAGTCCCAGCTGAGGGTGTCAGGGCAGTTCAGGCCCAGCCATGCACTTTACTTGGCCTGACAGGAACCAAGCTAAACATGAGTGAGCAGAACACCACAGCGATGAGCAAGGCTACCTTTACAGAGACATATTAGGTTGTTTTTACAGGCATGCAGCCAGTAGATCAAAAGAAGTACTAGTCCTCTTTACTCAGCACTTGTTACATCACGTCTGGAAAACCACATTACACTCTGGGGCCCACACTATGAGAAAGAAGTTGACAAATTGCAGTGAGTGCAGCTGAGGGCAGTCAAGTTGGTGTGGGGGTGAGAGCACGTGCCCTGTGAAGAACTGCATCCAGTTGAAAGGGAACCCAAGAGTCTTCTTGGGTTGAAAGGGAACCCAAGGCTTGAAAGGGAACCCAAGAGTTTTCATCCAGTACCTGAGATTATCAAGAAAATGCAGCAACACTCTCTACTGAGGTGCACAGCAGCAAGATGAGAGGTAACAGTCACATGAGGACATTCTGATTTAAAGGGAAAAAGAGGTCACCATGACACCAATTAAGCATTGACACGGTTGCCCAGAGACTTGTTCACCCTCCATTCTTGGAGGTTTTCAAGACCCTGCTGAACAAAGCCCTAAGCAATTTGACCAGAAGGCTGAAGAAACAGAAGGTGTGTGTAGAGACCTCTTGAATCTTCCCAACCAGAAAAATACTATTTCTATTGCTTTCATGGCTATTCAAGTGTGCTGCTAAACACACAAGGCCACAGAAGAATGAAGGACCTTTGAGCATGCTGAAAAAGTTGTTGAAGAATCTCATTTTGAATACAAGTTACAAGTACAGAAATACTCAAGTGAAGTAGTCCTTTACTGAGCACAGAATTCTTCAAAATAGTTTTTTCATACCTTTCAGGGATTTTTTTTACATTTTACCTCTTTGTTCACAAACTTCTAAGTATTTAGCTCTCGTTTTACCGTTCTTTAGAGTGAGACTCACTGTACATTGTACTGTCTGCCCAATAAACACACCTCAGGACTTAAGTGTGTTGTCACACTCTCATGACCTTTGAACTGCTCCATCTCTGACTGTTGTCTAAGTTTCTGCATATTCACCCCTCCTTTCAGTGCAGCCCGGCTGATCTCCCCACATTCTTCAACTCTGAAGTTGAACGTTACCCTGAAATGCATGTGGTATTCTAGCATGAATTACATTACCCCCTAGGTTTTACCCCAAAATAGATCATTTACATGGTTCTATTTCTACTTTTAAACTTGTCTAGTAATATACACTGACATGCCCTCTTCAGCATTGACAGCTGTCATTTCTTAGGAGAAAAATACTTGCATTTTTCTTTAGAATAGGAAAGATGAATTTCTTGCTGTGATTCATTTCCTTGATTCCTTCTTCTGCCTTTGGCTATTACATTGTATCACCTGCATGGAAACATTGTCCATTTACACTCAGATTATGTGAACAGGCATTCAACACTCCTATCAGCCTGCTCAGTTAGCCGATGAATTCCAAACCTTGCATAAATTCTGCACTTGAGGTCAGCTAATGCCTGCCCAAGGCTGGGAGAACTGTGGCTGGAAACACCTGATGCTGTTAAGAGCAGAGTGGTCCTGTGGGTTCAGGCGATCAAAACAGCTGATGGTGCTCAGTGCTCTGCGCTGTGAGGGATGCACTCTGAAGGGGATCTGGCCTGGGCCTGTGCACTGAACACTCCTTGGCAGTTGTAGATCTTCCATTTTGGCTTCATCTGAAGGTATCAAAGCTCCAAGTCTGCTCCAGTGTGCAAACTGAAGTGGAAAGCAGCAGATTTGTTTAAAAGGCAAACTCTTTAACCAAAATGAAATGGCAGTGAAGGCATAATCTGAGAGTCCTTTCGCTCCTATGGGTGCATAACATTCTCTTCAGCGTATCTTTCAGAGTTGACACTGTCTTGTAACTCACAACCAATAACATGAAAGGATCTCCAGGTGGGTATAAGTGGCGAAAAGTGCATTTTAGAACAGTTTTAAACATTGGCGCTTTTTTTTTT
>VXBT01006576.1:2080261-2164789 GCA_013400235.1 Oriolus oriolus
AGGCGGGTGGCGGCACCGCCGCGCCCGGAGCGCCGCCTCGGCCCCGAAGGGGCGCCCGCGCCGGACCCCTCTCCCCTCCCCGCCTCCGCTCCCGCTGCCCTCGCCCCTCGGGCGCGGGGCTCGGAGCGCAGCCCGCCGGGGTGCACCCCCTCCGCCGCCCTGTCCCGCTCTCCTTTCGGCCGGGCTCCCTCCCTCCCTTCCTGCTCCTCCGCCGCCGCGCGGGCTCGTCCCTGTGGCCCCGCAGCCGGGGCCGGCCCCGCCGCGCACGCCGCGCCGCTCCTCCATGTGCCACCCGCTCCCCGCCGCCCCGGGCAGGCTCTGCCTGCTGCCCGCACCCAGCGCTGCCTGCCCCGGCTGCGGGGTGTTCGTCCCCGAGCCCCCGCACCGCCACCGTCTGCCGCCGAGACCCTCGCCGAAGTTGCCAGTGAGCAACTCTCCCTCCTTCTCTCCCGGGGCCGGGGCCCCGGGCACCTTCCGCGGTGGCGGAGGAACGGCGGGAGGTCGCGCCCGTCCCCAGCCCAGCAGGGGCAGCGAGGCGCCTTGGGCAGTGTGGAAGCGGCCTCGGGAGTGGCGCGATCCGGTTCCAGAGCTTTCCTTTAAGCGGAGGAGCACCGAGGAGTCAGAGGCTCGCGGTGCTGCCGCCTTGAAGCAAAGCCATTAGTAGTGCTTCGCACTTGATCTGTTTATTACCAGTTAACTGTCCCTGCTGACTGTGTGTTATCTTGTTTTCATAATTGCGTGGAAAAGAAAGCCCATATGGCAAAGATCAGAAATGCGATGGAGCTAGATACCGGTAGTGACCATTGGTGTTAAAACATCCTAGTTTTACATCCTCGTAAGAGACGTGTTTGAATTAAAAGCTCTGTGTTGGCAGGTATAGTTTACAGGTCTTTATTGCAGATCTTCTGTGCATGTCTAGCTGAAAGCCTTCCCCACAGAATTTATCCTACCAAAAAGTGATTCTGACAGATATAAAGTTTGTAAGGTGTTGATATTAATGGGATTTCAAAAGAACCAAAGAAAGAGTAGCAAAGTTTTTCTGGTATCAGTAATTTATGACCAGAACCTGAACGATTGTGTTTTAATGTCTTGCTGAAGTAGCCTGACTGTAAAGTGAGAGGTGATCAGCTTTACTCCTGGGTGTCCCATCGAAATATG
Source organism: Oriolus oriolus (assembly GCA_013400235.1). NCBI lineage: Eukaryota > Metazoa > Chordata > Aves > Passeriformes > Corvidae > Oriolus > Oriolus oriolus. Next base: position 2,081,420 of record VXBT01006576.1, read on the forward strand.
TGTGTTACTCTTTGTGAAGTCAAAGCCTGAAAAACATTGACTGTGTTTCCAAGCAGGACAGTAAAGGTATATAACTTGGCAGCAAGCACTAGTCCTTTTAGAAAAGTACTTCTCAAGGTATGCCACCAGTGATGGGTTTCAAGCTTTGAGCTGCTTTGGATTCATGCATGCTTTACAAAACATGTCTGTGTAGATTGTTAGATGTGCTGGTAAGGTCTGCGTGTCTCTGTTTTAAAAATAGCATAAATGCAGTAATTACCAGGAGAGTTTGACTACATACTGTGTAACAGAACACGTGTGTGGAACGAAGCTGGTGGTGAAGTAGTTTTCAGTATCAAACCAATAGCTTGTGGAGTGGCATCTCCAAAGTCTTGCATCTGTGCTTGAAGACTAAATGTAACTTGTGTGGGCATTGTTTCCCTAGCATAGCCCTGCTAGCACAGAGAGGGAAAAGCAACTTACTGTGGAGTTGAATTAAATAAAAACCTTAATACAGTGAAAAGGCACAGGCCTCTTATGGTAATGTTTGTGCTTCTGTTGAAGAATAGTTGCTGAACTTGCTGGTAAAAATATGTCTTGGGTCTGCAAGCACATGGATGTTAGGATCCTTATTGAATTTCTACCTTCTTCCCAACAGGCTCTGACAATATGAAACCTGACTTGTTGTGGTGTTTAGCTTTTTCTTCTTTTATTTCTTTTCCACAGCTGATTTTGGAAGTTTCATAGACAACACTAACTGAGAAGAATTAGTTAGATGGCTCTTACCGAGGAAGCTGCATGAAACAGAGATATTCACTAAAGCTGTCCATGAGGGTGAGGACCCAGAATCAGGCTTTAAGCAGGGTTGGCTGTAGAAGAGCTGTGAGAACTGTTTAGGGTTATTGCTCTGTGATCCTTCTCAAAAATCATCGAGTCTTTGGAGGGATGCAGGAGAGGAGTGCAGCTCAGCAGGTGCTTTGCAAAGGTGCATATGAGATGCCACAGACTGAAAGGCTTATGAGCTCTGCTCCTGTTCTGTGTCACTAGCAACTGTGCAAAAAGAGGGGCCTAACTGTGTTTCAGGACTGCACCTGGACAGTGATGATCTGAATTTCATTTAGCCAGAGGGCTGCACTGTTTGGTAAAAGGTCTGCTTGGGGATGAGGGCAGGAAGTTACCTTTGTGTGGCAGATGAGAGGGGTGAACTGATCAAGCCAACTGCTGGGATCACTTAGGAAGGTATTTATGTAAAAATGTGAGGACTTGTGGGGTGGAGGGTGATGAACCTGGTGCTAGCGTTGGATGTTATGAGTCAAGGTTGGCACCTGGTAGTGGAGCCGTACCTGAAGCAATGGGGAAGGGCAGAGCCGTGAATGGTCTGACANTAACCTGGTGCTAGTGTTGGATGTTATGAGTCAAGGTCGGCACCTGGCAGAGCCGTGAATGGTCTGACAAAAGATGGCAGAAGGTTTTAACTGGGCAGGAAGCTATGGAGGGATTCAGCAAAGTTTCCTTGTGACAGTCTGTCACAGCTGAGAGAGTAGCAATCCTTGCAAAATACAGATGGCTGGGGATGCATCGAAGGTGTTTCAGCATTTCAAAACACAGAGCAGGGAGTGGTGGAGGTTTACTTGATACTTGTCTTGATTTCAAATTGAAATATTGAGCCTTGAGGAGAATAATGGTGTGCTAATAAAAAGACCTGAATGTGTTTAATTAACTTTCCTTGAGGATAAGTATGGATTACTGTGAGCTCTCTAAATCTTTGATAAGTATTTTCATAATTATTTTCTTTTTTTTTTTTCATTGCTCTGGGTTAGTTGAGTTTTCCTTTGGAAGAATACTTTTTAGATATCAGATAAAGTATGCCCAAGTTCTGATCTCCTAAATTGCTGATCTTTATGGACTTTACAAACCATGGTGTGCCATGTTTGAAAACTGGAAATGCTCAATCTTTTCTCTCACCAAGCTCTTCTACAGCTGCATAGAAATGCTTTTCCTTTGTTACCAGTAATGCCTTTCAACAGGTTTGAGGTAGCTCACATTCAAAGGCCTTAATTTGAAAAATAATTTGAATTTGGTATAATTGAAGAGTTGTTATAAAAGATGAAACTTTTGTCATTAGCTGCCAAATATGACTTTGGAGGCTAGTACTGTGACAGTTTTCTTTAATGTGTGTAAAAGTATTTGCAATAAAAAAAAATATTGGGTACGTAATTCCTTTCCAGTAAAGCCACACAGTGTTTACTTGAAGTAAGATCCCCATCAGTGCTTTGCTGTGAATTTTTTCAGTGCCACAGTTTGGTATTCACCTTTGGCCCGTGTGACTTTGCCTTGGTGGAGACCATACATCAACATCTGTATGAACTGAATTAGTTTACTCCTCCATTTCCTACTGGCATGGCGTCCCCGTACCATGTATCTCCTATCTATTATGTTCTGTTTAGCTCACGTGGTAATTAATGCAAATATAATTAGTACTAGTTAAGTACTGTTTTAATAGCTGTCTTCATGGATTAGAGAAGACACTGGTTGTATTATTAAGGAAAGAAATGTAAATTTCATCTCAGAAGTGAGAGGATAAAGTAGGAAGCATGCCTAACACCATCTAGTTATTGCTGAGAGTTTATTAAAGCAAGTTGAAATTTTCTAGCATATTATATTATCTGACACCTAAATGTAAATTCACAGATTATTGCTTGTTCACCCCACCTCCCTCCAAAAAGGAGTGCTCTGTTCTACCTGCAGCTCCGCCTTCTCCCTTGTGACCCTGTGCAGAAGATATTAATATTGCTGAGATGACATAGGAATTAAACAAGGGAATGGATTTCTGTCAGGTTAGCAAGATGTATTGGCTATCTGTGCGGCCATTTAGGTTGCAGAGCTCGCACAGGGGCACTGAAATTAGATTGTTGGACACGTACAGGGCTGGTCTGCCCCTGTTAGTGGTGAGCTGTCAGGTTGGCTCAAGTGTATAATATACCTTCACTGTACCATTTACTTGCTAACTCAGACTCTCCTGATATTAGAAATGCCAGACTTCACTTAGAGGTGCACACTGGAAAGAGAAGAGGTTACAAGTTTCAGAAAGGAACATTCCAGCTGGAGAGAAGACAAAAAAAAAAGTCGCATTAAGTGTGATGAGTGAAGGCGGTGGAGCAGACTGTGTGGAGAAGCTATGGGATCTCCCACCTTTGGAGATACTTAATACTTGACTGAACAAGTCCGTGAACACCCTGATCTAACTTTGAAGTGAGTTCTTTTTTGGGCAGGGGATTGGGCGAACTGGGTCCAGAGGTCCCTGTTAGGCTATTTTATGTGGTGTGGCTCTTGGAAGGTTCAAAGAACATTTGAGCAAAGGCTGTTGCAGAAGAATTCAATTCTTTAAAAGTTTGTAAAAGTTCTGTTTTGTCTGTGGTCTGTTTCGAAGGGTGGGTGTTGGGTGTGTGTGTGTGGGGTGATGTGGATTCTCACATCACCACCTTCTCAGGCTACCACTTAGTTTGTGATTTATCCTGCTATTCTGAGGGAGATTTCAGGCTAAAGTTGAGTGGTTTGACAGTAGTCATACAAACTTCACTTTCAGAGCTTCAAACAAGCTTACAGAATAAGAGCATAAGGGAGCACATCAAGAAGACCAGATTGTTTATACCATCAACCATGACAGTTTGTGTGGTTGGCTCTTTTTGACCTACCTTTCTTGGAGATCAGGGCTGTTGTGGTAAGTGTGTGAAATTGTCAGAAAATAAACCACCTTACATTCTAGCTAGTCCTCTGAGATCAGAGGAGCTGAGTGCAGATAGGCTTAATTTCTCATTTATGACCTGTTAGGCACTAAAGTCTGGTCACATTGAATAAGAACTTTCATGGTTGTGGAGTCATGAATAGTCTGGTTTATTGAAGCAGCAGATTATAGATTCTTGTTAGATTGCTGATAACTGCTCTAGACCGACAAAATATAAGTGCATAGCTCTGTGTACAGGTGTTCCCAGGTAAGCTCCAGCGCAGTCAGGGACACAAATCTTACCACAGAGTTGTGCCTGCCTTGGGGAGGGGAGAGGAGCAAGCCCATCGACTTGTCTGCAGAGTGGGGCTGTGTTCCTGTCCTTCCATAGTGGAGGATTTCAAATATCAATTTTATACTTCTTGGACAAATGGGTGAATGGCTGTAGTCAAAAATTTTTGGCTGCCTATTGCTGCCATCATAGATGTGGGGTGGGGGGGAGTCTGTTTTCTCATTTTCATATTGGTGGGTGTGGTTTTTAATATGTAAATGAGGGGATAAAGAGGGTCTTTGGTTACCTTCATCAAACTGACCTACCTAACCTGTGGCTGATAAAAAGACAGCACAGAAGCGTGGTACTTCAGTACACTCCTCTGACCTTCGCTAGGTCTTTACTCCCATCGTTTTCTCCTCAGAGGAACAGATCTAAACCAAGGCTTGTTGTGCACCATGTAGGGGCAGTGAGGCTGAGGGCTGGCACAGAGATGTGGGTGCTCTTCTGCGCTTCACTGAGACAACACTGGGCTGTGGTGCCTCTGCTCCAACCCAGGCACCATTCAGTTGTTAAGCCTTGCTCAAGCCCAGGTGCAAGATGAGCAAGTGGCTTAGCTTGTGGTTTTGCTGAATCAGCCTCATCAGTTCTCCACCATCTCACATCTTGGCGTAACCTGCCAATCTGTCTTCCACAAGGGCCGTGACAATCCTTATTCCACAAGGAAGTTCAGTTTCTTGTTGTGATTTGTCTTCGTTGTGAGGTGATTTTTCAGACTGTGAAACGTGGCTCATACTAAGGGTGAAAGGGAGAGATGGACTAGCTCTGCTTTTGTTATGGCAGGTTGCCTTTTGGAAGAAATCAGACAAATGAATCATTTCAATGCTGAGAAGACCTGTGAAAGTCCTCCAAGTTGTCACCCATAAAACAAGCAGGATGTGTGCTATATCATGGTTGGAATAGACAAAACATCTACTCAGATGAGTTTTTTCCAATGGTGGCCTCTAGCTGCTGATTTAGAGAAGGTCTGAAGAGTAAGGATAATCCTTTCACTAGTGGACACTTCACCTTATTTGAATTAGTGATTTCAAAAGCTCGATGTGTTGTAGTCGTTTTTTTCCCACAAATGTGTCCAGTTGTTTTTGGAATGCTTTTTTTTCCTTTTAGTTTTTGTATATATTATTTAGTCTCTCTCTCTCTCTATATATGTATGTATATACATGCTTGTCTAAGTGTAATGGGGTTTACAAGTGTTTTTGGAAAAACCCAGTGTAGTTATTTGAGTGAAGCCTGCTGTTTGATAATTTAATTCTTAAATTATCAGAAATACCTATAAAGTGTTCTGAGTTTTATTCTACAGTATCCTTTGTGATTTTTATAATTCTCTATCGTATTGCACCCTCCAGTCATCTCTTAGCTAAACTGAAGGGTCTTGTCATTTTTTTCATATGGGACATTCCCCCATACATCAAACCACCCCTCTGTAATTTTTTAGATTTATGATACTGTTTTTGAATGAACTGACTAGAACCACATTCTTTTGTGATGTGGGTACTTGAGGATTTTAGATGGATGTAAATTTTTGATATTCTTCTGTATTCCTTTCCTAATAGTACTTAACATTGTACTTTTCTTTATCGCTTCAGAGCAGCAAGGTGATGTTTTCAGAGAACAATACCCAAGCCATCCAGATCATTTTTTGGGGCAGTACTGAGTAACTTAAGAGTCCATCATATATATGTGTAGTTTTTTACTTCTTTTGCTTAAGAACTGGTATGGTTGGTGCATTTTACAGGCACTCAGTTCAGATTACAGCCACGCAGTGTGCACCGTACTAGTGATACTCTTACCTGGGAGCTGAGAACAAATGTACATGGGACATATCTGTACTAAGGTGAAGAGTTGAGATTAGAGAAGTGAGAACTGATAGAGATTCTGGTATCTGAGAAGTAAACATCATGTTTGATGAAATTAAAATCTAGTGAAATGGGCTTCTGCATGCTTAGGGTTTATTTCCCTTGACTGTTTCACAGAGGGAGTATTTGTCTTTTTGAATCAATACGTTTCACGCCCATTTGACGTGTCACCGTTGCATTGGCATATTTCTGTATTTTGTTCTGAGTAATGGATGTAAATACTGTATGCTTGCTTCTACATTCATCTGCTGGGGAGCTTCATTAGTCCATAACTCTATCTGGATAATTCTTCAGGCACTACCTACTGCTGTTTTCCCTTTAACCCGCTTCCTAAGAGTCTTATCGTTGTTATGCTAATCTGTGTTCATTAGTTAATTAACAGCTTTCCCTATGGAGAGGTGAAAGAAATCCTCTTGATTATTAAGTTGAGCTGATCCTGTCACAAGCAGATAAGTAAAATATTCCTTTTCATCAGTTTCTGACAGTGTTTTGATTCTAAAAAGTCTGTCTGAATTAGGTGTACGTAAGAGCTCTGCAATTTTGATGCATAGAGGGGTGTATGAGTGGCATAAACCTACATATGTTCTGGGAGATGTGGCGTATAAGGGAAGGTGTCCGATCTGAGCTGTAGGAGACATTGGTCCTTTGGACTTTAAAGTCCAAAACATCTTGTTGAATAGGGAGTGGTTGTTTAGACAGGGGTTTTAGGGAATGAAGGAAAACTGACAGGAGGATATATTTTGAATAGTCCCTCTTCTTCATCTTTCCTGTCCTCCAAACTTTCCTGGGTCAGAGACATAACCATGATTGGCTGCTGTTCAGTGCTCTCTTTGGTTCTGCCAAAACGTAGGATAATAGTACACCCACCTGAGTGGTTGCATAGTGAACTTGATTGGGAAGTGAATGCAGGTAGAAAAGAGTCTTCTAATTAAAGTAATTTTCACGGTGTTGCATTAGAGACAATTCTACTGCCTTGACTGAGATGAGAGAGCTTGCCTATGCTCCTATAAGAAATTTTGGTCAAATTATGTCGTTTAACCACTTAGGAAGTAGCATATACATTTCTCTTTCTTTTCAAATCAAGACTGATTTTTTTTTAGTAGAAAATACAGTAAAAGTTAGTTAATGTAGGAGCAAGTGAATGAAGATTTTTGCTTTTGTTACTTTGTAAGTCAGGTAAGTTGGTTTAGTGGTGCCTACCAAATTCAAAATTTACGGAACTACAAAAGTGAATATGCAGAAAGGCTAAAGGTATATCATGATTTGTGCTGAAATTATGAATTTCAGTCTTTGTTGTCATACAGGCCAGCTGTGTTATGTGCAGCTGTGCAAAATGCTAGAGGCGCAGCTGTGGTAGTGTTGAAAATATGCCTTATGCCAGGGTCTCTTGAAGGCTTTTTATAATTAATCTGTGGCTGTGAAATCAATGAAGTGCAGAAAGGTGTTTTGCCATGGAATTCTATAGCTTATGATGGTGGTCTGTGGGATTTCAAAAGCCTTGGCTAAGGTGAAGAACATCTGCAGTCCCAGGCTTGTAAGTGTGATGCAGACATAGGCTATATTTTCACGGGAGCATAAACTAGCCTAACACTGAGTGGCAGAGAAAAAACATTACTTGTCTTTTTGCTGGATTGATTATCTGCTAGGTTAGTGAGCTGGACTGGCTGTCAGAAGGACTTGCCACTTGCCAAAGCTAGCACAGGATAATAGTGTGTGTCTAGGAGCAGAGAGGAATTAACATGTCTGGAAGGAGAGGAAGATCTCCATGCACCACAGCCTTGGAGTTCTGGAGAGGCAGCCCCTCTTCATTACTGTCAACTTAGACTAGGATCCTGTTGTAATGATGGAAAATAATAATACCAGCATCCTTCACAAATGTGTATTGAAATCTGTTCCTTGGAAGAGCTGCAAGAAAGCTACGTAGTATTGTATTGGAGTGAGTGGTACGTTCCTCAACTTTGTATTTCCAGTCTTTCAGAAATGGGTAACTTGATAGCTTTTAAGACAGCAGGAAGTGATTGAGCCATGTTCAATGACTTCTTCAGGCTTCTTTGAAGGAATCTTTCACATCACGGGTAAATATACTGGCTGCATAGGTTTTTGCTCCAGCAATGTGTGAAGGAGGGCAGGGGCAGTTTGTAGAATTCAAATAATGAGTTGCAGCATCATTAACATGGAGTGTGAAAATCCAGTAGCTCCGTGTACTCTCTAGGCTGTTGCATTGATCTGTGCCACAGAGCATCTGTGGCTCTGGGACTTAAGCACTGGTTTGCACAGAGGTCAGTGGTGCAGTTGGATGGCAACCAACACTCAGTTATACCTTCCTTTATTACTGTAGAACAATGTTCCAACTATCATTAATTGTGGCGTTAGTGGTGGCGTGCAAGCAGTATCAGAGCTAATAAGCAGCAGAAACAATTGTACAAGCACAAACCACACTGGCTCATTGATGAGTTACAGTAGAACTGCCACCTGTGTCCTGTGGCAGCACAAGAGAAGTCACAGCTCTGTGCACTGCCTGTCTGGGGACGAGTGGAAGGTATCCAAGCTGGTGATGTGGGGTCAAGTGTCATCTTTTCTGGCCCAGCATCTACATGTGTCACTTCTCTGCCTTGGGCAAGCAGCAAAGGCTCTTCTCCTTTTGCTTATTTTGTTTGGCTCTGCAAATAGGTGGTCTTCAAGGTTTTGTTATGAACTTCCCCAAAACTGATCTTCCACAGCTTGGTCTTGTATTGGTGGTCCTGGCATTCACATGGTCCCTTAAGTCAGATGCTCACTCATCTTGCCAAAATGAGTCACTGTTAGTGGTAGCAGACCCTGCCTGTCTGCTCTGAGTTTCACCTTACAGCTCCCTTGGTTTTCTCTTATGTTACACCCCTCATCTAAAAGCCACATTGTATACATTTGTCACTGGTAGATTTAATGAAGACCTCTCCACAACATCTCTGTGTAGATATGTGTACACAGGAACTGGAGATCCCTGAGTGGGAGCCTGTGTCTCTGTTGCACAGGACTGCAGCCCTAGGGAGGAGAAGGAATGTGTTCTCCCTGTGCAGCTAGCTGCTGGTTTGATACTAGGTGCCTTAAAGCTGAATTGTGTGTTGTTGAAGCTGTGGCTGAAAAGCATTACATTAACCTTCACCGATCTTAAGTGCAAAGAGAGCATTGCATTTTTTCTGCATCATCATTTTGTTTTGGTTTTTGGTTTGTTTTTCATCAAGGTTTTAACTGTTCACACTTAGTTTAGCTTTTTCGTCTCTTAGGTCACCCGCTTCTACTGTTTATTTTGCTAATAATGTTGTTGCTATTTGACTTCTCTTTCAACTATAGTCTTGGTAGCTTCCCAGATGCTACATCTTGCATTGTTATTGAGGAAATGTGCAATCGAGTTTACAAAACAGGCACACTCCTCTCTGGTGATGAGAGTACGAATAGTGCTTTCCTCACCTGTCAACAACAACCACCAAAGCCCAAGCACAAAAACAACTTTGCTTCTTCCTGAGAGAGTTTGGGAGGGTAAGCTGCAAACCCTTTATTTTGTGAGGTTTTTTTAAGTGGGTTTAGGAAAGATGTTGGGTAGCTTCAGGATAATGAATTGTTTAGTGGGGAATATATAAATACTAAATTCTAATATTGAGAGAAATGACAATATTGTTTCTGGAGCTAGTCTCCTATTCATTTTACAGTAATGTTCCCTCTAATAGTGGTGAGAATAAAATATATAATTATGACCATATTTCTTCATGATAATTTTTCAGTGGAGCCTGAATACATGGAGCCCTGTGACTGTTCAGAGCTTGAGACTTGGCTAATTTGTGCAAGTTTCTTAGAGTGAACTCAGACACTCACTTTAAGGGAGTTCTAAAAATTTCATCTTCTAAGTGAAATCCCAGAATGTTTCTATATAGAATTTAAAAACCCCAACTTTGTCATAAAAAACTCCTGTCTAGAAGAGGTTTTCCCAAATGCACGTTGTGTATCTGCTCTCCTGTGTATTGGAGGATAAATACAGAGATGTGTAACTTCTTCAGTGTTGTGGTTCAGGCTGTATTTGCAAGAGTGGAGCAAAGTGGTGAAACAAGGTAAAAGTAGAAGACACTTACTGTCTCAAGTATGTACAATTCTAGATAGATTTTTGGTGTTTCCTCGTATGGGCAGAATGGGGAAGGACCTTTTTCTAGGTGTGTTCAGTGAAAGTTCATAATTTTTCCTGGGTTTGAGAGCAAGATGTTATTCTCTTCACAAAATTAATTTCAATTTCACAATTTCACTTGGCTTCCTTATCTTCCACCTAACGCAGAAGATAAACTTCCTCCTCTGGCCTCTGTTCTGCTCCTCTTTTTTGCTAAACTGTGATTTCTTGTCTATACCTTGTATCTGTCTGTATCTTTTCTGCTTTCTTACATAATTCAGATATTGTACTTTGTGTGTGTTTGACTTGTGTCTGTAAGTTTTCATTAATGCCCTAAAGGTTAAAAGCCATTAATAAAGGTAGGTGTTTTAGGCCGTGCTATTTTTGAAAGTACAATAAACCCAAAGGAGTTTTCCACATCAAATTTAGATAAACTTTAAAAACTTCCCTATCTTTCTTTTAATCAACTCTTCCTAAATAACTATGACAGGACAAAATGATTTTGACATTTTAACAAGACTGATGGTGGAAGTAGTGCTAAACTCTGAATTTTGGCAGGGAAACTGGCTGCCCTGTGTGCCTTACTTTCTTCCTTAGCTTGGTGGGAAGAAATGCCTTTTTGATAGGAGTCAAAGCCTAAAATGCTCAGAACCCAAAATTTATCACTCTCAGTTGAAATATTTCATGTGGTGATGGCTTTTGAATTGTGTTTTGGGGTCTGTATATGAGGTGCATGGGGGTTACCCCTGTGATGTTTCACTCCACTGCACATGCTTACTGTAGAAGGCTACATGCAGGTAAAAGTAATGGCACCTTTACAGCAATGGGTGGTTATAGTTGTTCTTTTAGCAAGTATCATTTGAAACTGGACAATAGGAAAAAATAGATGGTATTAGACACTTCTTCACACACAATATGAAAGTTTCTCTTGCATAAGGAGAGCAGATGCTGACTGTATTTAATATATAGAGAGCCTGATAAAGGGGTCACGTATTAGTACATCTCAAGTTATTAGCTTTGGAAAATGAGTATTGCCACTACCAGCATTATTATGATCTCCTTTGTAGTAGAAGAGGGATCACAATGGTTCTTTCTTTACTTCAAACTTTGTATTGAAATTCACTGTCACTATCCTGGCACTTTTTTTTAAGCGGTGTCTTATAGGCACAGAAATGGGCAATGCAGAGGTGAGCTACTTGAATCTTATGATCAAGTTGCAATCAGGATTTTGGAGGCTGTGAATAGGTTAGGATCCTATCTCTTGCTGGAGAACCAGGACCTGTCAAGGGGATAGTCCACCCTGCAATGAAGTTTGTGGTGTGTGTTGATGGTGAGACTCATTTCTGCCCAATACCCATGTATCTTCCATGCCTCCTTGTGTGGAAAGAGAGAAGCAGCTGGAATTGGTGGGAGCTGAGGGAGAAGTTTGGTTCATTTCCACCAACACTTCTCTTTCTTGCTTCAGGATAAGGAGGCCCGGCTCATTCCAGCTCCAGGAGATGGTCAGAGGATGGTGTTGCCAAATTGGCTATCACTCAGAATTTAAGGCCAGCCACCAGCAGCCCCTGTGATACCTGAGGAGTTGCTAGAACACACAGGGGTTTATTTACTTTCTGCTAAATCTCCCATCTCTTAACAGGAAGATTTTGCCTTTACACAATGAAAGGAAACAGGAGAGCAGGACTTGAGGCTAGTGTGAGTGCAGTTGTAAGGGCACTTTGACTCTGTGTATCCAGTTCTCTGCAGTCTGGTTGCCACAAGTCACGTATCTGTAGTGTGTTGTGGATGTAAATGAAGGGCAGTTTCAGTGGAGAGCCTGTAACAGTCTATATCTGTAGATTAAATTGCTAGCAGAGAAGTAAAATCTCAGTATTTGTTGCTTGCCTTGGAGAGAAATCTTATCTCAGAAAATGTTTTGTTATTGATGGTAATGATTTACTTTGGCTCTTTAGTCAATTAATGTATATGTATAATATCTTATGTAAGACCATTACCAAACTGAGAATAGCTCTTATTTCAGCTTCAAAATACAAAGCAAAAGCTGATAAGAAAAAAATAGCCCTTTTTTCCCTATTGTTAAATTTCTGCATGAAAGCAAGATGTGAGTGAGTAGGTGTGTAGGAGGCAATTCCTCCAGCAGTCACACATTTGTTCCAAATATATACTGTAAAATACTGGGCACTCTGGGGTTTAAATAATTCAAGTCATAATTACTTTTGGGGAAGGTTTTGGGTTTTTTTAAATCAAAGGAAGTTTTTGTTCAAAAAGTCTTACATCTCCACCGTGTTGTCTCTAGTGCAGGTCTGATTGGAAGTTACTTATTGCATCTTTCTTACCTGTCTTCAGAAATAATCTTGAGTATCTTTTAAGTTGGAAGGTGAGTTACTGCTGTAATTTAAATGATTGTTCCAAAAAGTAAGTGTAAAGGAAGTCATTGGAACATAGTTGGAGATGTTTTTTATGCTAGCTAAGTTTTCTGTAGTAACTATTACTCAAAGCTAGGCAGCCATGCCATGACACATCTGACTGGGACAGCAGAAGCTGCTTTTGATACCAGTTGTCTAAATTCCTTGTGGCGTTGTGCCCAAGGAATGTCCGATCCATGTGTAAAGCAGTTGCCAAACGCTGCAGAGCTGAGCATCTTCATCTAGTCTGAATTGTTAGCTCGTGACATCTGCTTCATGAGAGGACCAGATATTCTTGCATCGTTAGGTATCAGTGTCTGCTAGATAAGTAGGGTGAATATCTAAGAGCAAAAGTGTGGCTAATTGTCCGGTTCTCTGTGCCTGACCTCTATATTTAATCTCTTGGATTAGCTACTTTAATAAGACAAGTGACAGCTTTTGAGTGTGCTGTGATATATTGTAGGAAAAAGCTTATTTGAAACACTTGAAAAGTGTTACTACTAAAACTGGAATGGAAACTTGTTATGGCTTGACTCCACACAAGTCAGGGTAATGTAGTGTTGGGGCATGTTGCTTGATATGACTTTGGTAGAGTTAAACTTGGAAATCTCCTTATTCTGACAGTCTGATTCTTTGTATAAATTGCTTATACAGCAGAACTATTTTGGGGAGTAATTCTTTCAAATTTTTGTTATTTAAGATACAGAAATCTGTTTTTAGTGGGTTTTGGTCGTCTTGGTAGAGGAACACTAATTTAAAATTGAATGACTTTTGATCATTTAGTTATGTTGCAGCTATAACAATTGTTTACATGGGTGGAGTTATATATTTAGCTGTCCTAAATGCGGTATGTGCACTAGTTAAAAATTATTGCTTGCCCTTGTGTTGATTACTTTTTCCCTTTTTTTCCTCTTTCTCCTTCTATATTTGCCTGTACTCCTCAGCTATGTTATCACCATCACATGGTGTTCCCCTGCACATGCTTCTCAAGTTCACTCATGATCTTTCTCCTTTGCATATGCCTCACTATTACTTGGCTTCCCTGCCTGCTGGGACATGTTGGCAAGCCATCTGGGCTTCCTTTATTCCTTGCTTCTCTGAGCGTGTCTTGCCTGATGGTGGCTGTCAGCAAAGTCCAGACCCAGCAGTGCCATTGCCATCTGGGGTGGCTTTTGCTTATCCTTGTATATTGATAGAGATCCGTTTCTTAAGCTTTTCCCTGCTGGGTTTCCAGGCTCTCCGCAGCAGAGTCGAGACACCATTGTGAAGAACAAGAGTGTCTTTAACTGAGTTTTCATAAGCCGAGAGTGGCCCACAGACCAGAGTTTGGGAACACTTTTATTGTACCTTTTGACTGCGAGGAAGGCAAGATTCCCCTATGTATTTGGGAGGCTTAGTTTGGAGAGTTTGTGGTGAATTTTATGAAGTCACACTTCAGTAGAAGTATCAGATTTTTGTTTCTGTCCTTGTCAAGTTTGTAATATACTTCACTTGCAGACATAAACATTGCCTTTGGCAAGAAGGGCTCCTACTTGGCTTTAGTACTAGCAGGTACAAGCAATTTGATAGGTTTTTTTTTTTTTTTAAACCAAGAAAATTCTCTTAGTAGGCATGTTTGCCTTTCCATAATCCTACTAGTGTTTAGGCTGTACTGTTCATAGGGGACCTTTTTTGTAGGTGGGAATACTGTGGGTGTCAGCTTAAAACGCTCCAGTGTACTCTCTCCATGTTCTCCCAAGCAGCAAAGTCTGGAGGAGTGCGTGACTGCTCTTTGTGACATGCTAATTTGCAGATTTCCCCCAGTGTAATGGTAGAAAGATGCTAACTTTGGTTGTATTCAGTGCTGTCTTGCCATAGCAAAAGTGAAAAATCGAAATTTGTCTTAGCAAGTCCTTTTTCTCCAAGGAGTGAATGCAGCTCACCCCATCCTTAGTTATGTTGATATTTGATCGTGGCCAGGATTTTTCTTAGCAAAATTATGATGCAGAAGTAGCAATGCAAGCTGGTTAACTAAATACTTAAATAAAAAACTACTCCTTATTGATTTTAATACTAATGTTGTCACTTGAATGGTAGAAGTTGTTACTTTTAAGATACTATCAGTGTCTTAAGTAAGCAATATTCTCTGGAATCCACAATGATATTAGAAGAAACTGCTAAACAATCAAGGTGTTGAAGGTATTAAATAGGTCAAGATTCATAGTCAGAAGCCAATTCAGTCTTTATTTATTGGCCTCGTAAGAAGATAGAAATTTTTTACAATGAGGGTGGTGAGGCACTGGCACGGGTTGCCCAGAGAAGTTGTGGATGCCCCATCCCTGGAAATGTTCAAGGCCAGATTGGATGGGACTCTGAGCACCCTGGTTGGGTGGAAGGTGAAAGTGTCTCTGCCCATGGCAGGGGGTTGGACTAGATGGCCTATAAATGTCCCTTTCAGTTCAAACTGTTATGGGATCCTGCAATTCTATTCTGTGATCTAAAACCATTAAGAAAATAATGTAACTTCTAATATATGATCCAAAAAAGTTGTATTTTGTATATATGTGATGATTGACATGAAATTCAATGCCTGAACTTCTAGAATCACTTAGGAGGGTGGAATTTGATGCTTTTATTTTTTTAAAGCAAAAAGTGTTTTCAGATAAGAGGAAGGAGCTAAAAAAGCAGACTTCAAATGTGGATGTGGTGTTTCTTCTTCAGCCAGTTAGTGGCAGATACACGATGACTTCAGCTTTAGTCTTAATGAACATCTTGTATTTGCAGCCTGTTTGCTTCTTTCGTCATGTATGTATTGCCTTAATTTCTTGGCACTTTCCATCCTGGCAAGTAAGTTATAATTTCATTATATTTTTAAAAGGTATGTTACTGAGGTTGGAAATGCTTGTATAAAGCGGATGTTTCTGAATGCCTATGTGTAGGTTCAGTTCCTCTATATACATCTAACTATTCCTATTGAAAATAAAAAAATCCCAAATGTTTCCTAGTCACGTGTGTACTTTCCGTGACAAGTGTCAGTTACATTATTTTCTTATTAGTTGTCCAGGCTTTCAGATAAGTGGTCCTGCAAGTTTTAGTTCTGGTCTGCTACAGTGTTTCTAGTCTTGTCTTTTTTCGGTTTCTCTTTCCTTTGAGTGCATAGCTGCCGTTTGAAATAGTATTCCTGCTGGATCCTATTTGTGAGCACTGCTGCTTCTGGTGCTTTTCTGTATCCAGACAGCTTTGATAGCTGAAAGGTTGTAATTTTATTTGTAATGCTGTGTCATAAGGGACTCTCTTCTTATGGGGCAGTAGCTTGTTATGCTAAAATCAGAAAGATGATCATTCTCCTGGAGAAGTTTTCATACGTAACTTGCAGGGCAAAAGAGAGAACAGATGGGTATTGGAGGTAATGTCAGATGGTACAGAAAGGAAAGTGATATAGCTGCAAATGGTTTCAATATGCCAAAAGAACTTGCTCATTACCTTAGTGGTTTCTAATTCCTTGTAAGTTGGATGGTAGAGAAGAGTTTGAAGGAGACAGTTAGAAAGAAAACAGTGAATAGGTGTGTGTGTGTTCTAGGGGACCTTCCAAACATGAATGCTTTGAGTATGTTTCTAACCCTATTGTGCCAAGGAGGTGCTGGGCACCAGGGTATAGGGCTCTTGAGCTCACTAAGCCAGTGTTCTTATAATGTGAAATTTGTGCAGAATATGTATGTGCTGGCCTTTTCTTTAAAGCAAAAATTAGCTGGACTTTACTTTCATTGTACAGATAAACATTGTCTGTGAAGGCAGTGGACTGTGAGCTTTAAGCTCCCTCTGGTGGCTTTACAGTACAGTTCAAACCTTAACTGTTGTGTGTTCTGGACATTTTTGAGAGTCAAAGTTTGTAACGTATTATTAAGTTATTGTGATTTTAAAAAATAATACAAGAATATGATGTGCTTTATGCCTTTCCAAGATGTCAAAGGTCTTCTGTAACTGAACTTCAGAGAAGTAGAAGAGTTAAAATAATACAAAGCAAGAGGTTTATTTTCTAGTTATTATAAGCATAAAGGAGGTATTTCCCATAAAACTTTACTTCTCTGGTTGTTTTTTTAGTGGTGCCATACTTTGAAGCTGATATCCCTGAAAGTGCCCGAAAAGTATTACAGAACAGTGAAAACAGGCAGGATCTCTGTATGGCAAACTTAAATATAATGTGTTAATGCAAATTAGTTTTGGATCAGGTAGCCCTGATTTAGTCTTCTTGCTCTAAGGATGTGAATATAAATTACCCCAGGTTTGCAAAAAGTTGTGCTTTGTCACTCCCAAAGGATTAGTTCTAACATAGTTATAATTAGTGAGGCTTTGTGAGACTGCAGAGCTGTGAGCTCCAAGGCCAGTGGTGTTGAAAGGGAAATGTCTCTCTGCTCGTTTTCTCCCCATCATTGCACTGGCTCTGACACTTGTCTGGCTTTTTGATGCTTATTAGAGTAACAAATATTCATTCCCCTTGCCCCTGGATTTTGCCTCTATCCTCTTTTTCTTTTGTGGAGTAGTTGATAGAAAGTATCATGCAAAGAGGTATCAAGACCATGCAGGTGGGACCAAGAAAGGACCTCTCCTTTTGGTAGCGGGAAGTTATTAAAACAAGTCACTTGTCTCAAGAAATTTGATTCTTAGTTCTTGTGAAATATCATTGAGCAGAGCTGTGTGTTCCTTGAGACTTAAAATTATTCCCAGGCACTGCATGGCAACAGAAGCTGTAGATTAAATGCACCTTAAATGATAACTGGTGCTGAAAAAAAACCAGCCTATCACCACCCAATATGTCCCATACTGTGCTGGTTTAAACTTTTGTGTTGGGTTATGGTGAACCAGACTGGGGAACTGATCCAGATGGAAAAAAACCCCTGCTTTTTGTTTCAGCTGATCCAGATGAAAAAAACCTGGGATGATTTTTGGTAATCACTTCCCCAGTCTGGTTCTCTGTGCATTTGCACAAATGCTTGTCCATACAATGGGGGAAAAAAGTGAGGACTGCCTTTTTTTTGTTGTTGTTGGTTTGGTTTATTTGCCACAGCTCTGACTGGAGTGCTGTATTGCTGTGTAGGTCATTCCTGAATGTTTGATAACCTGCTCCAGATATTTTTCTGGCATTCTGTATAGCTGGTTCTATTGCAGTGAGTGTAGCCAGAGTCCATGCAGAGGAGGGCTGTCTTTCAAACTGTAGAAAACATGAATGGTTAGGAACAGCTCCTGCTGCATGCAGGAGAGTTGAAGTTACATCACAGAAATGTCTGTTAAATCAGATTTCTTATGGTTTATTTACTGGAAAATATTTCATTTGAGTTAAAAACCTTTGTCTGTATGCTAAGGTCTTGGTGCTTTTATTCCCAAAGCAGTGGATATAAATCACATCTGAAAGATAGGTGGCACACATGTTCTCCTCAAACTATTAGGGACAGGGCTGGAATGTGGAGTTTGGAAGTTCAGCTGAAGTTCAACAACCTACGCTGTCACCTTGATCCTGCTCTGCAGTTTGGATGTGATCTTTGGATGCGTGCACATTCCTTTCTCAAAGGTGCATCAGTTTTGCTTACCCTGTTTGTGGTATCAATCCCCTGCAAGAATATCTTGTGTGGTGTGCATGTTCATATAAATCCCAAACAGCAGAAGTCAGAGAATATTTATTAGTGACAGAAGTGGAGAGCAGCGTGGTGCTGTGAGCTGCTGATATGTTCTGCATGGCTGTTTTTATCTCGTAGGGTGGGGGAGGGGGCTGTTGGGGTTGCTCCATGAGGTGAGGCTGCAGTGCAGGCAGCTCCTCTGTGCTCTGTAGGCACCTCACAGGGGTCCAGGTTATTGCATGGTTTCATGCCTTACCTCTAGCTGATTTTCAGGTAGAAACCATCATGGAGGTGGCTTTCAACAGGAGAGCAGCGAGTGTTACCTGAGCAACCAAAGTGCCCAGGATGTAATGGGGTGGGTGTATATAAGGATGGGTGTAAGCTGAGGAGCCACCATAGCGCCATTCCCAAATGAGCTTACTTGTCTCTTCAATCACACCCAGTCCTCAGAATGTCAACATTAACATTAAACACTAGAGGGTAGTATGTTACTGGTAATACTTTATTTTAGAATGTATCTGTAGTAATTTTTAAATCCATTGAATTTATTATACAATTAAATGTTTTAAAAAAAATGTAGAACTAAAGAAAAAATAATGCTTTGCTTCCAGGACTGTGAGCATGTGTAGCAGCATTTAGTGATGTGCAGCGGTATTTTTGGTCTGAGCAGAAAAAGGATTGGTTTGAATTTAGGTCTGACTTTTAACTTTCTTCAGAAACATCATTAGGAAACTATTCTTAAATTATTCACTCTCTGCCTCATATCTTGGTGTTCACACCTATGTGCATGCAATGTAAATACACAGTGGTATATAAGAAGAGGCTATGCCTGACAGCAAGCAGTTTTGCCAAGAGATACTTGGTTTTGATGTTTAACAAGTCAAACATTTATAAGTTCATGACATTGCTCTTACTATATTTTTGATCAGTGCTTGAATAAGTTTTTTTTTCTTTCAGGCACCACCTTCCATGGTCAATAATGAACAACGCCAACATGCTGAGCACATATTCTTATCATTTAGAAAATCAAAATCACCATTTGCTGTTTGCAAACATATTTTGGGTAAGTTTCAATAAATGAAGTTAGGCGTGCACATTCTTTTATAACTGGAACTGTGCTGTTCTTTTGCAGCTGGGACTATGAACATCAGTTTTGATTTTGATTAGGGGTACTTTTTGATGGAGGGTGAAGCCTATTACTGTCATTTTCTGGTTTATTTCTGCCAGTTTCAAAGCTATAAGGTGTAACTTTATGTAGCTAAGTTCCTAAACTGATTTAATAGATTTCCTCTGCAGCATGATTGTTGTAATACTGTCTAATCTGTGCAGCTTGTGCAGCTGCCAGTAGTGTGGCTGCTTGGCTTTGTGCTTCCCATTAAATCAGCCAATGATGCAATTTTATACACTTCTACCAGATTTTGCATTGGTGCTGAAATGAGAGTTTATTTCCAGTTGGACAACTTAGTTGCTGTTGACAGCCCAGGTGGAGGAAAAGAGGAAAAAGCTAGAAAAGTTCCTGTTCACCTGGTAGAAGCAAGAGAGTACTGATTGAAATTTTGTGTAATTATATGTGTGGAGAAAGGAAAGAGGCAGATACACCCTTCATCAGAAATTTCTTTGGTTTTAATGGAAATGGTACAAATGCGGTTGTGTAGCAAGTTTTAAAAAATAAACGTTTTTACAGGTGCTATAGACACTTACTAGAGTTTGTCAGCTAAATCTGAAAATTACAGGAGCAGTAAGGATGTAAGATTGCTGCCCAGCACTGTGGTACTGACCAGATGTGAGAGCTGGGGACAGGTGAGGGGAAGTTTCAGTGAAAGCCGACTCTGGGCCCTGATGGGGGAAACCTCAAAAGAGGTTTGCTCAAAAGAACACACGCCAAAACCACAAAAAGCAACTTTTCTTTTAAAGAATTTGCCAGAATGAACAGAGAAATACTGGAATTATGTTAAAAATATTTTCATACTTAATTCATTCTGCAGTATTTTTTAAACAGTTATTTCTAAATTTACTGGGTTAGAGACTTACAGTGCATGAATATTGTGATGTCAGTATTGTCAGACCTACTCCTGTGTTATACTGTGATATGTAGACCACGATGTGCTTCCTTTCCTACACCCACTCTGCAACCAAAATTTTTCTCTGCAAATGAGTTTCTTCTGGGTGTAGTATATTATAATAGTGCTCCATCTGATTTGGAAGACTGCAGTCACACTTTTTGTTTGATGGGTCAGCAAAATTGATGCTTCTTGTTTTCACATTGATTTTTAGAGAAAACTAAGTGGGCGAAAACATCCTTAAGTAACTTTGTTTGCAGACCATTTGGATCTAAGTGATACATTCATCATCAATCAGAAATGAATAATGAAATTCCGTGAAATCTAAATGTGGCTGGTTGGAAGGAATATGATGCTGATTTTAATACTTTTTGGATATCTAGAAATATTACATCCTTAAACTATTCATATGCTACCACCATTGAGAAGGCAGCATGTTTCCACGTGGGGCAGGTTTTTTGTGGGAATGTAGGCAGTTGTGATGCTGATACCTGGAACTTAGAGACTTTTTCAAAACTTTGTGCTTCCTCGGTAAGCATCTGTACAGTCTGGACAGAAAGAACAGGTAGTTAAGATTTGGGAGTTGAGGAAGAAGAGGCGGGGATTGTGAAATCAGGAACTGGGGAAGGGAAACAAGCTGTTCATGATGAAGAATAGAAGAGTTGAAGTGTACTGAAGGGATGTGTGCAGGTAAGGATGGACTGGAACCAGGGGACGAAGTAGATGGCTTAAAAAGAAACAGAAAAAAATGGTCAAGACAGGAACTGGAATGGAGGTAGAGAGAGGATAACAAGGATGTTGATGTCATTCGTAGAAAGAGGAGTGTGTGAATGACACAGGGAGAATAATGGAGAAGGTGAGCATATGGAAAAGGAGAACAGCTGCTACTATGTTGTTCTTTAGAAACCTGAGGTTGAACCCAGGAGGCACAAAGCTCTGCATTCTGCTGTAAGCTTATAGCTTGTTCAGTGCACTGGCAAAACTTGTCCTTCCTTTCTTTAGTAAGTTCCTGTGGGGGCTCATGGTGCTCTGCCTAATCACAGGCTTACGCTGGGGGCTGCAGGTCTGTGCTGTCAGCGATCGCAGTTGTGCGACTGTGGGACTTGGTGCAAAGGGGAAACTCTGTTGTCTTTTAATTACATTCGCGCTTTTTTTGTGTGTGTGTGAGCTTTTTACGGTTAGAAAAGCTGAAGACCCAAGGTAACAAGTCCCAGAATTAAAATTCCCATGCAGGAATAATTAAATTTGTTTTTATATGTGTTAGACATACACAGTAATCTTTTACTTAAGTGGTTACTTAGTATTCCAAATTAAGCTAAGTAGATTTAAAGGTGGTTTATTTTGATTTAAGCATATTTACCTGTGTGGGTTTAGATTTGGAGCCTGATAAAATCACTTTAAAATATTTTAGCAAATTAGCTGCTATCTTGGATATAGAACTTGCATATAAAGGAAATTTGTATTATAAACTTGTTTGTATGTAACTGGGGGACGAAAGTTTGTTTTGTAGTAATTTAAAGCCCTTCATCTCATGATTGAGTTTTTTTCAAACAAACCCAGTTTTTCTAGTCCTGGCAGGTCACTATAGCTCAAACTGCTTCTTGTTTGGGAATTTTATTTCATCATTTCATATTTCATACTTTTGCCACCCTGTGGCTGCACCCTTTCTGAAAGTTCTTTCTGTATTATCTGCAGAGCTCAGAATGTTTTGAAACTGGCTTCTGAGATCCTACCTGCTATTTTCAAGTTAAAATTTGTAAAAGTAAAGGAACAACAACAAAAATATCTCTGTATCTTTCTATCATCATAGAAATTGCATTCATATTCTGGCATTTCTCTTTAAATTTCACTTTGTAGTCACCAGACTGTTACCTTTCTCCGTAACATCATTTAATACTTTCCTTTGTGCATCTGTATACATAGTAATCCCATATTCAGATAATAATGGCAAATGATTCCTACACTGTGGTCAGAAATTATATTTTGATTAACTCAAAATAAATCTGGAAACTTGAACATGAGGTGGAATACTTTAAATACACCACAGCGTAGAATTTTTCTTGGATAATTAAACACAAATATTACCTTTAAGTGTAAGTGGATTTGGTTCTTTTTATTATCCGTAAAATACGTGTACTTTTATGCACTGTTGGTTTCAAAGGCAAGCACAGAAATTTCAAGCTTTGACATGCCTGTAAGATTAATCACTTTTACTAATTAATGTATTGGAACTAAATCTGTCATCTTGTTTATTTTATTCCCCCTGTTGTGTTAGCATTCTTGTTCCTGTTCTTTGAAACCAGCCTCCTAGTGCACACAACTTTTCTCCTAGGTCATTGACTTGAGTAATAACGCACTATTTGATAATTGGGTTGTTGATTATTTTGCCCCCTTTTTGAGTTGTAAATTCTTTATCTGTTTTCATAGCACCAATATTCTATTTAATAATAAATGACAGTAAATTCCTTTAATTTTTTTTGTTGGAAACACACTCAAGCTGAATACACATCTTCTAATACTCAAGTTTCCTTTATTTTTTCCCACAGAAACTAGTAAAGTGGACTATGTCCTTTTTCAAGCTGCTACAGCGATAATGGAAGCAGTTGTAAGAGAATGGATTCTCTTGGAAAAAGCTAGCATTGAGTCACTGCGAACATTCCTTCTAACCTATGTCTTACAAAGGCCTAAGTAAGTATAGAAAACATACCTCAGAACATATAGAATTCTGCATAAAGCCTGGGTTATCATTTTTGTTTCCCTGGGTAGCAGTGCAAGATCATTTTAAGAATAATTTGTTTTCTAGTCTTAGCAGTTAACTTCTGTAAGCATTCCCTTACGAATTCACCCAAAATATCTGAAAAAGAAATGTGTTTGAAGTTTTATTGAGCACCCATGTCCAGAATTATCTGCAAATATATTTGTGCAATGTTGTTTACAGCCTTCAAAAGTATGTTCGGGAGCAGATTTTATTAGCGGTAGCGGTGATAGTGAAACGGGGATCATTAGACAAATCAATCGACTGCAAAAGCATTTTTCATGAAGTCAGCCAGCTGATCAGCAGCGGTAATCCCACTGTGGTAAGTACTTAGTTTTTTTTCTTCAAAAGTTAAGCAGTCTGTATCAGCAGCTTAGGTTATATACTTAGTGGCTATGAAATATTTGATACCTCTCATATCCAATTTGTAATTAAGTTGATAGCTATTAAATAATTTACCAAGTTGGAGGCTTTTTAATGTTTTGGGACTAGGGGTAGTATATGTAATTCTTCGATATACAATGAGACCATATTTTTAGGGAATTTTTTCTGAAAGCTGCTTTAAGTGCCATAGTTGTGGGAGTTGTGGGTTGGTGGTTTGTTTTGGGTTCTTTTTGGTGTGGATTTTTTTTATTTGTTTGTTTTCTCTTTTTTTCTGGTTTTCTTTAATTGAATAGTAAGATTTAAAACAGATTTTCCATTAGATGGAAGGTTCTTTGCACACTCTGTTCCCTTTCCATCTGTGCAGTGCTGCACTCTGCTGCAGCTCAGCTGTTGAAATAGACTGCGAGCAGGAGGCATAGGCCTCTGCTGTTCTCTGGGAGACAAGTAGGTGGAGAGAAAGGGGTGTGAGGAAGTAAAACGTGGAATGGAAATACAAAACTTACTCTTGATTTAATGTCATACTACTAGGGGTAAGTGTTACCTTCGATACTGAGCTCAAAGTGGAAACAAGGTGTCCAATATCTATCTATGCATTTAGTGAAATTCCGTTTGCTATGCCAGGGGATAAGTTTAGAATAGGTCATAATAGAGGCATGTAACTAGAGCTTAAAGAGAGGTGATTTTGTCTCCTACCAAATGAAAATCAAAGAGTATAGAGATTCCAGGCTGAAACTTTAACTGAAGCTTTTCTCAAACAAAAGCCTTGAGAGAACTGGCTCCTAGCACTGCTGAGCATTTAGAGCAGCAGTTGTACTACGTAGATGTGAATGGCAAATGTTTAACTCTGAATATTCAATCAAAGTGTACTAGAAGTAATCCAGCTCATGTCATGGTCCTAAAAATAGTGTGTCACCTCTGAGCAACAAGTAAAATCCCTCCAGGGTATGGAAATTTCATTTACTCTTGTAAACCTTAATTTCACAGTTATTTACCTTAAGGAAACTGGTTTAGCCTTTTGATTCTGTATAATTCAGATAGAAATGGGTATTTGTTAAGAAGAACTGAGTTAATGCTTTTTTCTAGGAAGCATAGTCTGGTTATTAAAATGGAGTTACAGCTGAGGTTTTCAAGCTTTATGCATGACACTGTGTATGCTCATGTAGTTTGTAGGATCTTTGCATAAAGATACAAAAGTGGCGTAAATAGAAACATAGGCTTTGAACTGAGTCATGCACGGTCCAGCTTGTGCAGTTGTATTCTGTGCATGCACTGTCCACAGACACACTGCACTGACCACAGCATACAGCAAGCTAAGACTGCCTGCTCCAAGCATATCATCTCGGGCATGCTGCGGAGCAGAGCACATTGCAGAGGAGCTCTGGCTGGGGGAAGGGGTACTCTTCTCCAAGTTCAGCTCACTGCCAAGTTGAGCTCAGTTTTTAATTTCCCTTTATGTAATTTCCCTCTCTTCACAAGCATGAATTTGTCCATAGTTTTTCCAAAATATTTGTGCTCATTTTAAGAATGGTATTGAAAATATCTAGGATATATAATGATGTTTTCTATTCTGGTGTGCTAATAAGACTTAATAGCAAAAAAAAAAGACACCTGATGCTGCTGAAACGTCTTTTCTGTATGGCACAGTATATGGTTGTTAGTCTTGGCAAACTGGTTATAAGCACATGCTCTCATGTATATATGAGGGTTTATATTATAAACCAGTTCTCATTCATGAAAATGTTCTTGTAATCTTCTGAGACTTAGCTGCAAGAGAGACTCTGGTACTGGCACCCAGGACTGGCATGTGCAATAATAAGCAGTAATAAAATGGTATTTTAGCACAGTACCTGCCAAAACTGCATTCTGAAGGGGGTCAGGGCATGCCTCTTGTATAAATATATAACAACTTTGAGAGGTTGTATGAAATAATTCATACAAAATATTTATTAGTTATCTTTCAAAATATGGCTGGGTGGTTTTGTTTCTTTAGTAGTGTCCCTGTAGCATTCAGCCATGCCTGTGGGGCCATGTGGGACCCCAGTGGTGCAATTGCCTTGCTGCTGTGGAGAGTCTCAGCTAAGGGTGCTTTAGGGTATGGTGTGAAGCCCACATCCTGAAGGGAGTGGTACTGCTTTCAAGATCCAAGATGTGCTGCCAGGACAGTGTCATGCACTGTCACAGGGTTTCTGGAGATTCCTTTATATTAGTTACTTGTAAATACAGGCCTCCATTCAAATCAGGAAAGAGGCTAGGATGTAGGTATTGAAAGAGATCAGCAGATGTTTTCCAGTCCTCTGTGCTTCCGTGTGGAAGGAATCATTCCACTTTTTTGACATGTCTTTCCTGTGGTGTGATATGCACTTTTGCATATCCTTGTACACTCAAATTGCAGAAGTCTGTCATACTTTTGTGACTCCTAATTCTTTTTCCAGCCTCTTTTGTCACTTTCTGTATCCTTCTCAGCCTTCTGCTCTGACCTTCTGCCCACCCATTTGTGTTGTCCTGCCTGAGGTTCACTACACATGAAGTCAGCAGCAGGTCACTTCATATTTAAAAATGTTTAAAGCTCTCAAACAAGAGCTATCAGCATCTCTTAGCTGCTGATAATTGGTTAGAGCATGGTGCTGATAATGCCGAAGCTGTGGGTTCGATCTCCTTATGGGCCATTCACTTAAGAGTTGGGCTCAATCCTCATGAGTCCCTCCCAACTCAGAGTATTCTGAAGTGATGGCTTTCTACTGCAGTTTTTAATTGAGTTTGAATTAATTTTAATTTAAAACAGACTTTTAAATTGAGAAAGTCCATTTTAAAAAAGCAAAGCATTCTCTTGTCTGCTTCTTGCTTACTTTTTCCTCTTTGTTGGCTCTGAAGCTTCTTGATCCATCTTTACCTTACAAGAATAACATAGGTACTTAATCTTTTCCATTCCCTGCAACCCTTCACCCAATTTCTGTCAGACATCTGTACTAACTTTGTGATCATTAGACAGTTCTGCTCCATGAAATCTTTGGGACTTTTCAGTAATATCTTGTCAAGATCAAGTCTTGATAGTTGGGGTAATAAGGAGGGCAGCGAATGTAGATGGTAGTGTCTGTTGTGTGTGTCCTTTTGCAGGATTTGATTTGCTTAATACCTCAACTTCTTGAATACTGGTTAAAAAGATCTTTAGAGATGGATGTATTTTGAGGCTAGAACTTGAGGGTATGTAGTGGCAAGCTGTCACATGAGCAAGACTGATGGATGAACTGTTGAGAATGAAAAAATAAGAAGGAGGTTGGAAGGAAGATAAGGAGAGGAATTGCAATGAGAGTAATAAAATGGCTTTAGTAGTGAGTAATCTTTTAATAGTGGAACACAGTGTACGTGTTAAGGAAATAACAGGACACTAAGGAGAGTTAATACTTCAGGGATGGGAAGGATGCATAGTTAGAGCCAGGTTTAGAACCTGGAGTGTTGGCTTCTGCTGCTGACTCTCTGCCATTTGGTGCTTTATGAATCTCACAGAAGAAGCCTTTGTCTGAGAAGGGAAAGCAAACTTTTAGTCTGGCTGCCTGTTTATTTTTAACTGAGTTCAGGTTGTAATCCTCTAGGAGGACAAGGATTAGCTTTGGAGTTCTTAGTTTTGTTTTTCCTGGCTCTTCCTGTATTATTGATACAAGCCATCCCTCTGCTCATGAAGGAGAATCTGTAATCTCCCTCCAATAGCAATTTCAGGATCCCTTTTCAAAATCTTCATCTCTGGGGGCAGAGCTTCTGGCAGCAGACACAGTATCATGAATCAATCTTAAAATGCTAAATACATGTTTTCTATCACTGATTTCAAGATTTTGGAGAATTGCATGGGCCAAGTTCTTTTCAACTATAAATACCTTCAATTTCTTGGCCTTTTCTTCTTGTGTTAAAATATTCTGCTTTTGCAAAGCTGAAGGATTTCATTTGTCCTTCATCCCTGCCAGAAGGACAGGAATTCTGGCAGCTAAGTGACTGACTCCCAGGAGGAGGATCTGGTCTGCATGTGAACACCATCAGATAGATTTTGTTTAAAACCAGACCAAGATATGGATCACACCTTGATTTCTTCCAGCATATGTGTAGGCACATGCAGAGGGGTCCAGCTGCTATAGATTTGATATGGGACTGGGAAGCAACAGAAGCTGTGTTTAAGACCTACAGTGCATACAGTAGAATGTATTTTAATACAAAGCTCCATGTCTGAAGCCTACATATTTTTTTTGTATATGGAAGAAAACTTGTCAAGACTCACTGGAAAAGCTCTGGAATCCTAACAGTTCCTTCTCTTGTAAAATTTGTAAAGCTGTTGTTCTGTTTCCCAATGTTCCTAGTTGGGCTAGAGGGAAGATCCAGCTGCTTCAGGTTACCTAAAGCTTCTGAGGGATGTGCTGTGAATGGATTTCATGTGAGTGGTGGGAAATATTAATAAGCAAAACTCTAGGCATTCATCTTCATTGAGGTTAATCTATCCATTATAGTAGCTGCCTGGATAACTAGTTATATTTATTTAGCATTTACAGTTCTTGTTTCTATTCTTTAAAGGGAATTTTACTTCTGGAAACCTGTCTAGCTGTTACTGTTTCATGTGGTAGGGTAGGAGTTGGACAGGACTTTCACATTTTCACAAAAACATATATATTATCACACTCCCAAGCTGTGTCTTCTGGTGTAATAAAATTCTTACCTTGTTCTATGAACCTCATTGCCCTTGAGACATGTTGAGTATAAAAAACAGAGGGTGAACCAGGATATTTAAGCTGTTAAGTGCTCTAGAAAGGCCTAAGCTAGTGTGTTAAAGATTGGTTTGGGAATTTTAGGAATCCAGTAACTACTCCACATGTGAGATTAAAATTCAGTAATAGAAATATAAGAGAACTTTAAAACCTAAGTGGTTTTTTAGTAGCTGAATTAACCAGGGTGCTTTTGCAGTTTTCAGATTTTTCTGTTAAAAGGGAGCTGGTTTTACCAGAGAGATGCAGTACAGCAAGTCTCCAGCTTAGTTGCTTAATAACTACTAGAAATTGATAACTCCCCAGTGTTATTTACACTAAAGCCACAGTTTCAAAGACAGGGCTGGGAAGTGAGGAGATATGTTCCAAGTGTTGAGATGTGCATCCCCTGTTCGATGTATGGCATGCCAAACCCTTTCTTTCCTCAATTTTGCCATCTCATGAGATTTGCACCTTTGGAGTCCCTTACCTGTGACCTCAGAGACTCACTGGGGAAGAAGAAATTATGCCTTTCCGTGTGTTACGCAATGTATTTTTTTTATTACAGTGCTGACACACAAGTAAACAGGCTTGAGGGGAAAAGCCTCTTTAAGACGTTTGTTGACCGTAGCTTCTTGGTGTTTAGTCATTCTTCCTCTCAAAGGTACTGCCCTTCAGAATAAATGTGTTCAGTAATACACTGGATCTTTGTGTTAGTCTGCTTAGGAACAGCCCCTTCTCCCTCACAGCCTCTCATTTTTTTCCTTTGGGCAGATCTGCTGTGGAGCACAGCCATGTAACACAGCTCATCTGACATAGCTGGCAGTATGGCAGGCAGGCAGAGGCAGGCAAGAAAGAGCAGGAATGAGTATTGGAAGAGTGGGGGAATGGAGGACACCTGCCCACCAAAGAGCACTTGTCAGGATGGTGTATATTTAAAGCTGGGTGCTGCTGATGGCAAGCTGCATGGCTACTCTTACTATTCATTATTTTGAGTTTATTGAAAGTCCTGTATTTGTTCATGCAGCTATGTTAGGAGTGAAGATCCGACTGGTGCCATTCAGACAAAAACCTGGAGAAGGATATGTTTCCTTTATAAATGGTTTTCAGGCCTTCAACTTCTTTTATGAGATTACTTCTTTTTTTTTTTTTTCTCCTCCTGATTTCTGCTTCACAACCTTGCCTGTCTCCAGAGAAACAAAGAAAAGCATGTTTTGCACCCTATGCTCCAGCAAACTCTGCCTGGACCTCTTCCATTATTAGTAGAGGCTGCTACTTCCCTTCTCTCTTTGTCCAAAGCCTGCATGCTTCACATGCCACAAGATCATCTTCCTCTGGCCCACGGTGATTCACAGGGGAATTGATTTTCTCTTTCTCAGCTCACCCCTGGGGATTTCCCTTGGTTTGGCTGGTTCCCTTCAAGGAAGGGAAGCAAGGCCTTGCCTATTGTGCTGCTGGAGCTCTAATGTGTTAACCTGGTGCTGCTCATCTGTCTTTGCACAGTGGCAGAAAGGGCAATAGAGGAAAGGAGTGCACTGCCCAGCTAGTCCCTTACTGCTGACAGCACAGAACTGCAGCTGTGGGTCCTATTCCTATCATCCTGTCTCTGCTCTACAGCTTTTTTCCACCAGTTGGCTCATTTAGGAAGGAACAAACAGATAAAAATCAGGGCGTTCTTCCTGGTGCTTGCTTACATTTCTTCAGAATATGTTCTGGTTTTCTTTGCTTGAGAACCACTACTTCAGCTCCTGGGTCCCCCACCCACCTTGCAATACTCCCAAGCTGAAAAGTTGGAGTGGCCTCAGTTATTCTGCATACATAAAGATATTTCTTTTGGCCCTCTGGCTATCCTGTTAACCTTTCAATTTGGAGTTGCAGCTTACATTCTGGAGATTGAGATACTCTGAAAATGTTAGCAAATACGGCTGTGCTTGTTCAAGGAAGTTAGAGAAGAAGTGTATTACTGCCTTTTATAAAGAAAGCCTTCCTTTAAACAACTTATTTGCTAAAATTGCTTTTGATATATTCTCATTACTGATTTCTATCACCTAAGAGCAACACAGCAAATTCTGCTTCTGATGCATTTACTCTTTTATTCTTCCTGCTCTTGTGCACATTAAATTTAGATAGTTTAGGGATATTATTAAATCTTTAAATTATTAAATATTATTAAATCTTCCCTTTGGTTTTGGTAACAGAGTTTACATTATACGCATGAAGACAAAAAGTCCTCTAAATGCATAGTCAGGCTAGCAGTGATCTAATGTAACAGGGTAGATGTTATGATTTGCTCTATTCAGGCAAGACCTTTATTCTTTCAAATGTGCTTACTGCTTTTTCTGTAGGTATAAATGATACTTGCAGAAGGCACTGCATGATAGTTCTGTAGTAAAATGAATTCTTTAATCAAACCTCTGACAACCTAACTGTATCTCTGCTCTGAATTCAAAACAAGGAAACAATTTTGGTATTGGAGTTCATTCAGCTTTGTCTGTTTGGTTTATTGCTGCAGAGCTGGTGTACCACATGTCCATTTTTTCCTAGGCTGTATTTGCACTCTTCTTCCTTTCAGATGCTTTGTAACCTAACTACCTTCAAATGAAGCACTTCATTTATTCCATGGGCAGCCCAGGCACAAGTGTGAAATCCCTTCAAACATTATGGCTTTAGCTTCTTTTATAGGGGACATTCCATTTGGAGGAATAAGTTTTATTTACCTTTTGCATCTGAGTTTTATGAATGATATATAAATGTTGTTTACTGTTAAAATGGTGCGTGGACTTTCTGTACTGTCTGTGTTTTATTAAAGTCATTTAAAAAGAAAACCACTAAAACGATGTCACTACTGGGTGTCTGATTGCCAAGTTAATCTCTTATCACAAGTCCCATTGATCTTCTGTTTGAGCAGCTGAGAGTCTATTTTATGTATAGCGATCTTTCATAAAGTTTATTCCTGGTAATAAAGCTAACTGGGTGAGTGCCAAGCTATTCTCAGAGGCAGTCCTCTCTCTCAACAAGAGAAGGATTTTATTTTGTTAGATGGGCTTATTGTTTGGGCACGTACTTGTGGCAGAACTAGTGAAATTGCTAGCGAGTGAGTCAAACTAGGTTCAGAGGTGTACTCTTACTGGTATGAAGTTAATGGCATTGCTGCACAATAGACATTCAGATCTGGCTTTTAATATGATGCCCAGAGTCACGTGCATTTTCTACTTGTTACAGTGTGGTATTGCTAACTTGCATTGTTAATCTCTTCCGTGGTGTGGCAAAAACCTTAAAAAAATTCTTTAAAAAGAAACCTTTGAAAAAGAACCAAAAAACCCCCACCACAAAACAAGTGAACCAACCAACCAAAACCACACCAAAAACAACAAAAAACCAAACCAAAAAACAAAACACAAAAACCCACAAAACCCTCCACCCTAGAATTTTATATGTGTTAGGTGCATTGAATTTTCTTACGTGTAAGAGGAAGAAATTTTAGTTGGCAGAGCACACCAGTATTGGTTTCTCTGAAATTGCTGTTTTTCAGATTTTTGAAGTTTTTCTTCTGATAGTATTTGTGTTGAGGTACTTGGTGTCTTCACACCAAATGTACTGTATATTAAAAAATGTAATTAAAATATTAGTAGTTAACCTTCAGTAAAGTTACTTTATGAAAATAAAATTGTATTTTTAGTAAAATTTACTTAAGCTTTATTCCAGAGTTTCTGAAGTATTACTGTGTATTCAGGAAAGTTTACTAGATGGCAGGGCAAATATTCTTTTAAGCTGATGATTTGTTAATGGTCACGAAAATGGCCATCTTACTGCTATGCACAACAGTCTATATAAATTCCTATAGCCTTAGAGCAGTTTTGGGAAGCAGTGGTGGTTTTGCAAAGCTCTGTGCAAATACTTGATACAATACATTGCAAGGACAGGTTACAGTCTTGATCTGTTCCTCTGCTCTTGTCTGAAAGCTGAACTCATGGGGGCTGGCACCTGCCTTCTAGGAAACCAGTCTCGAGCCATCTCACCTCAGCCTGTTGTTGCAGTAAATTTTAAATTACTGGCCAGTATCTTCTCTTTGGTCTTCTCCTGCCCTGGTGGCCTGGATATAGGGGAGCGCTTACAATTCCTTGTGGACGCAAGGGGTGAGCGCAAGTGCAGATGGCGACAGACCCGTACGGATGTGCAAATATTGCACATGAGGCCCTTGGGATGCTGAAGAAATGGGGCAGGCACCCCAGGTATTGAAACACCTAGTTAAGGAAGTTGATGGGATGCTGGGAATTCAGTAGGAGGGAGTAGAGCAGAGGGATGCCGTGTGCCCTGGTATTTGCTGTGAGCTGATGTGCTGGACAGAATAAGGTGTATAAATCTAGTAACATCATTTTTCTCCTCTCATCCTCAAAGCAGATACTGATCTCCCCAAACTATCTGAACTAGTTCTCACTGAAATCCAGGGGACAGGTCACTGCTCAAGCTGCTTTATTGGGCTCTTAGCAGATTCAGTCAGCCTACCTGTACCCATTGCTCTTTACACTTTAAAAGAGATGTCTTTACCATCAGTTGTAAAATTTAACCTTCCTTTTAAATTTTTCCTTGAAATCAGGAGAAAAGCACACAAAAAATCTGTAACACACTTTTACCATGCAGTAACACATTACTCTCAAAAAAGAAAGGATAAATTACTATATACCTATAAACGAACTGGAGAAAAAGGAAGGAGCTATTGCAGCTAATATAAAGTATTTGTAATCACAATGGGAACTAACTTTTTTTCCTATTGTTCCTGCCCATTTGAACTTGGTGATTTATTTTCCAATAGTTGGCAACCAACTGCAAATGATGGGTAGTCTGCATCACTGCCCTGCTTGTCCTGTGGTGGTCTGGATGGTGGCTTGGTGGCAGGATCTTAGCATGATAAAGCAGAAGCAGTTTAGTTTTAGCCTGGTTGTTTGTACTGTTAGAGCCACTGATACCACTTGGTAATCAGAGTATGTTACAGAGCATCAAAGTGTACAGATTTGTAACTGCAGCTTGTAGTGTCCGTACATTGTGGCTGCTTTGAGCTGAAAAATATTAGTGAGGCACTAACTTAAGCATCAAATAAAAACTTGTATTTTAAACTATTTAGAGAGTCTGGTGAGAAAACTTTGCATTATTTCTTTAAAAACATGTATTCTTATCTGAAGCATTGTTCTAAAGTCAGACTTGAGGGGTTTTTAAAGTTTTTTTTTAAACCCAGGTTAATTCTTTTCATATGGAACTTTTAACGTTGGATTTAAAACTCAGTACTAGTCTATACTGATTTTTTAAAATGCTAGATCAAATCTTTATTTCCTCTAACTAAAAAAATATTTATTGTGTGAATACCTTGCACAGAAATTTGGAAATAAAACATTGAAATGTTTGAACTAATTAGAAATACTTCTAGTATAGAAATGACAAAGTTACACTTTTACTCGAGTAGTTTAAACTGTGATGCTGGTTTTCACTGGCTAAGTGCTTCTTTAGTCATATGTATTGTTCGACAGAGCTGACTGAATGAGAAATAGTCCACTTGAAATAAATTCTTTAAAATGGGAAAGCTTTTACTTAGCAACTGATCTGCAATATGCTGGTCTGCTGTACTTACACAGCTTTATTGCATAGTGGAAGAGAAAACCTCTGTATTACCATAAAGCCACTATGTTTGATCTGTCTGGAACTTATTTAGTGAGTAAAAATGTTAATTTAGTGTATACTAAGATAACTAGTTGTCTGGGGGGGTCAAGGTACTGACTTCAGAGGCATTTCTGAACAAAGATGTTGCAGTTGGTGGGTGGATGGCACTGGTCTCAGCTGTTGTATGAGCTTGCATAAATAGTATCATCTCCACTTTAATCTTTCGGGTGTTCAGAGGTAGTGTGCATATTTCTGTTTAACCCCTGGACACTTGCTGGCATGCATGACCCTTTAACAATTCCTATCCCTCTGTCCATCCTTGGCACCTTGGCTCCAAAAAGTCTGGGAGGATAGCCAGTAATTTTGGAGCTTTTTGTAAAGAACATCTCTTTAACAAAAGGTCTTTTCATTTCAGCAGTATGCACTTTCCATTGTGCTTGTTACAGTAGCGTACAGCACAAGTCTGAAGTACTACTTGCATCTCCACTGTGCAATACGTACTCCCCTTGGTGTGCAAGGATCAGTTAAAAGATATTAAAACTGGTGATGATGGTTTCTGGACTTTGGCATCAGGAAAAAAGTTTTTTTTTTTATTTCAAAGAACAGCAACAAAGGCTGGACTAATGTGTTTCATACAGAAAGCTGGCTTTTAAGTTGTGTTTTAGATAAGCATTTCATTTACCTTATCTTTAAAGTTTGAGAATGAAAAAGATACTTAAACCTTCAGTCTTTATGAATCTGTCTCTCTAAAATTAACATGCCTTTTTCTCACAAATTTTTATATCACTTCAGGGACATAATTTTAATAGAGTAGTTTTAAGGGTTATTTCTGAGGCTTGTGGATGTGGTGCTTTGGAGGGAGATATCCAAGACCTTTCAAGCATTAGAGCTTTCTGTGGATTCCTCTCCTAATTTTTTTGATGGGGAGAGAGGGAAAAGATGTAGTAGACAGTGTTATTGCAGGTGTTGTTTTTGACAAACTTGTATCGCTTTTGGTGCTGTAAAGTTAATCTTGATCAAATAACAACATAGTAAGTGTAGCAAATGCAAAGAGGGGCCAAAACAAACTTCAGAGTGACCTGAACTATTAGATAAATAGAAACAAGTGGAAAGTGAATCTTCCCTGAAACCAGTAGCTGTAAAGCCCTGTGCACAGAGAGAGAAGGTGAATGGCAAGGCTGGGAAATGGTTTGCAATAAGTTGGTTTCCATTTGTAGTGATGATCACACAGGTACCAGCTTTTATATTGCTGGAATACTTGAATTTCTTTTTTAAGGATGGAGCCCTGATGATTCTGGAAATGGTTCATCCAAGGATCTATTTTCCTGAAAGTTGTTCTAGTTTGTGTTAGAAGGAACTGAACTAATAGTTGTATTAAAATGCTAAAATGAAGGATGCTGTAGGTGCTATTGCATTATGGGACATCTTTTAGTTATATTATTCCCCCTTATTTTTTTTATAGCAAACTTTGGCCTGTTCCATTCTAACGGCGTTGTTGAGCGAGTTCTCAAGTTCAAGTAAAA
The DNA here is from genome assembly GCA_013400235.1 of Oriolus oriolus. NCBI lineage: Eukaryota > Metazoa > Chordata > Aves > Passeriformes > Corvidae > Oriolus > Oriolus oriolus. Next base: position 2,116,533 of record VXBT01006576.1, read on the forward strand.
CCAGCAACATTGGACTAAGCATGGAGTTCCATGGTAACTGTAAACGTATATTTCAGGTAAACTAGTTCTGTATTGATATATGCTACCTCTCTTTCTAGCATTTAAACATTGAGAAGCAGAAGTACTTTGTTGTGGCAGGTGCAGTCAGGTACACTCTCTGCCTAAAATAATTTAATAGGCCAAATAATGCAGATACTGGCTACTTCAGGAAAATTGATAATGTATTTTTTAAAAACTTGTATCAAAAAGGTGCAGCCCCTTTGTGCTCATTTCATGAATGTAGAGCTACAGATCTTTATGCCGTTGGACTCTTTAATTCCTTGGCTACCAATTGCAAACAAAACGAATACTCTGTGGAACAATGATAGTCTTAAATATAGCTTTGGTTTAAAGCCAAGGAGAGCTATGTATGTATTTAAAAATATTATTGCAGATGGTGTAGTCTGGTTGTCTCAGATGTATTGTTTGGCCAGTCAGAAATGTTTTTGTGAAGGCATTGCTTTAAACTGACTGTTGCGGAACAACTCACCAACTTTTTTCATGCCAAAGACCAACTCTTTTCTCCACCACTTATTAAAAACATATTGGTTTTTTATCTTTTAACGACTAGTATTTGTGTGAAGATTTTTTTTCATAGTCTTTGAAAACGTGGTCAATTAATTTTGACAAAAGGGGGGGTTCTCACTCACAATTTCAGAGTATTTTCTGTATTTTAATGAAAAATAGGGTGAAACTGGAAATTTTTTTCTCTTTGGAAAAGTATTTCTTGTTGATCAACATTTCATTAATGACTGAAATACTGAATGTATTGTGTTCGTCCTGACTGTAGGAGGATGATCTGCGGCAGATCTTCATGCTCACAGTAGAGGTACTTCAGGAATTCAGCAGACGTGAAAACCTCAATGCTCAGATGTCTTCAGTGTTTCAGCGTTATCTTGCACTAGCCAATCAGGTCTTAAGCTGGAACTTCCTTCCTCCAAATTATATCCTTTTCATGTCAGGCCTTTTGTTTCTCTTTACTTGGGTCACTTCTTGGTTGAGGAGTAAAGTCTTTGCAAGGAGAGTAAAACATAAAACTTATAAGCTTTAAGTTTGGTCCTTGATTTATGTTTTCTTTCATTAGTGCTTTTTGCCTCCACTATGCCTGCTAAGCGATGCTTACATATGGAAGCTGCTGTTGGTCTTCATTAAAGTTTAAAAGTATTTTACATAGAAGAGAAAACAGAGCACCCCTGTTTTACAGGTTGATGGTCTGTCTGGTTGGTGCAGGGAACAGGAAATGCGTAATATGCTACTTCTGTGTAGAACCATATGGTGAAGAGTCTAAGCCCTGTTCAATTTTTATGCAGAGGTCTGATCTGTCCTACTTTTCTCCGTCAGAGAAGAGGTAGAGACAGGCAAATGCCCCATCATGTGGAAATATGCATGTTCAACCAACTCCCCGTAAAAGAACATGGTATATACTAGAACTTGGAATAGAGTTTCTTCAGTCTGAGAAAAAAGTATTTGGTAGCAGAGAAAAGAAGTGTCAACTTCATTTTACACAGGTGCCATTACTTCCATTTTGATATTTTTGTGGTATCTGCTGATCATTAGTCCAGAGAAGGGTGGAGTGGAAAGTAGAGCAGGAAATGGGAATCAGAAAGAGAAAGGGTCTTAGTGAAGGAGAGAAGAAAAAAAGATATAAAAATGTTCAGTCCAAAAAATGGGCTAGACAAATATTGTAGAAATACTCAATCACACACTGTATTTAATAGGGGTTTTAGACAGCGTGTGTAGCAAATCATTATAGTACCTGTTTTAATAGCCAGACTGCCTTTAAGAACCTCAGCAAACTTTCCAAGAGCCAAATTTTGAACTGGTTTATAAACGTCTTTCCTAAAACTTTTGAAATTGCTACCAAGTTACACATACTGCAGCAATCTTGATGTTGCTCTCATATCCACTGTGACGGATTTTATTTGCTTTCCTGGTGTGACAGTTGGAAGGTGATATCTGTGTATTTTTGTTTTCTTTTAGTCTGTTCATTATGCAGCAGGCAGCAAAAGTAAATTTACTTGAAACTGGATATTCCTTGGTTCACATCTGTAAAGAAGAATGCCAGTTATATTGACTTTAAGAAAGGTTCCATGGATTAAAACTAAATATCCCACTTGTTTTCGTCCCTGAAATGATTTGGCAGGGCTTCAGAGAGGAATTTAGCACGTGTGCCTATAAGATGGAGACTGTAGTCAAATTGTTGCACCTTATAAAAGTCTTTGGAAGTGGATTTGGGATTTGAAACAGAAAGGAAATGCTCTTGTATTGTGCAGTGGTGCTTCCCTCTGAATTTTAGTCTGGTGCTGCACAAACTTCTGATGTCCTAAATACAAAATCATAGAATGTTAAGGGGTTGGAAGGGACCTTAAAGATCATTCATTCCACCCCCCCTGCCATGGGCAGGGACACCTTCCACTAGACCAGGCTGCTCAGAGCCCCATCCAACCTGGCCTTGAACACTTCCAGGGCTGGGGCATCCACAGCTTCACTGGGCAACCTGTGCCAGTGCCTCACCACCCTCACAGTAAGGAATTTCTTCCTACTATCTAACCTGAATTTCCTCTCAGTTTGTGCCCATTACTCCTTATCCTATCTCTGCAGTTCCTGACAAAGAATCCCTCTCCAGCTTCCCTGTAGGCCCCCTTCAGACACTGGAAGGTTGTTATGAGGTCTCCACACAACCTTCTCTTCTGCAGGCTCAACAGCCCCAACTTTCTCAGCCTGTCTGCGCAGGACAGGTGCTCCGGTCCTCTTACCAACTGTGTGACCTCCTCTGGACTTACTCCAACAGTTCCATGTCCTGCTTATGTTGGGGACACCAGAAGTGTAGTCAGTACTCCAGGTGGGGTCACACAAGAGCAGAGGGAGAAATCACCTCTTGCAACCTTTTGGTGCAGCCCAGGATGCAGTTGTCTTTCTGGGCTGTAAGTGCACACTGTTGGCTCATGTTGAGTTTTTCATCACCCATCACCCTTAAGTCCTTCTCTGCAGTGCTGCTCTTAATCATTTATAATCTGTAGGTGTGTCTGGGATCTCGGAATAGTTTGAAAATGAAGGCTGTAATTCTTCATTAACTTTTTGTCCTAGGCTTTGCACTAGTGGAGCCAAATAGATAGACAGATCCATGCAACATGTGGAGTCTTGGAATTCCTGCTTTCCTTCATACATCTATATATGAAGTGATTTAGGTGCTAGTAAATAACTGTTACTGGAAATAGCAAAGCAAGCCATACTACTGCTTCAGGTTAATCATGTTTTCTGCTATTTGGCCTACTTTAGATACTACAGCTCTTAAATAAGTTCTGGCCATTTCTGGAGGTCAGAGGGACCTAAGTGCTCTTAATGGATCCATTGCAAATATTTTTGTTATTTCTGATCCACCTGATACCATCATTTTGTTTTCTACCACTGGATGTTTCATTTTGCTGTAAGAATTACAGCACCAGCTTGCGTCTTCTTTCTTTATGTATCAGCCTGTTTTCAGAGAAGTTGGAACATCTTCAGTTATCCTTGAGAAAAGCTGATCTTAGCTGATTCGGAAACTATTGGGGTTCACAGTGCCATGTTGATTGTATTGTGGCATAGATCTCTCTTCCTTAAGACGACCTGTTTAACTGTTGATTGTTAGCTCATGGGCAGTGAAGCTTAGCTTGGCTGTAGTTTCTAAATAGATAGCACATTACATAAGAATGTAAGAATTGCTGTGTTGATTGATCGGTTAGAATCCTTTTGGTGTCCTCTTTCCAAACCTTGACAGTACATATGCTGAAGCAATGGGCATAAATTTAATACTTGAAGCATGGAGTAAAATGATCCATTGTATTCTCAGATGTATCTTTTTTGCCTCAGTTGGTATTTCCCCTGGCAAGATAGTATTGATTCTCAGTATTCCCTGCAGCATCACAGTAATCTGCAGTATATTTATGTAATCTTTAGCAAGAGTCTTGTATCTCCAAAAAGGGGAAGTAGCATAAACTTGCGTTAACTGTATAGTGACTCTTGCAAAGTGGCACGTTCAAATCCCCAAGTTGTTAGAATTAGATCAAAACATACCACTTCTCAAGAGTTCTGGGCTGTTTTTAAGGACAGCTTGATAAGTGTTGCATTATTAAATGCAGTCTTGGACAGTGTTGCCACCACTTGTAAGAAAAGTTGTAGTAAGTCTGCATTGTCTATGGCTACCATGAAAGATGCATTCTGGAATGCCCACCTCATTGGAGCAACAAAAGAAGAAACTCTGGCACCTACCTAATTTCAAATTGGAACTCAGTATTTCTAAATTATCTTGGGACGTAGTGCCTGCAGTAGGAAGGACCCGGCACAGTGACCTAGGAAACCTCTCTTCAGTCATGTGCAGTTTCTCCCATTTCATTTTCCAGCAATCATCTATTGTTATTTTTATCTGCCACCTTGAGATATTAGTTTACCCGGTGTTTGTGGATGCTTCAGAGATAGTATCTTGTGGCGTGTTGGCTTCTGTACAGTTTCTTTTTTCAGTGCTGTTACAGTATTGTTAAATGTTATTTACTCAGATGGAACTAGTTTTAACTGCATCTTTTCTTAAATGAATGTTTCGACTAGTTAAGGAAGTACAATTGATCAGTGCTAAAATGTACAGCCTTCTCCTTTACAAGAGTTCCTTCAAGAATCTGACTTTTAGTACATTGTGAGTACCCAAAGTCTCCAGTTAAGAAGCTGTATGTTGTTGGGCTTTAATGCACCTTGGAATGGACATACACATCCTGTGAAGACAGGATGTAATTATAATTTCTGTCATTTTACTTCCAGAGATATTTCTCTCTTTGTCTTGACTTTGGGATTTTTCTGTTCCTGATAGCCATATTCTAGTGGACTTCGGCTGAACGTCCTCAAATGTAAAAGTTCTTTAACAGAACATAAGAATTGTGCCCAGCTGTCTCCCATCTACAGAAAGATGTCTATTATCTGTCATTAGGAGCTGTCATAGAAGTACTTATCCCTTATTTTTCAATGTATGGATTACAGTACATGAATAAAGAGATACTTGAGCTTCAGTTCTTGTTTTGGATTTAGTGCCTGTACTTGCTCGGAGGCAAGCTGGCAAATTTTCAATGAATGTAGAATAGGGGATTTAAAATGCAGGTTATGTAAACCTAGTGGTTTGCACTCTACTAATACACATCACTGCTGTTCCATTGGAATTGTTGATGCCATGGCAGTTGTATGAACTGACTGAAGTTTTTGTCTGATCTGAACATTTTTGTGTTCCTTGGCCACACACTTAAAGGAAGAAAGCTCTTCATATCTCTGTTTTGAAAATGTCTTTCAAACCTCAAGCCAGAATGAGACACCTGTCTGGGAAGTTCTGTGAACCATATAGTTCTGCAGACTTTTAAGATTTGAACTCGGTCCAACCCAGATTGGTAGCATCTGTTGTGCATAATGGAAGTGCATGAAAACCACACAGAGCACTCAAGGTTGGTTTTGAGGAATGATTCAAGTTGGCATTGCTGCTGAGAAAGCATCCTGCCATATCATCTCCCATGAGCATGATGCTGAGCAGGGAACCACCTGGCTGAAAATGTGGTGGGGTTTTTTTAGCAGGTTGTGGCTCCCAGTGTGATTTGTTGCGCAACTACAAAAATGATTCTACCCATACTAAGGAGTGACAACACAGATTTCTTCAGCAGCATGACTGCTTTCCATAGGCCTTGTGTTTGTTAGCAGCCTGGAATTATCCTAAATTTATTGCAGCAGTCTGTTCTTATCTGAAAAATGAACCATTGGGGCACTATCCTGTCTATTGTTTGGGATATAGAGCAAAATTCAATGTAACTGAAATAGCTGTATTTAAGAGAGCTGCATTTCACTTTTACCAGACTTTTATCACCTACCACTTTTAGGTAAAAACTGACCTGACTTTGAAATCCCTGATGTTTAGAAATTATTTCTAGGGCACTATGTATTTTCTTGTCAATCCTTTCTAGCAGCTTTTTAAGACAACATTGGGCAAACCCAAGAAGATTGGCAGATCCCCTGAATTCTGTCATAATTGCACTAATCATGTTTGTATCAATGTTGAACTGTGTAACAATTAGTTTTTCATCATTTTGGTTTTCCTGAATGAATTCTGTAATCAGTTTGCAATGTAGGAACATCTTAAAAGCATTAATATCAGAAGAGGAAAAGAGACCAGGAACGACCCTTTTTGTGAAGGGGAGCTGATATTCTGCTCACTTGCCCCAGTGGTTTTACGTTTCCAGTTCTGCAGCAATGGTCACAAGACCCAGGATGGCAGCTGGTGTGTGTTGGAAAGGTGTGACTCCTAAGCCACATCTGTGTGGCAGCCGCTTGTGCATGGGTGCTTTAAGTGCAAGTTAGGCTGGAAGTGATCAGCTTGCATACCATAAGCTGCATAACCATAGCAGCAGGATGTACCAAGAACTGCAGAATCCACATGGGTGGTCATGAGCCTTGGAACTGGCACAGCTCTGGAATTGGCAGGGTTTAAAAGTAGCTTGGGTGTTCCTACACTTCCTACTCCTGTTCCTGCAATCCGAGTCCAGTGTCTCCAACTCAAAGTATTGTTTCATTCTCGTGACTGTTAAGAATACTTGTGTTTAATGACATTTAAGCATATGCTCCTTGCCCTGGTTGCTGGATGTATTTGCTGAGAGTGTAAGGTATGGAAAGGACTGTGAAGGATTTCTCCGTAGGGGGCAGCAATCCTCTGCAGCAGCTTTAGGCAGTTGCTCTTTAGACTCATCCCATGTGCTTGGCTCACTAGGTAGGAAGCCAGAGGAGGTCTTAAAAATTCAGATAAAATCAGTGTTTAACATGTCACTGGAGGGCAGGTGACTAATGCAGATTTTTATTTTTAAAATGCAAGCCTATGACTGGCACAAAGTTGTCCAGAAATATTTCAAACAACAAAAGTAAAGTGGTTAAAATAACTTTTAAGAAAGATGTTCAGATCTTAACACTCCAGGAGTTTTTCCTCCATTTCTGAGATGTTTTATTTTAACTTCTGTGCGCAAACTTACGAATGGGATTCTAGTAGAAGAAATCTCAGCTTTCATTTTTGAGTTCCAAACTTACTTCTTTGTGGATATGAAATATTTTGATATTCATCTTCACCTATCAGTCCCTTCCTGGGACAGAGGCTATGAGTGAGAGCAAAACTACACGTTTGTTGGTCTTTTATTTTTGTTGTTTTAGTATGCTCCTCCAAGAAGCACATAAAACCTCAAACTTTGTTTTCTAAATCAGTTTTCAAATTAAAAATTTATAACGTTAAAAAAAACCTACTCTTATTTCTCCAGCTCATGAAACAAAACCGAGCATAGAGCAAAAGAATCTCTTTTAACATTGTGGTCTTCCTCTCTAGGCACTAATAGCCAGCATATGAGCCTTATCATACATGAAGACATCTAATTATGTTCTTATGCTTTTTAATAGAGTTTGGTTCACATCACTGAATAATTTGATTCATGCAGAGATTCCAGTCTCTGAAGGAATCACTGTCCTGAGTCTTTCAAAATGGATGAAACATTGACATGCTTCTGGTAGCTGTTTGTTAGCCTGGATTTCCATATCACTCAGTGTGAATTGTATTAAGAGTTAATCATTCCTCAGTAGACCTGGGAGTGTTAGAAACCAAAAGTGGTTTGCAATTGTTTTTCATTTTAGAAACAAAAAAACCCCAAACTCTCCAGGATGTCATAGTAGACTAATCTATGCTTATTATTAATCTATGTTATAAATCTAAATCAGAAGCTTGGGTGCTTAGAAAACAAGTGTTGTGCTTGTTCTGTACTTCTTTTTCTTTGTAAGTCTTGAGAAGTAAGTTAATTTTGGATGATGAAGTTGTCCTGTGTACACTCATGTATAAGGTAATTTAGTGCATTTTTTTTTCAGGTTTGGATAACTAGACTGCTGTTACTAAGACCAAACCATAGCACAACATATGGTGGGGTACTTGATGGCAGTAAGCATCTCCACAGCCAGTTTCTGCTAATGTTTGCATACATTTAGTACATGGTGGAAAATGGGTGCAGATCTCCATGATAGGTGGAGTCAAAATTTGTAATGTTCAGTGAACACGTATTTTACCCACAAATCTCCTTTTGTCAGATGTGTCATCAGTCCATTAACATGAGAAACAGAACTAAAAATATCAGGATAGGGCTGCTAAATAGTGAGTCTTGTTAAAATAGTGACAGCAAACTAGTGCTTCTTTCATTCCATGTGAAAAGCATTTTGTAGCTGGTCCCCTTGGAGACTCAACCTAGCAAAGAGTCAGTTCATTTTCAGAGACTGATAATGTGTTTATGATTGTCTTCTGATAATATATCCAAGCCAATCGCTTACTGGAGAGTCACAGCAAAGGACATTCTTGTAAGTAAACAATTTTAAAATACCATTTTGACTAAAACATTCTAAATGGAAAGGAAAAAAGGCATAGCCTAATTTACCAGATAAAATTAGTTTTAATTTAGAATATTTCTTTTGATAAAGGATGCTTGCATATGATAATTTCATGCACTTTTTTTTTTTTCTAGTGGGTAGAACCAAAGCATGTTTAATCAATAAAATTACATCAGTATTTCAGATGGAAGTAAAGTAGAAAAATCTGTGACTTTTAATTTTTCCCCATCTGGAATAATGGAGATCTGGTGTAGTTCAGCATACACTTATAATTTTGAAAATTGTTGAACTGGTTTTATTTTGCACTAGTGTGAAAACCCCGATTGTTCTTGTGCAGCGTAAGGTTCTGAAAACAGTCCTGGACACATACCACCAAGTGAAGGTCCACTTGGTACTGTACTGTGGAAAAAGTCCCATTTTTGGAATGTAGTTTTGCACAGTGTCATTAGGAATTTTGTTTTGTGGCAGAACTCAGAAGACAAGTATAAATAAACTGAAATTGTGCATCCTGCTTTGTGACACAGTTTTTCATATTAAACTACGTGCTTGCTTTAAATATTGTTCCTGAAACAAAACCCATCAACAGTTAAGGGGTCTACTGTTTTGAACGATACTATTGTAAAATTTATTTCCTTCTGGACATAGAAATCGTTTCTTATACACTTTTTTTAATCATGTTTTATTTTGTACTTAGAGTACAAAAGGTAATGCCGTTCATTACCAGTTAAATAAATTATGTGCAGCTGAACATGCTGTTACTTACTCTGACGGCTGGGTTAGAAAGGGATCAAAGAGGGTAATGTAGGGTTTAAGAAAGACAAATAGAACATTAGTAAAACTGCTTTAAGTTAGCATCTATTACTTGAAATGGGTGATGTCACAAAGGGAAATACTTCCAAAAACTTTTGATAACTGTTGTGTGATCAGACTGACAAAGAATTGAACCTGTTTGTTTAAATGTTTTTGCTCGTGTCTCTGTTTTTTCTGTACTAGAACATTTGCAGAATTTTGTAAATTAAGTTATGCCAAAATACATGGTGAGAGCTAAAATGAGTGTAGCAAAATCATGTCTTTACAGCATGCACATTTTTCATGGGCGTCTCTTACAAACATGTTTAATACGACGATGCCTTGTGCTGACTTGCGCTTTTGTTCTTCTCAGTGTGATTAGAAAATGTAGATTAATGCAGGGCTAACATATCTGCATTCTGTGACACATATCTGGCTATTTAGAAAAATAGGATATAGATTTCAATGAGCTATCTTTAGCTATGGTAAGGCCTTTTTAAAAGCTGCCAGGAAAATTTTTTAGAAAATGATTTCCTATTTTGCATAAATTTTAACACCTGTTAATTGCGGTTGCTTTTTTCCCTTCTCGCTGTGTCACATTAGACACCCTGGTTATCAAAGTGATCGTATCGCTATGGTATGTCTCATAATTATGATCAAACTGTTATCTAACATTCCTGGAGCATTCTTTTTTTCAATACTTAATACCTTTTATTCCTTGGCCTCATGCATGAATTATGCTGTGTATGTGAAGAGGCTTAAAGTTTGTTTCCATTACATTCTTTCTGAATGGATCCTGTTGTATCTAGGATTTTTTTAAAGCCAAGTAGGAATGTTATTGTTGACCTTGACACCAGATAACTGGGCAGACATTATATAGCTATGTTTGAATCCTCACAAAATGTGATGCTAAAGCCAACAGAATCCTGGCGCGAGACCCTCCTGGACAGCAGAGTTATGGAGCTTTTCTTTACAGTAAGTTTCTTTCTTCAACTTTCATAGTCCAGACCACAGGGAAAGCAGCTCCTTCCTGTTCTAAAACTGTATTGTCGGACTCTTCCTTTTGCATCAGGTAGGACTGATTCTGTTCACTTCAGCTTGCTTATCGAAGCAGACAGAAGTATTGTCTTTTTCATAGGGTACTGAATATGTATTTTGCCTATTAATTGCTTTAAATTGATGACCACTAGCAACAGAAAAAGGTTTATAGTTATCTAAACTTTTATGCATTTAGTACTTCTGGGCACGTACTCATCAGACAAATCCAAGCACGATGAGCAGTGGAACAATAGTGAATCTTTCAGATAAGGTGTAACGGCTCTCAGAAAAGATCAAATGAGCAGTATGTGTTCGCTGATATTAAAGCATTTGCTTAACAGAACAGCTGAAAATATGTAGTTGTAGTTTTCCAGCCAGTTTCAGCATACAGAATTCTGCATCACTTTCCTCAGCACAAAGGAAATCCATGCAAGTTAAAGTAGAGTCAGTCAGGAGAGATGTGGAAGAGGTAGTGTTGGGAGAATGTAATACTCAATTTCTGTAACTTAAAAGCCCCACAATATTAAAAATGGATAGAACTCGTGTTGTTTTATTTTTACAGCTGTTGGGAGAAATTTGTAGTCATTGCTCAGCTAGGACTTACTGCAGCAGCAACATATATTGGCTTATAAATTCATTTGCTATGCAATTTGACTTAGGTTACATCTCTTGGGATCTGAGAATTCGGCATTCTCAGGTTTTTTTTCATTTTTGCGACGTAGAGAAATGTGCGCAAAACTTGGACGAAATTGTCACAAGACAATGTAAATGTAACTCTCCAGTGCTGCTTGACAATATGTGTTTGGATATATGTCCTTACTTGATAGGATTTTTGATAATTTTTTTTTTTTTTTTAACTGCAAGTTTATCCAGCAGTTTTGAAAAGGTGAAAAAAATCACTGGCAGAACTCTCAGCAGCCACACACAATCTGAACAGCTGTCTAGACTGTCCAGACAGTTGCTACTGTCAGCTGTGAACCTCCACATGCAAATAACTTTTTGGCTTACATGTTAACCCTTCTTCGTTTAATAGTATGAAGCTGTCAGAGTTACATATCTGTTTCCTTGATTGGTTTACAATTACTTATTTGTGATAAGAAAAATATTTTTAATAATATGCAGATTTGTTTTAATACATTTACACTTTACTTGATAGTAACCAAGGCTTGCCTGTATTTTATTATTTTTGAATGAACACTAGCTAGGGCAGTATGCTGTCAGTTCTGGTTTTAGATTCCTGATTTGCATTGGTTTAGGCTTGCAGCAGTAGTTTGCTGTTTGAAGTAATGTAAGTAATTGGTAGTAATTTTTATCCATTTATGTGATCTGAGAAATTTTAATAACCTTGCAAAAATTGGCAGGCAGGACTGCTATGTTAGAACCAGAGCCTTCATTTCTAATCTCAGCCTCGTGTGGAACATATATTAGGAGGGGTGTTTCTGTTGCAGGGTTTGTTTCCCCTGCTAGTTTGATCTTTCAGGGATTAACTGTGTAGCTAATCCAGTTAGTTATGAGTTACGTGAACTTGCAAATATAATACAACAGAGAAATGGTTAGTGTTTTAACTGTACATTTTGGTATAATATTGCTGAAATAATTTCCTAAATTTTGCTTCTGGGTGAAAAAGTTACTCTATATTTGTTCATTTATTTAGTCAATAAATCTTCTGTGAAAAAATAGGCATGAGCCTAAAAAGATTCTTTAAATCCATACTTGACTGATTAAAATAAGTTTGTGAGAATATGTTTACTGAAATAGTAAGATTCAAATCTAGAAAGTCTCAACGACAAAAATAATGACATAACAGTTTGCACAAATGCAGGAAGATTACTGTTGGCCTTGTATAATATAAGGGTGTTGCCAAGGAAGTGATGCATTCATTTTTGTATATGTCTTCAGTGTTTACCTCTGCTAAAGAAGCATCTATATAATCTTGATTGAACTTGTTGACTAACTTTAGCAAGACTCTATACCCTAGGCATAGTTAGCATAATAGAGATGACTGTCATTATTGCTGTTTTTAGAAGGAGCAGCATGTCTGACTGGCTGGCATCTGTTTCTCTCTTTAAGACATAACATTCAATAGACAGTTCAATTTTCAACATGTTGGTGAGCCTTAACTAAATGTTAGTTTCAGTGAGTGAATTCAAGGCTTGAGATTGTGTGGGCTGAGTCATGATCTTGATGTTTGCCATGGTTTAGGGAGTTGCAGAAACCCTTGTATTTCAGACTGAATGGAAGTTATAGTAAGCTTTTTTTGGTGTGTGCTCTTTTGGATTGAGAGCCATGTGACTGTTGTAAGAACACCCTGTTTTCATGTATTATTAACTACCTCACTTCCTGAAAGGTACATCGAAAAATAAGAGAAGATACAGATATGGCCCAAGATTCATTACAGTGCCTGGCACAGCTGGCGTCTTTGCACGGGCCAGTCTTTCCTGATGAAGGTTCACAAGTTGATTACCTGGCACACTTCATTGAGGGATTACTGAATACTATCAATGGGTATGTATGCCTGCTCTCTAAATTTAGATGGCATCTTTTAATCTTTAGTTTAGACTGTAGCATATCTGTGTGGAGAAGTGGTTTGCTTATTTCTGGATATAATTTGTGCTTACTGTTGGATTGCTTAAATTGAGAAAGGGCAGTTTAAAGTAGGTGGTGCTTATTATGAAATAGATTTGTTGATTGAATATGTATCAACAAAACCGATTCCCTTTTAGCAATTTTCTTAATGGCAAAAAACTGCTATTTCTATCTATAGAATTGAAATAGAAGACTCTGAAGCAGTGGGAATTTCCAGTATTATCAGCAATCTGATAACTGTATTTCCTCGCAATATTTTAACGGCCATTCCAAATGAACTTTTCTCTTCGTTTGTTAACTGCCTCGCACACCTCACCTGTTCTTTTGGAAGAAGTGCTGCCTTGGAAGAAGTGGTAAGTAGCTGCTCTCAAAAAAATGGGTAGCCTTTTTTGCTTCTATTTGTGATAAGCATAAGTGACATGAGAATTTGGATATTTTGTTAATAACTGTTGTGAATTCAGTGGTTTTGTCCTAGATATTTCTGAAATCACACATAAGAGGGTTTTCTTTTTATTTCACACAATGTAATGAACATAATTACACACTGTGTGCATCTTTCAGACTTTGTTTCAGACTTTGTTTTGATTTAAAGCGCATCTCATTTTATTTTTAAGTGAATGGATTCTTTTAAAATATTAAAGTTTTAAGTATTGCTGACTTGCTGTTGTAGGACTCCTCTGGAAACTGTTGTAGATAATGAACAAGCTGCAGTCCTGAAAGTTTAAAATGACTACGTGAACGTGTGGACAGACTGAAGCTTAACTGCTGCCTAGAGTTCTGAGTCAGGAGTTTCTGTTTTAAGTGAATGTAGCCATTAAAGTCTGTTGTTAACATCATGCTTCTAAGCTGTTCAGATCATCCCTTCATTGCTGACGCAGTTCAAATGGTAATTGTGCGTACAAATCTAGCGCAGGAATTAAGAGGATTTTTTTCTTTCAAACTTTGGTTGTAACATTAAGGACCAGTTGGCATAGCCCAAGTGTTCTGCTCCTAAAAGTTGCATAAGAAATAAAAACTACCAAGGACACATAGTTTAAGGACAAAAATGGTAAGAACTAAGGTGAATAATCTTGCACTTAAGCTATTTGTGTGCAGTGGCTATAGATTTAAAATGAAACTATCGAGATACTAGCCAACATTTCCCCACTATCATGAGAAAGTATGATTTCTTTTTTCTTGTTTTGACAGTTTGGTCTAGTGACAGAGGTTAATTACTTGAGTTTGAAAATAATTATAGAAGTATTTAGTTACAAAGTTGATGGACATGTTTCTTTAGCAGAGAGCACAGGTGTATTAATTGGCATGCATTGCAGAACATTAGATGATGTCTTCGCTGCAAGGTTAAAGTATATTATATTTGGCCCAGTGCTCACTTAAACTTTTAATTTTTTTCATGTCTTAATTAAAAAATTGGTGTTTAAATTTAGAATCTAAAATACAGCTCCTTTCCAAACCTTATTGGTCAAAATTTGTCTGCTTTTGAAATTTTCTAGTAGAATATTGAATATATATTCTGGTGCTCACCAATACATTTAGAAATGCTCCTGAAGCCTTTATAAGATTCAGCAAAACCATAGGCAGCTATCATTTAAGTTCAAAGAAACTAAAGGGATGTTGTTTCCTCAGTGTCTTGTTATGTAAGAACTGGAATACACAATCATGTTTAATGAAAACAGTGCTCAACATAGTGCCATTTAAAACGCTAAATCTCTCAGCAAGAGCTTACACTAGCTTGTACCACTATCTGGTGCAATGGTACCATGTGCTGTGCCTGTAGAAGTACTACTTTGCATCCCTGAAAACAATCTTTGGGCTTAGGAATGTCTTAGCCATGGCTCATGGTATTCCCCAAGTTTCTTTTAAAATGCATGCAGTGATACTTTGTGAGCTCATGTGCTGTCTGTAGTTAAGAGCTTTGTGATGGATAAAATACCGTGTGTGTTGGGCTCAGTAGAATCCTCAGATAATATTGCTGGAGCTTTTCAGAAATATGAAATGCAGCAGAATGCAGGCAGGTACACTCCTTAAGCTTTGCTGGTTGGTAAAGCTGTTTTCCCCGTATTTCTGCTACTTCATATGCCAGCTGAACATACCATGTGACCATGGCAGAAACAGCTAAGTAGATCCCTTGTGCCTGATGGGGAAGACCTGCTATGAAAACTGCCAAAATATGGAGGTCCTGAATCAAAATATGCAAACCACTTCAAAGCATCTAATAGTGATTTTCAACCATGGGGAAAACCCCACAATCCAAACATTACATTCAGATGCTTCTTTTGCATTAACCTGCTGGTTGGGGTTGGGGGGATCGGCTGAAGGAAGTTGAAACATTTGCCTGAACAGCTATACTGGTGGAGGGAGGGCAGTAAGCTTCGGCAGTGCTGAGGGTTAGTTTATGGGTGGACCAGTCATCTCTTCCTTTAATGGTGCTGGGTGTGAGAGAAGATGCTCATCCACAGCTATGCGCTGCCTTGCTCAACACTTAATGCTTACACAGAAGTAGAATCAAATAGTCCACCTGAATTAGTGAAGAGTATGAACAGGATGTTGGATGAAAAGTCAAATAAAAATTATATCAAAGGCTTCCTTTTCTCAAAATGAATATTAATGTACTGTTCCTGTTTAGTGATATTTTTTAAAATATCATGTGATGACAGAGACCATTCTGAATTTGGTCCCCTGACTGTGCTTCCAACTCTTAGCAGCTTGTTGCTGCTTGACAAACTTTCAAAGTGTTTTTTCTTCAAAAGGTTAGCAAACTAGGAAGGAAGAAGGACCAAATTTCTTTTTGTTTCCCGTAGAGGAAATTAAGAGGAATTAAGCATCTTTGCTTTAAATTTACTGGGTTTATCTTGCCTCTCCTGAAGATCTGAGTTCTGATTCATTAGAATAATTCAGCTCCCAGTCTACAGCACGGCACTTTGCCTGCATGACATCTTTGGTAGCCCAGCTGTAGCTAATCTGAAATAAGGTTTGGATTTTTTTTCTAGGGCTTCTTTGGAACCAGATTGGTTCAATATGGATAAAATATTTTTACTATTTGGGCATTTATTTTATGGAGGCCCTTATTAGTCCTAGATTGCTTATGAGAATATCTCCAAGTGTTAAAATAATTTTTCTTCATGATGTTAACTTAGTTATTACCTTTTCAAATAAATGAATTGGATATATTTGAGGGTATTTCTTTGTTCATAAAAACATGTCTGTTTATGCTCTCAATTATTAAAAATTATTAAAAGTCCTATATGTAAGTTATGGATATAAATATATTACGTACATGTCAAAATGCTTCAGGATTGAATGACTGTCTATAAATTCGTGTGTCCTTTAGCCAAGTTTTAAAAAGACATGTTGTGGTGTCCTTCCTAAACTTATGACTTATGTTAGCATTGAATACAATTTTGCCCCTCTCCTTGTCATCTTCAGGTTTTGTTTTCACAATTGCATCCGTATGTCCCATATTTTAACTTCTGGAAATATGACAACTTTGCAGTTACAAAAAGATGCTGTGAAGCCATCTTGGAATGCTTCCAATGTGGTATCAGTTTTTCCTCTTAATCAGTCATCCAGCCAGTGTTTTCTTTTCCTTGCCTGTTCATCCAATCGTGTTTGTAACTTCACTGGAAGTCAGGAATTCTTGTGTCTGGAGCATGATTAAGGCCTTAATATCTCTTTATTTCATCATTGAACCATTTTACTAAGCTCTGCTATCTCAGAGTAACTTCTGTGAGCCATCCTGTAAGACTTCCTCTAAGAAGTTTAGCAGGCTGTTTATCTGTACAGTCGCGCTGAAGTTATTTGAAGTTGGATGTATTTACAAACATTCAATTCTTGCATCAAAACAAAAAGTTGATAGTTACATTAAAAATGCTTTTAAAAATAAATTGCCTCTTTGCTGTTTGGATTCTTTAGTTTGCCTGCAACTTTGTTTTTCAGATGAAGTATTTCCTTTTGCAGCTTATGTACTATATAGAAGAACATGAATAATTAAAAACAAGATACATGAGTTGAAATGCACTAAGTGATTAGAGTTGCAGGCTTATTCTCTATAAATTAATTGGGTTTTGGTTTGTTCATAGAACGAGAAGTTTTGATTCGTCATCAAAACTGGGTACCTGTAATAAGATTTCTTGAACACTTGCAATCTTGCAGTGATTTCATCTGGAACAGAAAATCATTGTCTTTTCTCTCTCTTTATTTCAGAAATAGTGAAATACCTGTAAATCTATATGCAATATCAGGTGAAGAGAAGTATCTAAACACATTGACAGGTTTTTAAAGCCTAACAGGCATGAAAGCTGCAGTGACCTTTTCGATGCATTGCTTCAGTTCATTCTGATATTTTCTTGGCTATCGTTAGATCGGATTTGTGACAGATTTTTTGGTGTTTGTTTCAACGGTAGAAAAACATCTGTAAAATAATGATGGATATAAGTATGTTCCTCTGGTTTAGTTTAGGAATAAGATTTTTTATTTGGGTTTTTTTTTCATCTCTTACAGCTTGACAAAGATGACATGGTATATATGGAGGCATATGATAAGTTGCTGGAATCTTGGCTTACTTTGGTCCAAGATGACAAACATTTCCATAAAGGTTTCTTTACCCAACATGCAGTTCAAGTCTTTAATTCCTACATTCAGTGCCATCTAGCTGCTCCTGATGGCACAAGGAATTTGGTAAGCCTTCACTGTAGTAGTTTTTGATGATAACATACAGTAACTAGCCCATGTCTTTTGGTTTGTGTGTATTATGTAGCTCAAGGCAGCTAGTATAGAATTGCCATTTGTGACTTTGGAAATAGAAGAATTGCTGAACTTGTCACTCAGTTGTGATTTCCCAGTCTGTTTCTTTCATTCTTGAGAGATACTAAAGGAATGCAAAGTTGGAAATCGCTTTAAAAAAAAAGAAATTAAGTAAACCTGTAACTCAAATCGTGTATTTTGTTCTTTCCACAGATACAGTGACTAAACTTTTGACCTTCCTTTTGGATTAGAGTTCTAGTTAAAATCCTCAGTGAAATTGGAGGCCTTTTTTATGATTGTTGCCTCCCGTGCGCTATCTTCAAAATATAATTGAAGTTCTGAAAAGCATAAAGTTCTGAAAAAATGTAGATTGACTATGCTCAAAGTAGAAGAAACTTGGAATATCTTGTGGTCATTTTGGATAAAATAAATTCCCAATTGAGTTTTTGAACAGTTGGCTATCTAGAGAAAACTTAAAAGTACATCAAGTATCTCTTAAGCCATTGAGAAAGAAAGGTGATTAGTCTATTTCCCAGGAATCTGGATCTTACCAAAATAGATTCTTACACAGAAAGTTAGATGTAGATGCTGGATGAATTAGTTACTGCATAGATTCAATTCAATAACTGTATAAAATCTCTCTTTAATTTGATGCTGTGCAAAGATCTCAGAGGTACCTCATTCTGAAAAGCACTATGTAAAATGTAATTCTGCTATCTCAATATGTAACAGATGGTAATAACAGTGCCAAAACTGAGAGAAATATTTCACAAAAGAACTTTGAATTCATATCAGGCGGTCTTGACATAACTTGTATACACAGGTTAATTCATGTCATTCTGTGAGATAAGTCATTTATCCCGTGGGTAACCTTTAAAAGCCACAGCTGGCATTTTAGAATGCTTCTTGTTCAATATCAAAGCGGTAACAGGAACTTTCAGTCTCTGCTTTGAGACCAGAGGCTCACCCTTCAGTAAACAGCTGCAACTTTGAAGTTGCCAAAAGAGAATGATTTGCTGGGTTACATAAAGAAAAGATGAATTAAAAGCACTTTGCATAAGGAGTTGTGTATGGGTTCAGTTTTCCAGGGCCTCTATAGGAACAAAGCAGACTGATAGCTTTCCCCACCTCTTGTATTTTTCTTTGTTACTTGCATAAATTTTACAATTATTTAAGAGATAAGAAAGAAACACTTTTAATATTTATACTTGGTTTCTACATATCATGGTTCATCTCTTCAAGGAATAAGATCTGATTATAATTTAAATAGTTTTATAATGCAACCAGGATAAGCGTTGAGAAATTGAACAGTGCAACTCCTGCATCAGCAAGAAATAAAACTCAGATGATCATGATTATTAGTCTGCTGTTTTCTGTGATTACAGCATTTACTTTTAAGTTACTTTTTTTTTTTAATTTAGTGGTACTTTTTAAACTACTATGTCCCCTCAAAGAGTAGGTTAGGGAAAATCTTTAATGAAAGGGCTAATATTCATTTCATTGAGAAAAATACTGCCTATTACGTGATTTATGTAAGATCTCAGACAACTGAGAACTATTGAAATGTTAGCAAGTGAACTGAATGTGGCATTTTGCTGATGAGTTTGTGAAATGCTGATTTTAAGACAATATGAACCGATGTTGACTCTGTTTAACTCTTCTGTGTCTAATTTAGTACAAGTCTGTTGTTCATACATGCAAATTGCCTTGCAAGAAAGAGCCAAAATAATGCAGAAAATTATGCTGATAATGAATTTAATAAGTATGACCCTAACTGGTTGCTTCTAATTTTGTTGAAATAACCAAAGACTGCCAATGGTGTGGCTTCTCGGGAAGAAGAAGAAATCAGTGAGCTGCAGGAAGATGATAGAGACCAGTTCTGTGACCAGTTGGCCAGCGTAGGCATGCTGGGGAGGATTGCTGCAGAGCACTGCATACCTCTTCTCACAAGGTAAGTACAGAAAAAATAGTCATGAATGCAAATCAATAAAGCTGTCACGTAGGAAAAGCCTGACTTTGCCAAAACAGTTAAAAAACTGTGAAGCTACTTTCTTGTTATTTGTCTACAGTTTGTTAGAAGATCGAGTGACAAGGCTCCACGGACAGTTGCAAAGACATCAGCAGCAGTTACTCGCCTCACCAGCATCAGGTTCAATTGACAATAAAGTGCTTGATGACCTGTATGAGGATATTCATTGGCTTATTTTAGTCACAGGTTAGTGAACAGCTTTCAATAGTACTTATTCTGGCAGTCTTATTGCAGTTGGAACACCTTGGGAAAAATAAAAAAAGCCTGTGTATCAACTACTCTCGATTGACTATACATTTTATCCCTTACGATGATTTCATCTTACATACAGGACTTGCAAAGTCCTTGTCTTGCTATCATCTGCCTTGAGTAACAGGAATATTATCTGTAATGATTACCTCATGTAAAGGTTTCAAAATGTCTGTTGGAAATCCCTGCAACTAATTTTGTTACAGTTTTTTTGAGTTGTGTTATCAGTCAACCTCTTCAAGAAATTAGTCTGTTCATGGTATCAGTGGTGTTGTCTGGGTGCACATGGCTTTATAAGGGAGCCGACATGAGATCAGGGTAGTGGTGGTACTCAGTGGTGACAGAATCAAGTAAGTTCTAGAATTTCTCAGTGCTGATGATCCACGACCTGCCATTTTGTTATGTTTCAGGGAACTTGAGTTTAGAACCTTTTTGGGTTTGATTTTTAGATGGAAATATTTTACTTAAGTTTGCAAACATAATAACAACTAAAGACAGTCTTTGCTAAGAGAAATGTATAATACATGAAGTATTTTGTGGTACTGTTTTGAAGATCTGGTGTTTTAGTTGCTCTCAGACATGAATGTGTTTATAATGTTTTTGTAATGCTGCGAGATGGAGTTTGTAGCTCACAGATGGTTATGAGCTCAGATACTGAAAACTACAACTAAAGCTGGAATCAATATTATCTAGATCCCAGCGTATTTTATGAAAACCCATGCTTCACCTGGGCTGCAGTTGCTAGGTGAGGAAAACTCTGTTATAGCGCATGTACTTGAGGTCTGAAAGACTCTGACAGATTTGAAATGTTAGCAAAACAGAAGTCCCAAATGATATGGACTCAGTGGGGAAGCTGTAAAATCAAGGCTTTTTTACCAAATAGCAGAAGAAGAAAAAAATGACGACAAAATGTTTTGTCCCTCCTCCAAGTAGATTAATTGACTGTAGCACTTTTACATGAAGCAAAACTTGTCTCTTTGTATTGGTTTTTAAATTGGTGGTTTCTTTTTCCTGTCTTGGTTTCTTGTCACTTTAGTTTTTCTCCTACTGAATGGCTTTAAGGATTCTAAAGGTAACTTCTATGCATTTAAGCAGAGTTAGTCAGGGTCTGTACAAACATTTGATTCTGCTGTGATGTCTGCAGTTAAGCCTATGGATTCTCTAATCAGAAGGCCGTAAGTTAACCTAAGGTAGAAAGTTATGATCACTCTTTCTTTTTTAATGTAAGGCTACCTCTTGGCTAATGATACTCAGGGAGAGACTCCGCTAATACCTCCAGAAGTAATGGAATATTCCATTAAACATTCAGCTGAGGTTGACATCAATACCACACTTCAGATTCTGGGATCTCCAGGAGAAAAGGCCTCTTCTATCCCAGGGTACAACAGAACTGATTCTGTAATTAGGTAAGGATGCATCTTGTACTATTAAGTGTATTAAGTGCTTTTTCAGAGAAAAAAACCCCAAACCTAGAATGTGAGTAGACTTCTGTGAATGTGAAAAGTAAGCAATATGTAAACAGTGAAGACTGAAAAAGGAAAGATTGACCTAATAGTCTTAACAGAGGTCATGAGCCAAAGGAAATAAACAGAAATGTTTTTTGTATTTCTACTGAAAACCCATCTTTGATCTATTACAGAAAATCCTTAAAACTACTTAAGTAAAAAAAGTTGGCAGATCAAAATCTTTAGATAATACATACAGCTTAAGCAAATGCTTTCCAGAACATCAGTGAGCTTCTCTACTTTGAACAGGAGTTACTGTCCAAGCTTGGCATTAGCAGCAAAATTGATCCTCAGGGCATGAGGTATTGTTGTCAGTTATGTACACACATCACTGTAAACCTATAAAAGAAGCAGGAGAGATTTCCCTTCTCTTTTTGCAAGAAGGCTGATGCTCACAAAGGACTCCTGAACTTGAATCCTCACGCTTCAGAAGATTGCATTCCACTCTTAGTTGACATGGAAGAGTCTTCACACAAGATTAGTTGTTGCATTCTTTAAATGTTTTCATCTGGAAAGAAGGTAGAAAAAGTGGATCTTCATTAGCAATGATGTATGTGCCTAGTGCTTGGAAACTTGAATATTGCTAACTTATACTATTGTCCACTTCAAGAAATGGCCACCAAACAGGATTTCTTGATGCAGCATCTCAGTGGTGGTGGGAATAAAACCAGATCTAAATGAGGAGAGATTTGAGGCCCTTTGGCAATAACTCTGAAATGTCTTCAAGAAATAGGCCACTGTCAACTCCTAAATTTCTTGTGTACAATCACATTCTTACAAAATTTGACATACTACAAAAGCTAGCATTTAATGCAGTTTTATGGACTGAGTGTATTAATGCAGTCACCTGGTGATTTACTATTTCAGACTATTTCCATGCAGTAATGAACAAGAGAAAAATAACTGGTCATTTCTGTGTTTGTTTTTTGGTATGTGTCACACTACAAACGCTGCACAATTAGAACCCATTTGGTCACTAAACTTTATGGTGCAAGGAAAGGAAAAGCAGTTTTTCAAAACAGCTTTTCAGGCACTCTCAAGTAGTGCATTTGTCACAATGTTTGTGAGGATTCTTGGCAGCAGTAATTTTGATGTCAAAATTACTTTTAAATTTTACCTTTTAAAGCATAATT
This sequence comes from Oriolus oriolus, assembly GCA_013400235.1. Classification (NCBI taxonomy): domain Eukaryota; kingdom Metazoa; phylum Chordata; class Aves; order Passeriformes; family Corvidae; genus Oriolus; species Oriolus oriolus. The sequence goes on from VXBT01006576.1 coordinate 2,139,050, forward strand.
CTTACTTTTTGGAGGATATTTGCCAGTCTATTCTCTCTCTCTCTCTGTCTCTGTCTCTCTCTCTCTCTCTCTCTCCTGGCTTGCATTTTGAAAAACAGTAAATTCAGGTGCTTTTTACTTGATTAGAATTGAAATGCTTTGTATTATCATGTTCCTTCTGTCATATTTTATGAAAAATGAAAGTGGTTTTGGTAGTTGCATTGCTTCTCCAAAAACCACTCTCAGCATCCTTGTATTTTAAATCTGCAGGTTGTTATCTGCTATTTTAAGAGTGTCAGAAGTAGAATCTAGAGCAATAAGGGCAAATCTCACACACCTCCTGAGCCCCCAGATGGGCAAAGATATTGTATGGTTTCTCAAGCGCTGGGCAAAGACTTACCTCCTAGTAGATGAAAAGTTGTATGATCAGGTAAGGATATAACTTTTATGAATTTATTTGTGAGTATTAGCAATAGTATTATCCTTTGAATGTTGATGTCAGTGTAGCTATTTAAAAGTGCAATGATGAAGTATTTTTAGTGTTAAATGGGTTGTGATTTATTTGGAATTTGTTTGCAAGCTGATGTTTTCTTCCGTTCGCTGATTAGAAATACAAGTTGTTAGGGGACTCTTCTTGCACATTTGCTGTAAATGTGATTTATTTTTGGTAGCCATTGCCATATCAGAGTAACACAGTGCTCCTGGGCTGTGTAGTGAGTGAAACTCACTGACTGCAGTGATGTTATAAATTGTGACTGTCCATCAGATTTTACATTTCATCTCTAATACTGTGATTGCTCTTGATCGTGATTCTGAGTTAGATATTTAACATCATCACAAGGTAGTATACATTAGCCTATGTCATGCTACTTTCTCTCCTCATTCTCGTCGTATATATCATGATTTCAATGGTGTGTTCTTTGTAAAGGGCAACTTCTTACTGTGCTTGGACAGCACTAATCGTGATTAGAACTTGATCCTGATTTTGCTTATCGAACTAACTGTAATCCAGCTAGCTCACAGAGGCCACCCATCCTGAGGAGGTCTTGTTGGCTCTAATTTTTGAGAAGTGTCCTCCTCCTCCCCTTTATTTCCACTATTGAAGCAACTAAGAATACTAACGCTTCAGGAGGCCTCTCCTTAACAACAATAGGTATCACATAGACTTGTAAATATTTGGAGTCATATTATTCAGCTCATACATATAGCACAGCTAAGAATTCATAAAGGTACCAGTTGGGCAAGAATTAGAGATCGCGTAGAAGGAGATCCATGTGAGAAACAAGGTGAAGAAACAAAACAGAGTGTCTAGGAAATGCACACATTTAGTTTGTGTTGACACGTGAAAGTGATTGAAACCTCTATTGAAACTTTATGCTCAGTTTTGTATATATAATGAGTTCTTCAAGGTAGAAGCATTAGTGGTCTGCTGACAGGAAGCCCCTGCACAATTACTACAAAGTCTTTGGATTTCACTCTTGAGAAACTTTCTTTGAAGATAGGAGAACAGGCAATTTCAAGGAAGCGTATTTTAATGTGCCAGGACCAGAGTGTGACATCTTTCATAAAAGATGTGTAGATTGAAGGAACCATCTGCAGAAAGTACATGCAGAAAAATTGAAGTGAAAATTAATTTTAACAAGTTTCCATATAGATCAAGAACTAGGTTTATTTCTAATATTTCTTACCACTGAATTTTGAGGATTTATGTCTTAAATTCATGGAAACACTTTTGGGAGTTGATTTTGGGATCTTTCTTTTAATTATTAAAGCTTTTGAACTTTCATTGGCCTTAAAAGCTAGACATACTCAAACCTGATTTTGTAATGAGGTTGAAACTTCTCTTTGTTTTAGATGTTGTGCTTAAAATCGCAAGATAAATTTGGCAAAGATTTTTCTTTTACAGGTATTCTTTGCCTTTGTCTATGTAACATTTGTGTAATTTAAGTAGGAAAGAAGTGACAGCCTGAAAAGAATTTGCTGACAATGATTGCCATACACTTTGGGGTTCTGGCTTCTGTAAAACTCACTCATTTTAATGCTTTTCTTATAGATAAGTCTGCCATTTAGTACAGCATTTGGTGCTGATACAGAGGGTTCCCAGTGGATTGTGGGTTACCTTTTAGAAAAAGTGATCAGTAACCTGGCAGTGTGGAGTTCAGAGCAGGACCTTGCAAATGATACTGTACAACTGCTAGTAACATTAGTGGAAAGGAGAGAGCGGTAAGTTGCTATACCTCTGGAAGTCAAAAAGTTTCTTTTGCTTCCTTTTAAGTTTTTTGGCCACAGTAATCCAGATATAGGGCGCTTCACATTCATGTCTCTGTAAGTCAAATTACATTAGTAACATACTATAACTGAAAAAAACATCACAAACTTGTCTGACAAGCTGAGGAGTGAGACCTGTATTTGACAAAACATCACCTAATTTTTATTACTGTTTAGAAGTGCACTCTCCTTCTCTTACTTTTGTGCCTCACTCTTAAACAGTGCGAAAGGAAAACTCCCTTGGTCTCCACTCTTATTGCAAGGATTTTTGTGTTGCTGTTAATTTTTGTTGATTAGGAGTTCAGATACTGGCTAAGCCAGTGTGAAATATGTTTTCTAAATCTAAATTTCTCTGTTTTTTTAAATACAGGATTTTGTGGATTCAGACAAATTTTAAAAAGTTTTCTTTGGTATTGCAAACTGTGAAGCAGGAAGTTCTTGAATGCTTTATTTCTGACGATTGGCGTGCAATTATACATGCAATCATGCATTCACAGTCTACTGAAAGACTGTTCTGAAGTATGAGGATTTTAAATACTTGAGGATTTTTCTTTTAAAAAAATTAAACCCCACAGGAGCTAGTTTTGGAATAAATTGCTTATTTTATTATGACGTAATGAGACTAAGCTTTTAATCCATGCAGTATGTCCATTAACTCTGTGTGTGTGTGTGTGTAAAACTAAAGCACTTCCCTGCTTTTCTCCTGTATGAATTGATCTGTTTTCAGAGAATATACTTTAGAAATCTGAGAGCTGAGGCATTAGTAAGATGAAAATCAAAAGGCAATTTAGCCTCAGAACAAAGGAATTTTTAAAAAATAGCAACAAAAATCTTCTGGCAACTGCTAGAAACCTGATGTGCTCTGTTCACACAATTTTGTGAAGTCTTTAATGAATTTTTTTTTCCCTCTTTTAGGGCAAACTTAGTTATTCAGTGTGAAAACTGGTGGAATTTAGCTAAACAGTTTGCAAGGCGAAGCCCTCCTCTTCACTATTTGTCTAGTTCTGTGCAGAGAACACTAATGAAAGCTTTAGTTCTAGGAGGTTTTGCTCATATGGATACAGAAACAAAGCAACAATACTGGACAGAGGTAAGCTATTTTGATACTTCTATTACCCCCATATAAGCAAGCAGTACAAGAAGTTAGTTTAGGGAATTTTATAGTGACAAAAAATCGATTTGTGTAACATATTTTGATATTTAATACTGATGATTTTTAAAATTATTCTCTCTTTGGTCAATACTTGTATCTGTTGTATCTAAATTGTATCTAAAATATCTCAACCTAAAGAGAAACCACTAATAAATAATTTGAGGATTTGTGCAGCAGACAGTAGAGCAGTATGTTTGAAAGAGACTATTATAGAACATAAAAAATTTCCCTTGCACTGGGACATTTCTTCCTTTCATTTTAATTTTATGGCGTTATGAATTATTCTCTTATCACTTAATGATAATGACAGTAATTAAAAGGCTAACGTGGAACATAATAAAGAATCTTGACCAGCTCTTTGTGCCCTGGCTCCATTAAAGCTCAGATATTTAATACCAGAAAGGTTGATGCTAGAATGTAGCTGAAATGGCATCAGGAAGCACCACATGACTTTGTAAAGCATTGACCTTCTGAGAAAAACTTGCTTTTATTGGCAGAGCTACAAAGTTAGTGATTTAAGGTAAGATTGTAATGCACTGGAAGTAATTGGGAAAAAACATTTAACTATTTTTATGGAAGTTTCTAAATTGTTTCCAAAAACAGATGATAAGTGATTTCGCTGTTGAGAATCATCATGTGGCAAAGATAACTGTGGGTATTAATGGTTTCATTAATGAGCCGTAACAATTTTTTTCCCCGTAATGCTGAATTTGCAGGGAATCAAATGCTTTGAGCCAGAGGAAGTCACCGTCATTTGTTTAAACACTACAAAATTACCTAAGATGTTTAGGGAGGTGCTCATTTTGACACCTGCCTGCAGCCCATGATGGACAGTGAGAAGCACTAATCACTACCGCTTCTGCTTACATTAATGTGACAGATAACGTAACTGAGCCATTGGAAACTAGAAGTGATTGATTCTTGTACTGCCAAGCCAAAAGCAATGAGTTTGCTCAATTATTTAAACCTCACATCTCATATAATAGTATGCTTATGTTAATGTGACTTTTCTGAAAAATTTCAAGGTTCTTCAGCCACTTCAGCAGCGATTCTTGAATGTGATAAACCAAGAAAATTTTCAGCAGATCTGTCAGGAGGAGGAAGTGAAACAGGAAATTACTGCTACATTAGAAGCACTCTGTGGCATTGCTGAGGCTACCCAAATTGATAATGTAGCAATTCTCTTCAATTTCCTAATGGACTTCCTTAATAATTGCATTGGATTAATGGAAGTATACAAAAACACACCAGAGACTGTTAATCTCATAATAGAAGTCTTTGTTGAAGTTGCACATAAACAGATTTGCTATCTTGGAGAGGTAAATACATCCAGAAGGGGAAGGAGGGGGCAGTGTGTGTGTGTGTGTGCATGTACACGTGTGTAAATGTGTATACAGTGCTATTCCTTAAACAAAATAAAATGTAGTGATTTTATAGAGAGAAAGAAAAACTATTTGGACACATCTGTTAAGGAATTGCTTTGTTTTAAAACATACACTTGCAAAGATTAAAAGCAGGACACTGAGACTGTGGTTTTTTTACCAATAAATTTAACCACAATTCATCACTAGTCTAACTCTATGGGTGGCAGAAGAGGACAGTCTGTGTTGAGTGCTTTTCCGTAACAATATCGAACTTCTCTAAAGTCTAGTCTAGGAGAATTGCAGCGCTGTTTTATGTGGCAAATGCATACCATAGAGACACTGCCTTAGTCCTAGACAAGGCATTAATAGATCCCAAGTAGTTAACAGTTAAAATTTTCAGTTTATGCAGTTACATCTTCGCACTGTTGGCTAATTTTGTTTTCGCATCTGGAAGAGTTCCTGCCTATTCCAAACTGGGTATGCACAAACAGTGTATTGTGGCTCCAAACTTCTGTAAGTAAAGGGTGTCCCCAGGGGATTTTGTTGGTAATCTAGTTAGTGAGATTAGTGAGATGTGTCAGTCTGTCCCAAGGCACTCTTGTCTGGATTTTTGTTAAGAGTGAGGAATCAAGAAAAGCAGTGTTTTGCTCTTTCAATCAGTTGCACATCAGTATATAGCTGTAAGTGTTCTTATTGTCTAAGGTGGCTGTTTCCTTGATGATTTTGTGGACAGTTGGTACAAAAGTGGTCATATACTGAAATTAAAGTCTTGAAGTATTGTCTACCATGTAATGCTATCTTGAAACAAAGTGTGTCACTTTTAGCATATGGAAATTTTCTTATGTAACATTATTTTATAGGCCAAAGCCATGAACTTGTATGAGGCCTGCCTAACTCTGCTCCAGGTGTATTCCAAGAATAATCTAGGTCGACAACGGATAGATGTTACAGCAGAAGAAGACCAGTACCAAGATCTCCTTCTTATTATGGAGCTTCTCACTAATCTTCTATCAAAAGAATTCATAGATTTCAGTGATACAGGTATTAAGGAATTGGTAACTGATAAACCACAAGTTGTTTTCTAAACTGTAAGAACCATTCTGGGGCCTGTGTTCAGTCCACATAAAGTAAAAGCTGAAGTTTAGGCTTGACTAGGTCAGGATATGGACATTGCTATTTAAAGTAGCAAAGGAAGGACTTTTCACAATATTCTAACATCTGAAATTATTATTGCTGTCATAAAATAAATTGGGGATGTATAAAACAGCTTGAAATCTGAATGTTGCAAGTCTGAACACGTTGTACCAGCAGTTTTAGAACAAAAAGCACATAGAGAAGTTGGAGTAGTAAAGCAGTGCAAGAGAGCAGATGGATTGTCTTAGTACAGGATTGAACTTTTGTGAAACACTTAGCTCATTAAAATTCCGTCATGTGAGGGTCTTCTGTATTCCACTTTCACAGAATATGCTTTATGATTTGTGGGTGTAGTTAAGGGTTCCTTCTTGTATCCCAGCCTGTTACTTTCTTAGACGTATTTGCCACTTAAAATTGCAGTTTTCTCGAGTATGTTCTGGCAGTTAGCTGTGGTGCATTGCTTTTGAATAAGCCAAAACACATTTGCATAGTTCGTATCTCACCATGTTCTATACACTTTGCACAGATAACAACCCAGGCAGATTCAGTTTGATACCAAGCATGTGTTGATATTAATTGCTTTTCTGAGGTACATCTTGAAAGAGAGAACCTTGTACTCCAAAGTGCAGTACATAATTTTATTTTTTCATCATGCGTGCACAACACAAGTACAGAACCAGATTTAGACTTTGTCCATTGAATGGACAACCCAGTGCTATGTAAAGTATTTGCTTTGAGATCTGGATGTTAGTTGTGTGAAAACACTGTAAAATACTTACCATGAAATGATGTGAATAAAACCTAGATGCAATGCCCAGAGATCAAATGTACTGCAAGTTTTCTACATACTGCTGCTGACTCAATGCAGGAATTATAAAAGTGAGGTCACTGCGAGTTGATGGGAAATGTAGGCCTTAACCTGTAACTGGAGAAAACTTGGCAACATCCAAACTGCAGAATTTTCTATATTAGCTCCCCCATTTTTTTTCTCTTTCTGTTTATAAAAGACATTAAAACATATGTATATATATTAAAAACATATATATATATATATTAATATTAAAAATGTAGTAATATTTTACTCACTATGTGTTTATGTGTGCAGGCATGAAGCAGCTATCACTAGAAACAAATGCAATGTTCTGTAATGGAAGGGAGCCCTCAGTATCTGAAGCGTTCTGGTTTAGCATGCCATCTGGTACAAGTGATTATGAAATGCTTAGTCCTAATGAATATAAATATAGAGTGATGTGACAGCCTCCACTCACTAAGTTTCTATTTTAATACAGTGCCTCATGGTTTTGTTTGGAGAGAGGGGACTAGTCCTATTTTTAAAAATGTCTGTATTATAAAGAAATGGGACTGTTACTTTAATATGTTTAATCTTCCTTTTATACAAAATATTTCTTGTCTTTCCTGCAGATGAAGTATTTAGAGGACATGAGCCTGGGCAAGTTACAAATAGATCTGTATCAGCAGCAGATGTTGTCTTATATGGGGTTAATCTAGTTCTGCCTCTAATGTCACAAGATCTGCTGAAGGTAAGTATATTTTTACACAGAGCTGCTAGAATATGAAAGGTTTATAGTAATGAATTCCAAGAATTTGTTCCTATATGCATTCCACCTCCATAAGTTGAATTTTCTAGACTTCATAAATGTAAATAACTGTTCCATAGTTCTAGATACTCTTTAAAAAGAAATACTGTAAGCTGAGAAAATGTATATCTGAAGGTCCTAAACAAAACTTTTCTTCTAAAATCAAGTCTGTGCAGATCAACAGCCAAACCTGAAATGTGGCTTATGGATTCCTTTTTCTGATTGTGGGAGAAAAGTGACAAGAACCATAAACAGTGATATTAGTTAAAAGTAACTATTTATTTTCACAATGCAGATGGCTTTCAATCGTAGGCAGCAGCAGCCTGTCAGTAGAACAGTAAAATATGAAACAATGGGACGGCAACATTTCATTGGGTTGCACTGTGTTCATGCTTTGCTTTGAACCAGGGGAACACTTCTGAAGAGTGTCTGAGCTGCCCCCTCTTCACATGGCTTCTCGTCCGGTAGCGCTTGCTGAGCACAAAGGCTGTGTCCATTTTAGATCAAACTGAACATGCACCCTGAGAGCCCCTCAGTTGTGCTCCAAAGGCCTGTGAGGCTTTTACCCCACAGGACTAGATTCGTCCATGTCTGAAGTAAAACTCCTTTAATTTGTATAGAGCAGTTACCACACTCCCACCATCAACTGTTTATCTTCAGTAATCATCTTTTATTGTACCACAGTGTTTGTGTTTAAATAAAGTTGTAGCCATTCTAATGACTCGAGTTTCCTACTAAAATTGTCTTTTCTTCAGTGCAGAGCATCAGTCCTGTCTCTTTCTACAGTTGAAAATTATGCCAGAATAGTTATGTGATTGAATCTAAAAATACCATGTTTTTCTTTTGACAGTTTCCATCCCTGTGTAATCAATATTACAAATTAATCACTTTCATATGTGAGATATTCCCTGAGAAAATTCCACAACTTCCAGAGGACCTCTTTAAGAGCCTAATGTACTCACTGGAGTTAGGGATGTCATCGTATCCTTTACAGAGCTTGGGAATGTTTAAAAAAAAAAAAATCTAAGTTGCTGTTAAAAATACCAACTTTTTATCTTTGGGGGTGGTTTTCCTTTTTCTATCAATGTCTGCATCTATAATTATAAATCAGTAATTGACTCTGACTCTGCTCTCTGGGGATTGAGAGTTTCACTCTAGTGTCCATTGAGATTCCAGCATTTGCTGAATTGCCTCTGGCTTGTGGTGCTTGGGCGCAGCCTTTAAGTAGCTTAGCATGTAAGTTTTTTCTGGCAGCCATTCCTGCCTCCTCCATTACTTCATTTCAAAGTGTGTAACTTCATAAGCCTTCAGCTGGTATCCCAAAGTCATTCCTGAATTAGTCTCTCAGCTGGTAATACAAAACATTGCTGCTGTTCTACTGGGCTGGCTCCAGAGCATTTCCTGTCAGGGTGCCAATGGGCTCTGCCTCTCATAATGGGAGTACCATTTTCACTAATCTGTGGCACGTGTCAGAAACAGATGAGCTTGACCATAAGGGACTCTTTCTGAAAATGTTATGTCAGAGAGGGTTATGTTACCTTAAGGCATGTAGCTAATAAAAGAAGATAATGAAGTTGGAATCTTTTTTCCCCCTTTTTTCTAGCGTTTTTTTAATTAGCAATTTTGAAGTGAAAAGAAACCTTGAAACATACAAGCATTTCAGATATTTTCTGGTGTCACAGTTGGGTAGTTTGACCACAATTTAATTGAAATCTGACTTCAATTCTTTAACACCGATTATCAGCATGAGCTCAGAGGTTTGCCAGCTCTGTCTGGAGGCTGTAACACCGTTAGCAGAACAATGTGCAAAAGCACAAGAAACAGATTCAACCCTTTTTCTAGCAACAAGGCACTTTCTTAAGGTAAGGCATCTATGTTTCATGTTACTTTGGTTTTTTGCATAAAGGTAGCATCCCGAGGCCAAACAGTGATCATATCCAGATTAATCAGGATCACACATATAGTAAGAAATATCCTGTCACCTAAAAAAAAAAATAAGTGGCAGCTTAAGAAGAAAGAGGGCATGAAGAACTGAATATATCGGACTAGAGTACAAAAGAGGATGGAGGTGTGGAGGGACCCAATCCATTATTGCCAATAAAGAAAGACCAAGCTTCTCAGGATGCAATTTATGTATCCATGCTCTGCACTTGAGGTTTGGACTGACTGACAGTTTTAGCAGTTACTGTGGAAGCTGTGAACAGAAAGCTTCCAGAATTCTGTGAACTGGAGGCTGGGTAGAGTGCTAAAAGAAAAGGCACGAAAAAGAGCATAGTTGGGAACTAGAAAGGAAATGCTGTCATTTATTCAATGGATCTAATGAATTACACATTTTCTTAATTCAGTATCACATTCAGTACTTTCCTTTTAGGACCATCCACTTTAATGAATTTTAAAGTGACCTCGTAGCAACGAGGTTCCTACTAACTGGCAATGAAGTAATTGTGGAATTTGTGTGCTTATCTTCTGATTTTTGTATAGACTTCAGTTTTACTTAAGACATCTTTTCTTACCAAACTGACGTTGGGACTTCTGATTGCTCATTAAAAGCTTCCATCAGACAAGCTGAGAGAATGAGAAACTTGCGTAATTTTGTCTTTATGTATCTTCTAAGTTAACATAGTTTCATTCCTTATTTCTGAATTTCCACTTAAAATTATAATATTACCCTTTACTAATCTGTTCCCTGTTTGACTTTCGGTGAGCTATAGGAGTCTCCCAAACTTGAGGAAAAATTCTGTATTTTATTCTGGAAGAGCAAAAGCTTTTTTCATTATTTCTCTGACATATCTGCAGCTTTTGGAGAAAAATACAAGTGATGTCATGTTTCTCTGAAGAACAGTTGATATAAATCAACAACAGGTTCCAGTGCTTTGAGATGTTAATTTATACTGTTAAGCCAAGACTTGTCTTCTAAGAGAAGTTGGCTTCTAAATTACTGGTACCTAAATTCAAAAATTTAAAAAAAGGGGCAGCAAAGCGAACAGCAACCTTGGATGTTTGTGATACATGTTCGTTGTTATTATCAGAAGTGAAGATGAGCTTCAGCAGCAAATGTTGGTAAAGTAGGAAGTTAAGTTTACACTTACACAACTACCGTTTTGCAATTTCAGATGGTTTTTGATATGCTGGTACTTCAGAAGCACAATACAGAAATGACAACTGCAGCAGGTGAAGCATTCTACACGTTAGTGTGTTTGCATCAGGTATGGCATTCAGACACATCCTGAAAAGAAGTAATTTGTTAAAGAAGAGTGGTTATTTCTTGTGCGCTTGGTAAATCATGGAATCATTTGGGTTAGAAGGGGAGACCCTCAGGAGGTCTGCCTGTTTCAGTTGCAGGTCTTTGCATTTGTCCTTGTTGAGTTTCATGACTTTCCTGTCAGCTCATTGCTGAGTAAGTGTCTCTAAATGTCAGTCCTGCCCTTGAATGCACTGGCTACACTCTGCAGTTTGGTTTCAACCCCAGACTTGAGAAGAGTGTATTTTCCCTCCTCCTCCAGGTCACTGACTAAAATATTTAACAGGACAAGGTCCAGATGAGAGGTCTCAGTGCCACTTTGAACCAGCTTCCAGGTGGAATATGAGCCATTAGCCTCATGTTTATAGACTGATGGTGCAGGTGTGTTTTTACACATGTAGTAGTTTACCCATTTAGACAATAAAATCCCAGCTTAATTGCAAGAGTGCAGTACACAACTGCTAAAGACTCACCTTAGGCATCCACTGCACTCGTCTTATCCACAGATGTAGTCGTTTTGTCAAAGAAAACAGGTTGGTAAAGCATGATTTACCCTCGGTAAATCCACACTAGCTGTTGTCAGAATCACAGAATATGCTGAGTTGGAAGGGGTCCATGAGGATCATCAAGTCCACCTCCTGGCCCTGCACAGGACACCCCAAGAATCACACCATGTGCCTGAGGGCATTGTCCAAACACTTCTTGAACTCTGTCAGGCTGGTGCTGTGACCACTTCCCTGGGGAGCCTGTTCCAGTGCCCAACCACCCCCTGAGTGAAGAACCTTTTTCTAATACCTGATGTAAACTCTCCCTGATACAACGTCAGGCCATTCCCTTGGGTCCTGGTCGACTTTCACCTGCCCAGAAATAACTTCCAGGAGTACTTGCTTCAGGATTTTTTTAGTCATTTGAAGATGATAGAGAGCAGCCAATAATGAATGAAATGAACCAGCTTTCTGAACCCTTGGATAGATTCTGATAGGTCTCATGAGCTTGCATGCATCAAGATTTCTCAGGAGATACCTGTGTTGACCCTCTTTACTATGCATAGTTCCTCTCCTCCTTGAACCCTGTCTCTAGTCACAAAGGTCTGGAAAAACCTGTCAGTAAAGACCAAGGCAAACGAAAGCACTTTTTTCAGCCTTTCCTCTTGTCTACTGTCATTAAATCTTCTATTCAGCAGCAGAACCCATATTTTCCCTGTTCCTTCTTTTACTCTCAAGTAAGGTAGAAGCTGCTTTTGTTGTCTTTGATGTCCTTTGCTAAATTCAGCTTTAGCTGAACTTAATTTTTCTGTCATTGTTCTTGTCAAGACGATGTTTCTGCTTTCCTCCTTTCTAGCTATTCCTGCTTCTATTTCCTGCATGTGTTGCCCTTGCGCTGGAGTTTAGTCATTAAGTCCCTGCTTAGCTGAATCAGTGTCCTTATTGTTTTCCTCAGTATCTGGACACACCGTTCTTTTGCTTGGAAGAGGTTGTCCTTAAAGACCTGTCAGCTGTCTTGAGCTCTTTTTGTCTGCAGAGCTCACTCCCACAGGATCCCACCCACCAGTCTTGAATAAGGTGACATCTGCTCTCATGATGTCCAGGTTCTTACTTGGCTGCCCTCTTTCCTCACTTTCCTGGGAATCCGTAACTCCACTATTTAATGATAACTGAAAGGCTGGCATTAATTACCACATCCCTGACCAGCTCTTACTAGCTGTGAATAGCAGATGCAAAGTCACACCCCTGGGTAGTCCATCTGGTATTTGAGTAAATGTCAGGGAGATAATCTCTTGTAAGTCTGATCTGGAAACTTCCTCATGTTGCTTAAAGATGACTCAGTCCACTAAAAGCCCTGTTCTGAGGATTTCTAACAAGATCCCACCCCAAAAGATGATGTCATCTTTACTGCTTCTCCTCTAGATTGCTGCCCAGTCTGTAGAAAACCATCTTTAATTTGAGCTGACTTGTCACAGAAATGTCAATCTTCTGTCATCTTCTTCCCTAAAGAGCTCTAACAAGCTTCCATCTGTCCCTTGAAACACTCCAGTCATGCCACCTGTCCCACCACATATCAGTGCCTGCAGTAACGTTGCAGCTCTGAACCTGCCCATGGAGCTCTAGCTCCTTCTGTTTCCAAAGCTGCACACAGTTCTACACAGGCATTTCAGGTTGGTCTTCTTTCAGCCTGTTTCATCCTTCCTGATGAGCACTTTTAAACCCATCACACTTCTTTGTGTTCTCAATACGCTTGGTCTCTCTCTTTTTACTCATCTACAAGTTGTTACCACCATCCCTCAACGTGCCCTTTAAAGCCCTTCCTGCTGGGTTGGCAAGCCTTTGAGTTCCTTCCTTGCTAACAAGAGAGAGGATCCATAGGACAATGTGGCTCAGCATCATCTTTGCCAAAGAGGAACTCGTGAACATGTAAGAGAAAAGGACCCTGTGATACCACCCACAGGTGGCAAATTCTTGTTGTGTCTAGACTTACCCAACCCCTCACAGGTGGAATGGAGGGAACTGCCATTCTGACTCCTGTGTCCTTCACCTGTGCTGCCAGAGCTCGGTCCCTTTGGACTTGCTTCAGGTGTGTGTCCCTTGGCAGTGTCCTAGTCATGTTTGACATGTTTCTTTGTCTTTTGTTTCTGTCCAAGTAAGCATGAGAGTAAGTAGGAAGCTCTTAGGAATCTAAGCTGTCTGTCCCAGGGAAGGGACCCTGGAAAATGGAGAACCCATGGGAGGAGATGACTGGTATGGGACATGGGGCAGGCATCAAGAAAAAGCAGTCCATCTTGCAGGAATAAGCCTATACTAAGAAAGAGCCAGAAGGCCCTTTGCTTTAAAATAATTCTCTTACTCTGCACTGCAGAGCACTGTACCTTGATTTGAAGACTTCTTTAGCCTTACAAAAATACCCAGCCTGGATGAAGGATTTTATCTGGTGTAGAGGTAGGTGAAAGGCTATGAGGACATGTGGAGAGGTACTGATGGTTTTCTGTCACAGCCTTTATTTTGGATCTTGTCCTGATAAGAGAAGCTGTATACATTGTATCTTCTTTTTTTTTATATTTGTTTAACAGGCTGAATATTCAGAGTTAGTTGAAACATTGCTATCAACTCAACAAGATCCAGTAATTTACCAGCGGTTAGCAGATGCCTTCAACAAGCTTACTGCAAGCAGCACTCCTCCTACACTGGACCGGAAGCAGAAGATGGCCTTCTTAAAGAGTTTAGAAGAATTTATGGCAAATGTTGGTGGACTTCTCTGTGTAAAATAAACAACAAAACTCTATGCCTAATTTAGACCCTTTCTGCAAAATGCACTGAGAAATGCTGAATGCTGACTAAATCTTGTACCTGTTTTTGGGTTCTTTGCAGCCATCTCAGATTCTAGAGCCTGGAAGTTTGAAAATAACACCATGGAATAGGAGAGGTCAACTTTGAATCAGCTTCTGCTATTATGTGTTAGCTGCAATCTGTCATACTTGGGTGTGGAAGAAAATGAACAGAAAATCTGAATTTTTTCCATTTATGTGCAAACAGATATGGGCACAATGAAATAAATGCAGTGCCTTTTCCCCTGCACTGGTTTAAAATATGAGTGGTCATATAAACATAGAGATTTCTTTTCTACCCAAAATCATGTTAGAGTGTGATGCAGATACATATAAAGCTCTAAACAGTTTAGCTGATTTTAAGCTTTATTTTTCCTCTCTTAATGTTTGAGTTTGTGTTCCAATGGGGAAGAAAAACCAAATGGTATTTTAACTTGTGTTTAGTTATGTTTTTCTACATGAATCTGACATTGCAAGTTTAATGCAATGCAGGTTTTTACATTATGTTCTGCTGCCTAAAGTTCAGAGAAAAAAAAATGGTGTATATTTTTGTTCCCCTAAAATGAACTTTAGGAACTGTAGCCATTTCATTGCCTTAATTTAAAAGAAAAAAAAAAAAGCTCATATACTTTAGGTAAGAAATTTAAGGCAAGATTTAAGGCAAGATTTGACTCTTCAGAGCTGGTTTAGGATGTTGGCACTGAGCTGCTGTGTACCTGTTGCAGCCCTTCATGTTGATGTGTTGTTTTGGAATGAGTGTCTAATGCAAGGTTCATGTGTAGTTTTACTTTCAGTGTCTGTTTTGATTCTCACCTGGGTTGCACGCAACTGCAATGTATTTCTACACTGAACTGTTTGCTTAAGCAATAACAACCCAAAAGGTGTGAATTACTGGCAAACTTTGTAAAGTTGGGGCATTAGCTAAAACAATTATGCTAGCACAGGGGCATCAAACCCTTTTACTCAAGCATGTCTGACTCCAGTGGGGAAGGGTAATTGGGAAGTCTAGTGCTATAGGAGATTTTTGTTTTTGCTGAATCTAGCCCCACTTCTGCAGAGCTCTCCCAGCTGTTCTGCTCTTGCTTGGTTTTTTATATCAGCACTTTAGCTTTTATCATAGCAGAATATAGTGCCCTGAGTATATAGAACCAACAAGGGAGAGCAGCACATGAATATGAAAGCAAGGCCTGCTTTCTCTCCTGTCATGAGCCAGAGGAAACTGAAGCAAACACAAATGCTGCATGTCAAGTAAAATTATTTTTGTGGAAATACACAGAGGCAGAAGTGGGCCCTTCCGTTTAAGATCTCTGCTAGATTATGCTGTTGAAAATTTCCCATGTGTTTTTAAAATTTATATAAAAAGTCTGGTATACACCTTTATATGGCTATGTATAGCTTAGTGTTTGCAATTCTGTGCCATTCTTCAGCTATTCATCTCAAAATTAGTCACGATAGCCAGAATCTCACAACAGATGCAAATCTCTAATACTGTGCTATAAGTGATGTAAGACTTTTATTTTTTTTAAGTTAAATCCTTAAGCGTCTCAAGCATGGATCCACAAGGCCAAAAATGCCATCTCTTTATTATACTTTTCTCTTTTAATTGATGTGAAAACCGGGCAAGGGCAGATTTACACATTACAAAGTGACCATAAAACTTCCTAGGTACTAGTGTACCTTCTCAGATAGTATTTTATTTCTCAGATAATTTGCATAGTATTTTAGGACAGGGGTAATACTCTCAATTTTTTCTTGAGGCTCAAGTGCTTTTCTTTAAAGGATTTCTTGACCGTGCACTTGCACAAAATACAATGATCCTGGCAGATCATTCTGTTTCAAACTGTTGTGATGGCTGAGTTTTTATTTTTAAATTGGTGTTTGCTGTTTTTGAAACTGCTTCTGGAGTTTTTCTGTGTTTGTACATTGTATGGGGCAGAAGTTCTGAAACCTAATTTTTTTCAAATGAAAGGCATTGAAGCCTGGGAACATCAGCAGCAGTAGGAGCTGCTTGTTTGTTATGATGTGCTTGATGTCAGATTGCTAGACCGAAGTCTTCAAAGAGATCATAGCAAATATTCTATGTTTTGGGTCTGACTGAGTAACTGATACACTCAGTCATCCTTTCTTTTATAACTAGCTCTGTCACTGTTGTTTAATTAATCCTAAAGCTGGCTCACTATTTAAGAATATTTATTAATTTTAAAGTTTGAAATCCCCTTGCATATTGTGATGAATGGGAGCACAAATTGAGTTTGTATTCTGCGCAAAGTAATGTGCATACCCATTATTTTTCTTGTCAGGCTCATTGTGTTATAACAATCAGAGACACACAGCATCTTTTGAGTATCAAGACATTAGCTAAAGTATGAACACTTACTTTCAAAGACTAGTTTTAAAGGTGATTTTAAAATTTCCTTTGACCTTCATTTAAAAGTAATATTATATGTTAAAGGAAAACTGTTCTAGTAAGGGTTTGGGGTTTTTTGTAATTTTCCTGCTTGATGTTACACTTTCCTGTCTTTTAATTTTTCTTTCATTCTCATATATTCAACAGGGATCTTTCCATGCCTTTTTATGTTTGTTTTAGAGCAATGCTAAGATGTCTGTGCTTAGTGACATCCATGAAATGGTTGCAAAGGCTTCTGGGAATAAGTCCTGTTCATTCGTCCTCCTGCTGGCTTGGTGATTGCTCCTACCTGAGCTATTTGGCTTCTGTACCCCTACCAAAAAGAAAAAGAAAAAAAATAATCTTCTGTGATCTTCTACACATCCAGTTGCTGTAAATCTGGATGTGAAAGCACACTGAGGTCCACAGGAAAGGCTCACAGACTGTTTGTAGTGAGCACTGAGAGCTGACTCCACATCAGTATTCTGAAAGTTTTATAGCATCGTTGTATTGATTTCCCATTTACTGTGCAAAGTGAATAATGGTTCTAAAAATGCACCTGTTTTTTGAAGGGAGAAAAAAGGCAATTCAAAATGAATTATAAATTCTGCATTATATAATTGTAACAAATATATTTGTCTAGACTTTTCTTGCTAGAGCAGATTATTGGACCAGTGTTTCCATTCTGAGACAAGAAATTAAGTAGCTTCTTTCCCATTTTTCCAGCTCCTTCCCCATTATAATAGTTAGTTCTAATGCTGGCATAATAATTTTCTGTTGTTCAACCTATACTTTTCAATGCTGACAAGCATGACCATCACATTCAATCATAAAATTCGAGATCTTGTTGAAAGCACAGATACATAGGGACAGGGAGAAGTGGACTGGATGCATTAAACTTCCACTTTTACATGCATTTATGCCTTAATTAGCTTCACTGAATTACCGCTAGAATCTGCTACTTTTTGCCCAGAGGTTTGTGTTTCACTGTTGAGTGGTAAAGGGCTCACCTTTTTTCTCAGGAATGAGAAACTTGTTTTCTCAGCATGTCCAAATCCTACTAGTTGAAGGAGAGGGGTTTGAATTGGAGTCATCGCTTTCATAGTGAGTAGAACTCACTAAAGCCCCAGTGTTTACCTGGGCAAATCCCTTTATATCTAAGCCATGTAGTTCTAGAAAATAAGCTCGCTCAGAGCAGTCAGTTGTCCATTTAAAATCTAGTTCTTTAAAAGGGAAAGCAAATTCTAATTTGTGATCTGTAAAACTATTAAAAAATACAAATTTGCAGCATTTTGCTTGTAGAACACTTCAAGTAATTTCAGGTTTGGTTAAGTAATTACATAAGAAGGGGTGTTTTTTTAATGGAAGTAGCTTGATGAATATAAGCGCAGGAGTAGGAGCCAGGCTCCTCTAATTTTGTAATGTTTTTCCACTGGATCCTCGGTGGCCATTGGCAAGTCACTAGAACTGTGTTGTTGTTAAAATAGCATTAACACCTACCTACCTCACAGGGATGTTGTGAGGATTAGCTTATGCCTATAAAATGCATAGAGGATCTGAGATGTTATGTAAATATTATATACTTTAATTTTAGTTTTGTGAGGTGTAAGATTTACTGTAACGAAAACAGAAGATTTTCGTAATTGTAAAGCCCAGTAGAGGCAGCAGTGGTGCAGTATTCCCAGGACTGATCTACTGCAGTACAGTAATGCTTGCTGTAAGTTGTCATTATTTCAACTACAGCCGATTGAAATGGCGGCTTCTTCTTAAAATAAGGTGAGATTCCCCACCAGTGTGCCTCAGTTCTGATCTACAAAGGGAGAGGACAGTTGTTGGTTATTCAGGCTTTGGTGCCTCTGCTTGTGACAAGTGCTGCTTGTGGTTGTAGGGTTTTTTGTTTGGTTAACTTTTTTTTTTTTTTTTACATTTTTCTGCAAAGAACAAACACGACTCATTTCTCCCATGTCTGTTCCAGTCACTCAGTATAACCAAAGCCTAATGATAACAATTAAAATTTAAAGAGCCAGCCCTGCTCCCCCACCCCCCGCAAATTTGCATCTGAGTAGATTGTGCTCTGTTTTCAGTAAATTATATTAATGTTTTCTAGCACTGATCATGAAGCAAATCATGAAGTGTGTTTTGCTGTATGGCCTCAAGCTCTCAGCTATCTTATAAAACCCTTTTTTTGGTATGAGATTTCTTGGGGCCCTAGAAACTGAGAAGTAAGATACCCCTGGCTTTCCCTTCTCTTTAGTGAATTAAAATTGATTCTGCTTTTTCATTTCTTCCCATTCTTCGTGTTCCCTATATTCTGCTTTTTCTGTCCTTTTAAGCCGTTCTTAAGCGGATTTGGAAGGCCCTTCCAACCTCAAGAGAAAGATACTACTACCCATGTAATTTTCCAGTCTGTTACAGCTTAATACTTGAAATTGATAAAAACCTCTCTAATAGCATTCCCCACACATTTGATTCTCCCATTGAACCATTCTCGAGTTTTTAATTGCGGAAAAAAAAAAAGACCTATATTATTTGTTCTCTTTGTGCAAAATAAGGAACCTCCATGCAGTGAACATGCAGTTTTAAGGCAATAAATGCTAGTACTGCTGTTGGTCAAGTGTGTAAATATTTTAAATGTGTCATTCAGTACTGTGTTGAGTTTATATATTAAAAACACAGGGATTGAAGTGCTAGTTGATTTCAAGTATTGTTTTACCTGTACAGATGAAGATATGAAGTTGCATAGAAGTATTTCACAGTTTATTGCAATAAGACTTGGGAAATGGCTGTGTAATCAAGCCTTATCATGACTGAATTTTCAATTTTGAAACTATCACTTTGTGTATTTTTGAGATCCATAAGCAGGAAGAGGATAAAATTGTTTTCCACTAAAGACTTTTATTATTTTGTTTTGGCCATGTGTGATTTGTGTGTATTCTTTTTTAGTATTTTTCTAACATCTCACCTGTGTTGAATCCCTGAAAAAGCATTTGTTATACTTCCTTACAGTAGAAACATAAATAGGAACATTATGAAACCTTAGGCTACACCTTTCGCTCTTTGGCTACAGTGAATGCACAGTAATTAGGTTAAAAGTTGGTGGAATAACTAGTTTACATCAGCACTTAAGGCATGAGTTTGTCCATCAACAGAAAAAAGTGTGATTAGGGGTGCAACAGGAGTATCTCACACTGGACTGCAATTACCAGAAGTGGCTGTGAATATATAATCAAATTAATCTTTTCCCCCATCTTCCAAAACAAGTTTTAACAGTGATTTTTCAGGTCACTATTATTGGTGGTATTTGTCTACTCAAAAGGAATACTGATTTCTGGGTATTTAATGTGTGTGTGTATTTAATCTAAACAGTTTTTATGATGGTATCTGGCACAGAAATGTTCTCCAGACTCATAATCTGTTCCCATGTAAGGAACATCTACCAGTATGTTACTTCATGGGTATCAGAAAAGTTCAGTTACAGGCAGCAGTTCCTAATGTCCTATAATACAATTACATTTAGATAAACTACAGCTGTTTTGTATGGTTCCCCTCTTACTTCCATGCACTCACATCATTTGGAAAAGAAAAAAAACGCTTCACAAATCCTGAAAGTAAAACTACGCAACAACTATGGTGGTGACATCTGCTATATATCTTGGTTGTATGAATCACTAGAATTTTACTGGTTTCAAAAGTAAGATTATGCAGTTATATATTTATATTGGCATGGTCTAGTTCAGTGAGTATTTTGGGGAAGGACAGAAACATCTAAGATGAGTTTGAGGAGATTCCTGAAAGCAATTGGTAAGACTAACAGCAGCGTATCCAAGAGCCTTTCATGTAGAAAATGGAACTATTCTGCTTTACCTTAAATACAGGTTCTGGAATAAACTTGAATGATTTGGGTACAAAGCCTTTATTCACACTTGTCTGTCTAAGTACACACAAACTCCATCAATTTTGCCTTTTTGAAACTTACATGGGCTTCAGTTGAGAGTGGTGGAGTTGGTGGTGGATTTTTTCCTTCAGTGATTTGTCGTGTCTTACAAGCAGAAAAGTAGGAAACCGCAACCCTCCAAGTGGAATTTGTCTGGACGGCCAACCAAGGAGCAGGTTGTACATGACGTGGAAGAGGGAAGGAGGAGGAGAAGAAAGTGATAACTTTGCAATCTTATCTGGAGAAAGAAAAATAGATCAACCTACAAGATACAAGTGTTATCCCTTAACTTTTAATCCATGTCTTCTTGAAAGGGATTAGTAAAAGTCTGCCATTTTATCAACATGTTGGTTGGGGAAAAGAGAGTACTGTTCTGGAATTCTGTGAAGTGAAATGTGGTACTATCAGTGTGAGTTTTGTTAATTAAATAATAAATTCCTCTTTATTTTGGAAAACATTCCAGACAAATCTCTATATCCAAAGAGAACAAAGAAGCTACCCACTGTGACTGATACATAATTCATCACTAGTTTTTCTCCTGTCTATTCTATATTTGAATCTTGTGGAACAGCTGTTTTCACTTTAAAATCTATTAGATGGTATCAGATTTGATTTTCCTGACATGCTATTGCCTTTGCAAGTTAGAGTAAAGCAAAGCTGTGGGTGTGATGTACTTCCCTTTTTCTTCCCTTCTGTGTCTGGCCTACTGTTAATGGTTGTAAAGACATGTATGTTTGATTTGCTTTAATTTATTGTTTTGGATGCTGCAGTTTAGGTTTGTGGCATATTCAAACTCCTTCTGGTGTCTGTGTTTGGTGTTCCCTGAATGAGTTATCGATAGACTCCAACACAAGTATTGATTTGAAAGCCTCACTGGTAACTTGGTTTAATAAGCTGTCAGAACATATGCTTTCGTTTTGGAACTGCACCAATACTACTAATGGTCGTTTGTTCATTGAAATGATTGTTGTAACTCACAAAAAAAAAAACCCCAAAGCCAAAAGCCCACCACCACACTGTGGAATCTTTAGGATGATCACTGATGTCCTCACACAAGATCAACACTACTTTGGGGAAGGCTTATATTCTTCTGCCACTTTAAGGAAAGACTGTTCTTCTGAAGTACTTTTTGCCTGCTTTTAGGCTGTTATGCACTTTCATGATTTCTTAACAAACTACTGTTAAAATGTACTGTAACATGGATTTTGATAAGCGCACATGTATTTAAACAATTCACTCAGCCTCAGGAAAGCTGGAAAAATGGGATACCTGTTTTGTATTTTGGTTAAAATGTTTGTTACCTGCATCCCTTAAGATGGCCAGATAATATCTAGACCCTGCGTGTGTAACTATTTTAGATACCAGTATAGTCTGTAAAAGGAGGACAGTGTAATTTTGCTTTAGGGACAGAGAAAAGGGTGTCCTTCTCTTATTTTTCTTAGAGGTATATATATAGTCTGAATTGGAGTTTCAAAAGCAGAAAGCAGTAATAAACCCCATTTACTGTTCAGGACAAGAAATGTTTTCTTCCGTAACACTATCTGATTTCTATTTTCTTCCTTCTCCTTAAAGAGCGTGTGTGAAATAAGTGCAGAGGTATGTGTAGGAAAAACTGTAATATCTGCTGCTGTATATGTTTGCTACTTTACTGCATTTTCTGTTCCACTTTAATTTTACTGGTTTTGCTAAATATATTTTATATATTTTCCTTCCTGCTTCTTGTGATGGCAGAGTGATTACACCTTTTGGGGGAAAAAGCAAAAATAACCATGACAAGGCTTTGGGGCCAGAAAATGCCATGAAGGTTGGATGTTACCATGTATCTCGGGACATTTTTTGAGAGAACTGTGTAAGTCGGAAGCCATGGTAAAATCTATGGGGATGTGAAAATGTACAAAAGTATAGATACTGGTTATTCTGTTTAAGGGTTGGGAGTTTTTTTCAAATACTTGTAAAGTCTGTTTTAAATGTCAATACCACTAGGTGGTATGAAGCAACTAGTGGTCACTTACATAGAGCATTTTTCTATCTGAAAGCTGTAACCCTCTTTGTGAACCCTGAATCACTTCCAAGGGATGCACAAAGCCTGGCAAAATAGAAAGTCACAGGGATCATGTATCACTGTCATGTTTCTAAGATTTGTATCTCCATAGAGAAAGAGTTGGGACTACATGAACTGCTTGAAGCTGAAAGCTTACTACTGTACTTGAATTCATGGAGTGACTGCAAGCTTTTAAGAGGCTGACTGCCAGTCTGTCCTCATGTTGTGCCACAAGGTCTTGGGAAGCTGTGGTGCACCTGGCCCACACAGCCACCCCACGAGGCTCAAACACACGTTTGATTCTCCATCTATAGGGGAACAGCTTGGGAGTGAAAGTAAAAGTGCAGCAAGCTTTGCTTACAAAGATGAGGTGTTGGAGGTTGTTCTCCAAGTAGAATATTTCCACTTTGCTATTTTCCATCATCAGAAGTAGGATTATGTTGACATTAACTAGAAATAATCCTTGTATGGTTGTAAAGCATTGCATGCTTGGCTGCCTTCCAAAACAGTGTGCAGTTGGTTTGCCAGCACTAAACATGTTGAGGGGTTTTTTGGGAAAAAGCTAATAGAAAGTTTTTTTAGAGTTAATGGCAATAGGAAAGATTCTCCAATTAGAATTTAATAATCTATTTTCATATTAATTAAAGCTGGTTATACTTTTTCATACGGCTATGGCTTGTGTTACAGTGAGAACAAAATTATAGAATTTCATCAGTAGAGAAAAAATACAATAGAGTAAAAATAAAAACTCAAAACACGAAAACAGAAAAGCCTTGTGAGTAAGAAGTTGCTATTGCTTTCCAGGGTAGAACTGTGTTTTTGAACACTGTTTTTGATCTAGGAAATGCATTCGTGAAGAGGCAGTGGTCTCTGTCGTCAGGTTCGTCTCAAGGACTCCGGTGTCACTACTGTGTGATGTGGGTCTGTCAGTGAAAGGACAGGGGAGATAGCTTAACTAGAAATACCTGTCTGCAAAAAATATTAGGGAACAATAAAACCCAATTGTTAATAAGAAATTTCTTTCAGGGTGCAATTTACAGGTGTTCCTGTGTTTGTGGTTCATTTGTCCTCTAATCCCAAAGAAGCTGCAGCAAGAGCTAATCTGGGTTTTTTCCTTCCTACAGGGTCACTTGAGCTCCTTTGGAGCTTTCCTTCTAGAATTGTCTTGTAACAGGGTTCAAGCAAGGCCTTGAGCTGTATGCATACTGCCAAGTAGTATCTGATATCATAACCTAAATAATGTCACCCTGCCCACCCCCCAGGCCCCCACACAGCCATGTGCCCTTATGTGATCTGTTTAACCTTTCTGGTGAGGAGGAATTGCTTGTCAAGGGACAGACTGCTGCTCTGGGAAATCTGGACTGAGAGTGTGTGTCATCCCAGTTTCATTTCTACTTTCATTATCAGCCCTGTGCAGAATGTTTTTCATGTAAAATGCCTCACAAACGTGCATGAAATAGGAAAATTACAGAAGTGTCACTTCACTGTAGTATCTAAACCACATTTCTTGCTGCACTCAGTAATGCTCTGCAGGTATCAAGACAACTCTCACTTTGCACAATGCAGGGAAAAGGAATTGGTTTGTTTGTGTTAAATTACAGCAGTGGTGGTAGCGTGAATAGATATGGATGCACCCCACATGAGACAGTCTTCCGTGCTGGGATGAAGACTTGTTTTGGCACGAAATTTCAAAGATAGAGTGGGTAATGCACTGAATGCCAGATCCAGACTGCAAAGAAGTCTTTTAAACCAAATGAAAATGCCCACAGTTCTCCATTGGCATGGAAAGCCTTGTTTCCACATGAGAAAGAGAGTTAAAAATACGGAGATCTGAAGGAAAAATTGGCCTATCCCCATAGCCTGTGGTAGCAAGAAAATTTGATTCTCTGCTGCTTAAATAAGCTGTGCTGCAAAACTCTTATCATTAATTTAGTATTTCTGTCTTCCAAGGCAATAGTTCTGCTCTGTTTGTTGATGCCCTGTGCTGAGCCGGTGACTTTCTGTTCAGCCACAGTGAAGTGCTGCGGCAGATGGAGACTGAGCAGGTTGTAGGTAAAATAGCAGTTTCTTACTCAGGTTGCTGCTGATACAACTTCTTGCTCTGGAGAACATGAGGAGAGTCTGCTGTTGGGTTAAATAATCTGATGGGTAACCTTCTAAGAGTTGGTTTATAGGAGAGTCATTGAATGAAAGAAAGACACCACCATGAATGTGATTTTTACAAACATCAGACTTTATAAAAAAGGAATGAGAAAAACGGGTGACCTTTTTGTCTTGGGGCAGCGAGATCATGAGAGGTGCCAGACAAGCATGTTGTGCCTACACATGAGAAGCAGGAACGTGGGAAGTTTTTATGACCAAAGGGAAAGATACAGTGAATTAAATTTTCCCCCTCTACTCTACTTTTGTGAGACCCCGCCTGGAATACTGCATCCAGCTCTGAGGTCCCAAGCACAAGGACATTGCCCTGTTGGAACAAGTCCTGAGGAGGGACACCAGGATGATTAGAGGCGGGGAACATCTCTCACATGAGGGAAGGTTAAGAGAATTGGGATTGTTCAGCCTGGAAAAGAGAAGGTTTTGGGGTGACCTAATTGTGGCCTTCCAGTACCTGAAGGGAGCCTACAACAAAGATGGAGAGAAACTTTCTACAAGGGCATGTAGTGACAGGACAAGGGGGAATGGCTTCAAACTGAAAGCAAGTAGAGTTTAGATTAGATATAAGGAAGAAATTCTTTACTTTGACATTGGTGACGCACTGGAACAGGTTGCCCAGAGAAGCTGTAGATGCCTCATCCCTGGATGTGTTCATAGGTTGGATGGGGCTTGAAGCAACCTGGGATAGAAGGTGTTCCTGCCCATGGCAGCGGGATTGAAACTAGATGATTTTTTTAAGGTCCCTTCCAACCCAAACCATTCTGTGATTTTATGAAGTTAAACAAGGAAGATATCTTAAAACTTGCTGTCTTTTGAAAGCATCTAAGAATCAGCTTGACTTCTGTTTGTATGCAAGAAAGGGAGCTTGTGCCAGCCTGCTAAAGCTTAACAGAAATGGAAAGCCTGGGCAGGAGAGCCGGATGTAGACAAACAGTTTGGGGCGCTGGGCTGCGGTGCAAGGCAGAAGCTCGTGGCTTTTGAACACTTGACATCTAACTCGAGGGATCCTGTGCTCGCCAAGTCCGGCAGGCCGGATGCCTGTGGCTGTCTCGCCCCTCAGCCCAGGCTCCCGTACCTGTCTGAGCTATCGCAGCACACGCGGAATTCCCGGCCGGGCGCGCTCGCGGGCTCCGCCTGGCCCCGCTCCCCCCGCCGCGCCCAGCAGG
>VXBT01006576.1:2165379-2188821 GCA_013400235.1 Oriolus oriolus
TTTTTTTTTTTTGGTTAAGGCGCTTGCAGCCTACACTTGGCCTTTTAATTCTTTCATTGGAAAACTATTCTGTCTCTGCTCGTGGCATGTATGCTACTCATGATTACAGGTTCTATCATACTCCTGAGTTACATCTTCCTCGTACTCATTCCCCCATAAAAGCTGTTCTACTGTTTGGATGTCTCACTACCCTGCTTGAAGCTTTTCTAGTTCTAGTATTTTCCCTGCTTTTTGTTGAGATAAAGCGACCACACCTTCTGTTTAGTTTTATTCTGGATGTGTTGATAATGTGGAGCTCTTGATGGCTCCTTTTAAATTTATGTAAATTCTACTTAATCATATTACCAGACACAGTTCCTACTCAGTCAGGAGATTTGGGATTGTGATACATGATTCTCCAAAAACACCACATCAGTATTTGGTGGCGGCCAGAAAAACACATGAAATGTTACCATTTTTTAGGAAAGGAAATAAGAGTATAACAGAAAACATCATAAAGTGACAGCACAAATGTGTGATCACCCATGTCTTAGACGTTGTGTAGAGTTCTTGTCTCAGGAAAAGGGTGTATTAGAAAGTTTCAACATGGATGAGTGAATGTATGGAAAGCCTTTTGTTGATCCATCAGAGAGGGTTAAGACCCTTCAGGCTAGGAAGGGACAGTTTGCAGAGTGAGGGAAGGGGGGTGGCTTTCGCTTGTCTGTGAAATGACAGTGGAGAAAGAGTAGGGGTCAAGCACTTGCTTTCTCTTCTGACACCAGATACCTGCACTATGTGAAGCGAGTAGCCATGCTCACAGCCAGAAGGGAGAGTTATTAATGAAATGATTGATTAAATGAAGCTTCTTACCAGGTGACATTGTAGGTTAAAAATGTTTATGGGAATTTAAGGGATACTGGACAGGTGTTTCAGAGAACTGCATTCACGGATTGAATAATTTCAGATGCAGAAACAACTTCCTTAGTAGAATAGTTAAAGACTGGGAGAGTAGAGATTGTTGAGGTATCACATATATTTGCCTTATCTCACTCCTTTTGAGATAGCTGCTTTTGGCCATCTTCAGGATGGAATGACCATCAGTATCAACCCGTCAGGACGGAAGAATGACTGGTATCAGCCCCTGACCTGCATTAGTACAGCTTGCTTCTTGAACCATTTTCCAAGGACATGAATAAAAAGTTACTGTCTTAATCCTTGAAGCAGAGCTGTCTCAGATCTGTGGCAGGTGAGCTGCTCCTGGTCCACAAATCCTGCTTATCCTTCTCTGCCTGCTCCACAAACCCATCAGGACATAAGAAAACTGCTTCAGGTTTGTCAGTTGTGCTTTTCTGACATCCTCTGGCTTGGCCGTCCTCTTCAGAGGCTGTTTTCTTTCATGGCACCTGGACCCCAAGTACTTGAGTTTCTGACTTTTTTCCTGGTTGAGTGCAAGGGAGCAAGCTGCCTGCCTGCGCTTGAGAGTGACCTCTCAGGTGTTTGAGAAATTCTGATTTGAATTAGAAGGCTCTATATAAGGCACGTAGATATGGCCTAGCAATGCTCCATTTCTGGCTAAACCACGCTAGCTAGCAGGAGGGAGTTTTTGTCTAAATTACTTTAGACTGATGCATTTCGTACACTTTATTCTGTCAGTTATTCCTGTCAAAGTGCATTTGGCAATACTCCCAGTATCTTGTCAAATCACTGACAGTCAACTCCTTTTAGGATTTAAAGATCTGAAAAATTGCTTCCAGTAGGAGACATCCATTCTCTGTCTAGGCTTTTACTATGGTGGGGACAGACTCCCTCTGCACCTGTGTGTGGGTTACTTTGGCCACCTCTCTGGCTGTTGTCCGAGGACACAGGATTTGGATTCCTGTACATGACAATGAGCTGAAGCTTGAGCAGAGTGCAGTATCTTCCAGCTTTTGAGGTACTGGGGCACGAGTCCAGGATTTAGTAACTTTCCAGTCAGTCAGATCAGGACTTTGTTACCTCCACGCAGGTGGTTGCAGCCCCTTCCAGGTGATTTTCATTATGATTGCACACCATTGGCCAGCTTTTCTCAGTGTGTGCTACAAACACCATGGATGATGAGCTGCTTGTCTCAAAGACTGACTTGGGCAGCTTGGAAAAAACACAGACAACTAGATTTAACTCTATTTCATGCTCTCTGTCTTTTGATCTGGGTTACTCTAGAGTAAGATCTTTTCTGAAATTGTACATGTGCTTTTTATATTCCTGCTAAAAGACTTAAGGGGCTAACACTGTCCTCTTCCTGCCCCTTCCCAGCAATGAACAGCATGGCTTTCTAGTTGTATTTCTATACCATGGCCTTTTAGCAGTCTTTCCTGCTGTTTTCTTATCACCTGTTCTCCACATGGTCATAATTACAGGTGAAATAAATGTAGTGGGAACCAAAGATTGTTAATTTTTCCGTAGTGTTTCTTCTAACTTTGGGTATATCTTTCCTCTGTTTTAGAATTTGGCTATATAAAAATAGACTCTTTATACATGGCCGCCAGAAATTATTGTTAAATACATACAACGTTCTTGGGTGGACAAGGCCTTGGAGTCTCCTGTGCTGCTCTTATCTCTCTTAATTTATTTTTTTTTCTTTGGAGAGCTTTCACCGTGTAGTGATGACATTTGCTTGAACAGTGCACTAGCTAATCAGAGAGAGATTGAGCTGTGCACGGCGGAAGGGACTAAGGAGTCTGCAGGCACCTCCACCCCCTTCATCCTACCTGCTGCCCTGTAGGCCACATGGTGTAATTCGTCACCTCATTTTTCTTGTTTTATGGGTAGATCTGGCCCTTTAGGGACCAGTAGCATTCAAATTTGCCATTTTACTGTATGAACACAGCCCTGCGTGCTCCTGTTCACTGTATCTGGGGGAGCTTACCTCCTTTTCTGGTGTTTTCCTTTAGGTGAACTTTGACTTCACCATGAGTCTTATTTTTCTAAACTTTATGCAGTGTTCTTGAGCTTTTCTTGGAGATCTGATTTCTTTATTGTTTTGCTTTTTAATTAGGTACAAATGCAGCAAGTAAGCTAAGAATTAACAGTAAAGAAGATCTGTCACACTTTCAGTTTTAAACCTTGCTTTCCTATTAATACATGGGTTTAGTTTAGGTATTCTGGCTGGATCAGCACTGTGTGTGTTGTGAATGTTCTGAATCCCAGGGCTTTCCTAAAATGCATCTGCTGTCCCCTGTGTGGCTTTCAGAGAGCATCTGTGTGAGGAGAGAGCGTGGTCTGCAGGTGGAGGGACCCAGGGCCTGGGGCAGGCACAGATGGGTCAGCCTTGGGAATGAAGCGTGTAGATTCCCTAAGCACCAGATGCACTGTGCATTTCTGTGCTTCTTCCCATCCTCCTGCAGAACTTTCAGGGTTCCTTCTGGACTTGGGAGCAGTGAACTTTCTGGAAGGGGTAATGAAGGGGCTTTCAAACAGTAGAACGGTCTCCCTTGAAGGAATTTACAAGTCTTGTTCACATAAACTCACTTTAATAGTTTTCTGATGTAGTTCTTTAGCATGAGAATGTCTTCTTGCTAATGACCTAAGTCAGTATATGCATTCAGAAAAATACACTGAATTTTGGAGGCATTTGTAATAGGTGTACATAATATTTCTACCATAAGTTCTGAGTTACCTCTCCTTACAAAACCTCACAGTTAATTACATCTTGGTTCCTAAGGCTTTAATTTACCAACCAAAAGGAAGGCTTTAAAAAATTCAACTAAAAAATTATTAACAGATAAAAGATGTCTATGGCAGCCTTTTTATCTTTTGAAACAATGGGAAATTCTTCACCAGCAACTTTATCTGTGAAAGTTTCATTTCATGGGCATGGATTTAGTCCTTCCAAATGCCAGTATGGGCTCACTGAACAGAAAATAAAAAAAATTCAACTTTTGACTTAAGAACTGCAACTTTGCACCTGTTTCAGTTTCTTAGCGTCAAAGCATTGATGTGTCCTTGCTTAGGGCATAATAGCAAACCAGATTACTACATGTATCATTCAGTTAATAAAAAAAACTTGTGAGTTAAGGAGTGTTTGTAAGTTTCTACCACGTCCTAACAAAAATAAATTGTTGTGTAGGGCCCAAGATGGGTCATGGTGTTGTGTATTGTTAGAGCATTGTGGCTAGAAACTGTATTATCTGTCTGGACTCACAGTCATTTCTATAGTAAATACTTTAAATAATACATAATTTAATAATGTAACTATTTTAAAAGCATTTTGTTCAACAAAAAACTAGGGAAAAAGTAATGATTTTGGTATTACTAGGTAGCCTGACTCCAGAATTCTCTTGTGTGAGGCTAATGCCATAGGTGGGTCTTTGGGCTGTGAGCAATTCCCTGTTTGGCAAGCCTGGCCTGAGAAGCCAGCAAGTCAATAAATGATACTCTGGCAAAGCCAGGTTTTCCAGAGAAGAGCTTCCCTTAGGTGTGCACTGTGTCAGTGGAATGGCAGAGTTATCTCTCAGTGGCAGGATAAGGTGCCATTTTTCCAGCAAGTAGGAAGAAGCTGTTTTAGGAAACATCTTGAAAGCTCTGCTAGAGCGGAAGGAAGGGTGGAAGGGGAGGAGACTGCCAGTTCTGGAGCTCTCTTTATAGTGCAGGGAATGAGGAGAAGAAAAACCATGAGCAGCTCTACTTGAAATGACTCAAAATGTTCACGCACTCTTCAGGTAGCCGGCGATTCTTCGTGACTTCTGCATAATGCAGTCATATCCCTGTCTCCAGGCTCTGTGAAAGGCATTGCTGGTGTGCTGGTTCTTAGGCTGGATGCGGGGAAAATGGGTTTCTTGGGAGAGGAATCTTTCTCTGTTTTCTCCAGTACTTTTCACGTGCTGAGTCCTTTCCACGAGGTGGCACCGTTCCCTGGGAGAGGCTGCTGTGCTGCCTGGGGTCAGAGGGCTCAGGGATGCTGCGTGGCAGAACCCACTTCAGCAGCTTTCTGAAAACGGCTGTACTTTTCCATTGGTACATACCACGTCTTTTTGGAGCTTCTTGACTGCTTTTTGTTGGTTTTTTTTTCTTGTAGGTTTGTGGCATTTAGAGGAATCTTTTATGGCATGGAAGTTTAAGCCAGGTGATGCTGAGCTAGAATGCTGATTTACTTCATATGGAGTCAAAATCGTGTGGCTTTTAAACATGGGAAGGAATGACCAATAGCTACCACTATTTGTAGGAAGGAAGGGAATAATTTCTATAGGATTTTCCAGATCCACAGGAAACCAAGAACTGTAATGTCAACTTCCCTGTAAGAACACAAGCCAAATCCATGTTGTATAGAAAGGGAACAGTGTTGCTGCTCTTCCTGAATTCTCTGTGGAGACTTGTTATTTCCAATTGGCCTCTCAGTGATTTAAGAGCAGTTAAGTAGAGGAATAAGTTTTCTTTTGTTAGGAGCTTTTCCTAGTTAGCTGCATTTTTGGTGGAAGTTGTTTAACCTCACAAGATTATACTGTTATAAAAAAAATTCACCATTGAAAAGGGTAAATTTAATTAAATTTTTTTCTTGTTGACATCTAGGAAAATGGATGATGATGATGACATTCCCCAGCTTTCATCTCATACGTTGGCTGCCCTCCGGGAGTTCTATTTGGAACAGCAGCAGAGAGAAGGCATGAAGACCTCCCAAGGGTTTAATCAATATTCCATTGGCTCAATAGAAGAAGACTGGGTAAGAAACTATAAATTTTAGTGAATGAAGCACAGATAGAGGAGTAGCCCTTACCGAGTTTCTTTTGTGGCTGGATAATGAAATGAAGTTAAAGAGGAGAACACTTGACATGTTCCTATTAATGGATGGCAACACTGTAGGGAGATTTGCTTTAGTATTAAATCTGAGTGTAGTTGTTTGCTCCACGTGTGCATGGAGGGTACAAACTGAAAGTACATGGAGAGGGAATAAAGCTGCTAACAGAAGCATCTGTTCCTTCTGGAAATTTTAACTCCAGCCTGGCATGTGATAGTAGTAAAGACTCTTCCCTGAGTCTAAGACAAACATAGTGTAACAAGACCAAGTAATCTTTCCTTTCACATCACATTTCGTTCAGTGCTTTATTTCTTCGTTTTTGTGGATGGCTGTTTTGCTGCTTGTTTTTATTTGTGACAGACTGATTTCTGATTTGTCTCTGGGTTGGGTTTTTGGGGGGTTTTTTTGGTCTTCCTTTTTCTGATCCATTCTCATTTAGTAGTTTTATCCTTTCTTTCTTCCTATACTGTTACTTCTCAAGTTCCTTTTTCCTCTTCTGTTAAAGTAACTCGATTTAAGAGCACAAAAATAATGTGCATGTGCATGTTAGCTTTGAAATACTTGTCAGTGGTTTGGATTACTTGGTTTTCCTGATGCTGCAGTTCATGCTTTGGAAACACAGGGTGTAAGGTACCTGCTGCATATGACTAGAAGTAGAAAGACTGTCAGGAAAACAGTCACCTTTCCACCTTTACAGTTTGTGAACTGAGAAGTTGTTATGGATTCTGGTTTTCTTCAGTTATAACTCATCACACCTAACTCTGCATAGCACAGTCAGAAGATTTGATGTTGTTTGTAATTGTGCATTATCTTTCTCAGCAACTGAGCCAGTTTTGGTACAGTGATGAAACTGCATTGTGCCTGGCTAAGGAAGCAGTTTTGGCAGCTGGAAAAGGTGGCAGGTAGGTTTTAATAATTGCGTTGTAAATTTAACATGTCTTTTCTGTAAATATTTTATTTCTGCTATGTAGACAAGAGCATGCAGTTTAATTCATTACTCACTGTACTTCATTTTTGTTCAACTGAGATACTGCAGAACTGCTTTGATGTTATTTACTGATCTTCCTGTTTATCATTTCTGAACTGAATGTTGTAGGCTGTGCCTTGCAAAAGTTTACTATGAATCTTCTTAATTTTTTTAAGTGCTCCAGAGCATATTATTGGCTTGTGATTCTCTTCTTAGTTTTTATATCATGTTTCTGTAGAACAGATGGGAAAAACTTTGTTTTCTTCCTGTTTCTGTAAAGAGTAATTTTTAATTTTAAGTTTTTGTGTGTACTTCCTTGCTTTTCTGAAACAAGACTTTCTCTGTAGTTAAGCTTAAGATCTTTATGTGGAATGGAGTTGAACAGGTAATGACTTTCATATTTAAGACTCTATTATTAAAGTAATTGATTGTTAGAATGGAGGAAGAATACCTTACACTTTTGGGACTAATGTTTAAAATCTTTTCCCAAAGCCTCTCTGGGGATTGCTATAGAGTTTTGTTGCTGTTGTTTGCCTTTTAAAATTACAATTTAAAGTTATTGTGTGTTTTTTCAGGATAGCATGCGTTAGTGCACCGAGTGTGTACCAGAAACTGAAAGAACAGGATGGTGAAGATTTTTCCGTATGTATACTGGAGTATGACAGAAGGTTTTCTGTGTATGGAGAAGAATTTATCTTCTATGATTACAACCACCCTTTGGACTTACCTGAAAGTCTCCTGCCACACAGTTTTGACATTGTAATAGCAGATCCACCCTATCTGTCGGAAGAATGTCTTCAAAAGACTGCAGAGACCATAAAATATCTAACAAAAGGAAAGATTCTGCTTTGCACAGGTATAATTAATAAAAATATTAGGCCCCTTTAAGTACCTTTTTCTCTCTTTCTAATGAAAAACTTACATGAGACAAATACTAACTCAGTAATGCTGAATTATCATTAATTGAAGGAAGAATATGTATTCTAAGCTTTTTATTTGAGTACTTGAGTTAAACCTTTATTTTAAACAGAAGGCAAGTGGGTTTTAATAGTTCACGTCAGTACTTTTTTCCTATGGCATTATGAATTCTACTAAATTTTTGAAGAATTATAAGATCATCCAGCAAAATTCCAGAAATATAATTTTTCTTCTAAAAGGGCCACTCTCTATAATTGCAGTGATTGAAATCTGGGAATGGCAAACATAGGCACAGGTTATTGTTTATGTCTTACGCATTGAAATACAGCAGGAGGAACTAAAAAGCAGTGATAAAAGCAGTGAAACCAGATAACTAGATGTCTGTATCTGTGGGTCCTTCTTTAGGAAGATGCACTTGCTTGTTTGAGAAGTGATACGTGTCTACCCAAGTCATGGCTTTTCTTAAACTATATTGTTATTACAAGACATCTCAAGACATCCAGAAAAGCTTTCCAAAAAGCAAAGGACAAAACCGCTCTGTACGTACAATTTGAGGGAAGGCAACCAAGCAGGCAAAATAAAGAAAAATTAAAATGATGTGGCCATTGAAAGCCTGCTCCTTGGTTTGAGTGCACATGGCAGTCACACACAAGGATGGCTCTCAGAAATTTTTTCTCTAGAATGGATAGGTGATTCTTCAGTTTACTGTTCAAGGCAGTAATTTCTTAGTGTGTAGCTGCAAATATCACACTGTGGATTTCTTGAGTGAAAGAGTAGATGTAATCTGTTTGCATTTCCCATGGCTCCCTGCCATTTAAATTCCTTGGAATGTAGCAAGAAGACCGAGTTCAAGTTTGTCTTCTGTAAAAAGGGCACTGATACCCTCTACTTACTTTTATGAAATTTCTTGGACATTCATTTTCTTGAGATGTCTTCCATTATTCTAGGTTTATTTTAAATTTCCCAACAGGTTCTGTTCTTAAGGAAGGCTGAGAGTGCAGCTGCTTTAAGCCTGCCTTCCTTAAAAAATCCAGCCTCTCTATATATGCATTTGGGAGGAGCTATTAAAAAAGTTCAAACATTCTGTTAATGTTTTCCCTTACTGAGTACCAGTTATTTTTGCTGCAGGTGCAGTCATGGAGGAACAGGCAGCAAAGCATCTTGGTGTGAAGATGTGCAAGTTTATTCCAAAACACTCACGAAATTTAGCCAATGAATTTCGATGTTACGTGAACTATGCTTCTGGACTGGACTGATTCTCCTAAGATCACCTACAAATCTACAGCTTTTTCAGTGAAGCTTCTTTCTGTTTTTTATTAGTTACTCCACATTTCTCAGTATTGAAATATTCAGCTCCAAGGACTGTTTTGTGAGATAACTGGAATCAACAAAGTATGATGGCCGCTCTCTTTCGAATGAGTAAGCATTTGCAGTTACTGTGTTTCGTATTAGATATATGCGGACCAAACAGTGCAGGTGCTGGATAATGGAAACTTCTCTGTTAGAGTTTCAGTTTAACTGGTAGCTTTTACCATTTGAGGACACATCAGTGACCTCTTTGAAGTGATTTTGGCTTATAACAACACATAGGTGTTTGCCTTGCAGGCATCAGAATCATCATTGCCAAAGAACTTGATAGTTCTGTAGTAATGTGACCCATACATGTCCCTTAAATCTTGAATCATAATGGCTCTGATTAATAAAGTGCCTGCTTTTTAATAATTTCAATATCAAACTAAAGATGATCAACAGGTATGTCAAGTTTATAGTTACAAGAATAGTTATGGTTTTTTTCCAGTTGCCTGGTTTTATCTTTTTCTCCTGTTCCACAGACAGCAGCAGAGCAGCAGAATAGACACATCTTAAAAATCATTGAACCTTACAAGGCTACTGAGGAATAACATATTGATAAACTCCCACTGTTTCAAATAGAAAAATATTAGATATTATATTCAAGATTTGGACTATATTTCAGTCAAAATAGATCATACATTGGAAAAACTTTGCTTTGGGTAAGTAGAGATTTTTGATAAGTGGGAATTTTAAAACCAGTTTTGACTAACCCTTTGACTACACTAGTAAAGCATTTTGGGGTGGAAGTTCATGAATTTCAAGGCACTTAACAGTTTTATAATCTCTAAATACACTCTACAAAACACAAGCACTTGTCTTTGTATAAAGACATACTGTATAAAGGCTAACAGAAATGCCACATCTACAAAATGAATCACGTAAAATGAAGTATTAAATTTATTTTGTGGTGGGAATAAACCTAATTAAGCTTGTGAGATGAGACTTTTTTAAGGCAGTGATAATACTCACGTTTCTGCTGTTTGGATGCAGATTTTCGCATCTGGTGGAGTAAACAGCTGAGCAGGAATAATACAGATGGATTATAATCCTCTCTCTGTGCTCAGAGAATGGTGCTGTCTGAGCTGAACACAACCGTGCTTCATAAATACCCACCCAAGCCACTGTAGCTCTCCTCCCCAAGAGATCTGTTTGCTTCCTAAGGCTTTTCCCCCCTGACATTTTATACCTGCTGCTTCCTCCCTGCATGTAGCGTTCCTGGGTTCCATGGTAACAGTTTTCTTCCTCTTTCACACAACCTTGGTTTCTGTCAGCCTGGTCACAGGTGGTGTTAAAACGAGGGAAGTGCAGCAGAGGAAGCACTCGCAGGGAGAACAGGCACCAGGCTCTCCTGACAGGCTCTGTGAGCCCGTACAGTCTTGCCTTTCAAACCAGATGGCATCCTTGCTGCTGAGCCAGAATTCCCCTGAAAATGACTGTCCAGAGGTGAAATACAGCTGGGTTTAGTTGCTTTCCAGGAGGCTACACCATCACTTTTATGTGGCCAGTGCGAAAATAAAGCAAACCAGAATGTTAACTGCATAGCTGTTGGCACAAATCTGTACTTTAAACTGGTTTATTACCTCAGTGTCTTGCACACCAAGCAGATGGAGACAATGAAGTAACTCATGAAACTGTTTTTAACTACATAGAGGCTTCAAGTGGGACAGGTATGATTGCCAGAAGGGATGATAGTATTCCCCTGCCACCCACCTAAATTAGAATGTGCTGTTCAAATCGAAGCTTCACCTGTGTTGCTGCTTTGCTCGCTTCATTTTGATAAGTGTGTGTTATTGGGCTCTCCATAGCAGAATTAAAAGACAGCTTTGCTAACTTCACCAGAGATATTTCTTAAAAATGCACCATTCAGTTGTACCAAGAAGTTCACTTCTAAGAAAATCACTGCTGCTTCTCACATGTAGGTCAGATGGCTTTGAAAAGGGGCACTGTGAAGATGCACAGTTATGAAACTGAGGGTTCATGTAAATCTCTGCAGATGCACTCAACAGAGCAGCCCACTGTCCACCAGCTTCCCTCTTAAAAGCCTGGGGAGTGCAGGCAGTTGCCCAAGCAGAGCTTGACTAGACGCATTTACAGCCTTCATCAGTGATGGGAGGTAAACTATTTTTGTCATACTTGATTCCAAGGAAGTAGCTGTTTCTGAGAAGGGTACAAGTCACAAAAATTCATAGTGAATTTTTGTTTTCTGCCAGTATGGTAACTTTAAGAAATATTATGTGACAGCAAAATCCCTCTTTTCTTCTGTAGCAGGATTATGAATAAAAATATCAGTGTCAAGTAGTGATTGACTTTACTGGGGATGTCTCATGGATGGACTTTCTGTTGGAACAGATTGTGGTGAAGTGTTAGCACCATGCTACTTTTCCAGTGGCATTTATGACTGCACAGTCATATGTGCTACAGCCTCTTTAACTACCCTAGTCCAGGTAGTTACGGTTGTTCCCTAATCCCAGTGAGATTAATGGGTATTTATACTTTCTGAGCACATCACAGCCTTCTTCCCTTTTCCTCCTGCTGCTTTTGTGTTCATGTTCTCCCATGCAATTCCATGTTTACTTGTAGCTGTAGATCTTCACCTATTCAGACAGACACCTTCAGGTGATGACAGGCAAGTAAACCCAAACTAGCATCTCAGGCTTTCCTCAGCCTTCCTGAATGATAGGAATTTTCCAACCTACCTTAAGTGATACTACAGACAAGAAAATAATCTCTTCACCAAGGATATTGTTCTGTGTTTTGTAGCTCCTCTTCCAGGGACAACTTCGTTGAAGGAAAAGATTTTCCTGGCACAAAAAAAAATTATCTCAAATCAGCTGCAGCTGCCAGATAGTTTTAGCTTTGAATTGTTTGCATTTATTGGGCCTGGAGTTGGTTCAGTGAGGCATTTCATGTCTGCCTTCTGTCAACAGTTTGTGAAGCCTTGAAGCAACTCCAATGAACACTCCCTCCCCCATGCAAATTAAAGGCAAGGCTGTGGCA
Organism: Oriolus oriolus; assembly: GCA_013400235.1. Taxonomy (NCBI): domain Eukaryota; kingdom Metazoa; phylum Chordata; class Aves; order Passeriformes; family Corvidae; genus Oriolus; species Oriolus oriolus. The sequence goes on from VXBT01006576.1 coordinate 2,177,364, forward strand.
GCTGTAACCAGAGGGCTGGAAGCTGGAAAATGTCACACCACATTTGAAGTGAAACTGATATAAATCCATGATGTGATGACCTTGTTAAAAAAAAACAATGCCAGACAAATGCAAACTACATTTAACACTCAACCTTTCCCACATGAGTAATGTGGAGAGAAAGGATATATGGAAGGATATTTTGAAGGCCAGCAAGTGTTTGTGTAGCTAATAGCTTTTGATGTTAAGTAGTAATGAACAGTTGTTCACTAACAAAATATCAAACAGTTGCTCGTGCTAAAACATAAACAGCTTTTAAGAGACACCTAACTGGAAAGCTGGATCAGGAAGCAAACTGGCTCAGCTAAAAAGTCTGTCACAGAGGAAAAGGAGGATTAAAAAGGGAAAATGGGCTTCTGAACAAGATACATAAAGATGCCTGAACCATAGGAAGCATTCTGCACTTGTTGCAGTGTGACGAGAAGGAGGTTGCCGACACCCGCGCTCTATTGATCCATGGAGGTTTTGCAGTTCTCTGGTACTTTCAGTCATCCAGTTTCTGAAGCTTTATTATAAGCTAAAGCATCTGCTTTTCTGGATTGGAGAAACTGATTATGTTCCATTTACCTGATCTTAGCTTGCACTCTTGCACCTCCCAGGAATTCCCTGAACATGCTCTAGTTACTTGAAAACCTCAAAATGACTCCATAATTAATGCCTGCAGTACAGGGGAAGAGAATTGCAACTAAAAGTGAGATTTTTTTTTTTTCTCCGCGTCATGCAAATATATCCATATGCTCTAATAACTGATTTGTTGCAGACAAATTTGTATAACAAAAGTGTGGGCAGACAAATGAGTCCTGCTCGAGGGCAGTGTTTGGCCAGACTTGGCTGGTAGCCCCTCTGGGTATTTACTGAATGTTCAGTGCTGCATGGTTGGACATTTTGCTGTTGTTGTTTGGGGTCACTTTACTGCCTTTTAGGGTGAAGAGTGCTTTCTATGCCGTGGAGTCTGAAGGCTCAACTTCACGTTGCCTTAAGTGTACGTGTGGAGAAAACCCCCACAAGTGTAATGGTGAAATGCCTTACGGCTGTAAGGCATCAAGCTACTGAAACATCACCTAGTACAATGTTTCTCCAATTCTGTGGGTCGGCCTCCCTTTTGAGCCCCTCTGACTACCATTTCCCTTTGCTCTGAGGGTGAGAAGTTCCTCCACATTAGGAGGAAGGAAAAGAGGTTGTAACTGCTGCAAGCATTTACATTCTCTGGGGAACAGGTAACTGCCTATAATTGCTGGCAGCAGCCAGGCAATTAGCTGTTCTCTGAGTAGTATAAACATTTTATGACCCTCTTTGAACTCACCTTTGAGGATCCCCTTGAGATAGAGGCATCAGAATCTGAGGAAACACAGGTCTAAAGACAACGAGAATCGAGGAAACTCATCTGCACAAAAACCACAGCTACAAACTTCAATCTGACATTGTGATGGGAATCTTTTATTCATTTCTGGAGTTCTTAAGGTTATTTTAGGCTTTGTAAGAAGTTACGCAGATTGCAGTGTAAAAATACTGTTACACTAGACTGAGTCAGAGAGAGCAAAGTCAATAATTATGCACCAAAACATGGAGTTGTCGTACAACTTTCATTCTCTCTAACTTGTTAGTTGCGATTAGCTCACAGTCTTTCCATTCTTCATCCAACAACACTCCAAGGAAGAGTGTGTTTGTGTAGGGTAGGGGCTTTCTCTGCTATGAATTAAGGCCACTTTTGAGATTCACGATGTAGCAGATACATTGCTGCATATGATGTTTATTCTGTAAAGATATCGCAGAGATTCCCTGCTATGCATTCAGATGTTTATCCGTTTTGGGGAGTGTGGCCCTTTGAGGAATTATGTTTGTGCAAGGCATGCCTGGTCATTCCTGATTCTTATTCACTAGGCTGAGTCAGCTTCAGTCTCTTGTTCTGGAAATGCAAGTTTTTGTGTATCCAGGGTTTCTGGTGAGGGCCTGCCATCAAGTTGCATCAGCAGTAGGCTGCACAGATGGAAGGCTGCGCATCTGCAGACCAGCAGCTTTTGCAGATCTTTTGTGTGTAGCGTAGGGAGAAATGAGTAACAGTAATTGTGAAAATTGGTTGCATTTAACAAGTTTGGATTGGCTGGGACTCAACTCAATGACCTCTTGTAGCATCTGGAAGTTAGGACCTAGCCTGCTTACTCACCTGCAGTGCACCTGAGGTGAAGCATATCCTTGGTACTTACTTTTTAATGGGGAATCTCCTCTCCTAAAAAGAAAAAGGTTTTGGCCTTTCAGCTGCTTTGAACACAGTTTTATCACAAGGAAGTTAAGCAGTCAGTGATGCATGAAATCAAATACAGAATTCTTGGGACCCAAACTGTGTTTTTTCTAATTGATATTTTCTGTATAATTAGACTTAGTCCACATCAAGCTGCTGCATTTTTACAATATTCTAGCATGTCTTTTTCTCAACACCTTTGTACCCTTAGCAATTTGGCAAGTTTAAAAATAGCAAGGAGATAGAATATTGCTTCATGAATTACTAACTCAGCAAAAGTTTCATTGCTGTAGTGTATAAATTAGCAAAAGAGGTAACAGCTCAGAGGTAAAGCTTGGAGTTTATGCAGTATAAAGGGAGGCTCTCCCAGCCTGAGAAATTATCCTTTTAACTGCTGATTTGTCACATATACGGCAGCTATGTGTTTTTTATATAACAGTAGTTAAAAGTAGAGTATAAGAGACTCCTTAAAAATATCTACAACCAGTAGCCTGCGATAGTGAGAGCTACCATGTCTTACAGTTGCATCATCTTCTAAAATTTACTGTGAATACGCAAAGATAAAATGTTCTGCTCTAAGGGGGAAAAAAGGGCTATTTTGGAGTTTGCAATAATGAACCAAACAAGTTTACATGAACTAAAGAAGTTGAATGAATTGCCATCTCTAATGATCTGAGTGACTGGACTTTCCATCTTATATCTGAAATAACTATAAGCAGAAAAAGAGGGCAGGTGAGTGTGTTTGCTGCTTTGGTGCAGTTTCCTGAGGTGGTGAGATGATGATGTGAGGCCAGTACTGAAACACGACCCCTACTACATTCTTCATTCTGATGAGGGCTTGTTCTGGCTCACCAGCAACTTCACTTCTTGCTTATCTATGCTGGAATTTACGCTCTCTGCCTCCTTTTCCTGCTCAGGTACGCAGGTGCAGCCCACAGGGATGGTGATGTAATCCTCGGTGTAGACGTAGCGGCCCCCAGCACAGGCGGGCGTGCGGCGCAGGATGACCGTGGGCATGTACACCGGGGTGCTGCGGAAGTGGAAGCTCTCCTCGCCAAAGATCCCCATCAGGCAGCCTTTGCACAGGCAGTAGGCTTCGGGAATGTATTTAGGGTATCTCGTGGGATCGTAGGAAATTCTAGAGAGCAGCAAATAAAGATTCATTAGTACCTCTGAAAACAGGGATATTCATCTGGAATTATATAATCTTATACATTATTATAATTATTATATCATTATAATAGTTGTATCATGTTTTTGTTGTCTTTGCCAGGAAAAACAGCTGTAGCTATTGCTCTCTGGCTTCTAATTCGTAAAGTGTAAAGAAAAAAACATGAACAGCTTACAGAACTGATTAGGTCCTACAGTGCACGTGGAAGTATGAAGTGTCTGTCTTTCTGAATTGTGAGATTCAGGAGTTTAAACAGAATGAGTTTTGCATTTTGGACTGAATGGGTAAACAGAGCCTTAAAAAGGACACTTGGGCATTTCTAAACTTTTTATCTGCCTTGAGTTCTTCAAAAAGTGGTACAAATCCTTGTTAACATTATTACTGTTAAAGCCATGAGACGATGTTTTAAAATTTAGTAATTTAAATAGAATTGAATTGTACTATTATCTCCGCAATAGGTTTTGCTCCCTAGTATACTTGGGGTCATAAAGGCGCCTTCCCCTTGAAAGCAGAACCCTGTATTGCTTTTTCTAATTAATGTCTACTGTATCTTCCTCTAACCAGAGAACAGCAACATTTTCATGCCCCCGCTGAGATGAACTGCAACTTCTTGGGATGGGGCATCTGCAGCTTCTCTGGGCAACCTGTGCCAGTGTCTCACCACCCTCACTTCCTAATACTTCCCAATATCTGCCGTGTTCCAGTTTAAAGCCATTATTCCATGTCCTATTCCCGTGTGAAGAGTCGTTCTCCAGCTCTCTCATAGGCCCCCTTTAGTTACTGCAAGGCTCAGCCTGTCTTCATAGGAGAGGCTCTCCATCCCTTTGAGCATCTTCATGGGCTCCTCTGGACTCATTCCAACCGGTCCATGTCCTTCTTGTGTTGGGGTCCCAGAGCTGGATGCAGCCCTCCAGGTGGGAGCTCTTAATAGATCTTAAAGTGATCTTAAATCTTAAGAGATTTAAAGTGATTTCTAAATTGTGTTTCCCAGGGTTGGCAGCACTTCCTTAGGTATCCAAGTGTTCGCCTTTTATCTTCAGGCCGTCTCTGAGATGAGAGGAGGTTTCAGGTTTGGAAGAGACAGCATAGGTCTGCCTAAAGCTATGACTGCAGTCACTGCTAGTCAACAAAATCTCTCCTTGTGAAAACAGGCAGCCTGGCTCTCCCTCTCACACCCACCCCTGGGTTGACACTGATGTTTTTCTGGTCACAGGACTGATCCAGGAATTCATTCAGCTGAGGAGTAACTCCATCAAAAGCTGGGGTTTGGTCTGTCAGCTGTCTTGCCACACATGTACACAGATGTCTACACCAACAAGCCAGAGTGAACAAACAGCTGTAGGCAGGGACAGAACGGAGCTGCCCTCTTCAGAAGTATCACCAGTTTATCTGGTTAAAGCAAATCTGGAATCACAGCTTTTGGCAAACACAAACTTCATTATCCTGTCATCAAGGAAAAGAGACTTTTTAATATATATTATAATGACCATTTAATATATATTTTTTTATACGTACATATATGTATATATATAAATTCAAAGAATTTGTTTTCCTCACAAAAAAATCTGACCAGTTCTCTCCTAGCCAGAAATCTGTGGTGTTGCAGATATTTTTTGCAATGCTCCTCTGTCCCATTTATACTCACTTACTTTCCCCAGGAAATACCTTCATGTTACAGGATCTCACACCAGTGTGAAATAAAATGTCTGGTAGCCAGCAGAAGGGAAGAAAGGGGAACACAGGCCTTTCTACCATGATACATTCCCATTTCAAACTCAAGTAATTTCAGTGGTGGATTGTTAAACACACCATGTGTCAAGTCACTGGTATTTCCTCTACTGTATTATCTCTAGCACCTGGTTTATGATGTTACTGGAAAGCATGAACATGCTTCTGCATGCGAACATGAGAGGTTTCACTCATAATAGAACACTGTCACTGGAATCATGGTCTACAACCATGTCTCTCCTCCAAATTCCTATGTGGAAAAAGTCAGGTATTAATGGGGTGGGTTTTTTGAAAGATGGTGTGGTTGTGGCATGGTTTTCTACTTTCCAAAGGAAAAAATCTCTTATATTACTGAGTTCAGTGTCAATACATTATGTGAGGACTGGAAGGAATGAGAGAGAATCCAGACTTAATGATGGATTCAAAATATAGATGTGGTTTTGCATCCAGACCAGAACTTCAAGGCTGAAGCCTCTAAGTAATGCCTCCTGAAATTAATACCTTAACTCAAATGTCACTAAAATTCGGAGCCATATACAAGGTTCTGCATCTTCAGCTCAAACCTGTTAAGAAAAGCCATATAAATCAAACCTCAGTTGTGTCCTTCTAGGCAACCCAGACCCACTTGGGTTTGAACCACTAATAAACAAGAGTAATGTCCAGCATTTGACTGGTTAAATACAGTTGGACCTGCTTCCTTCTGTTCACATGAACTGGGCATAATCACACTGCACAGAAAATGACCACCACCTCAGCTGCTGTAGTTCGATTCCTCTCCTTTACTCCAACCACTACCAGCCATGTTTTAACATCTCCTGGAAGAGGGTAAACGTGTTTGACCGGGTTAACTAACCAGGTAAAAACACATGCTCCAAGTTCCCGCTACATCTTTCCTATATGTGGTGGTGAAAAACACTCCCAAGAGATAGATGGAGCTGGGAGGAGTGGTGGAGAACCAGAGAAGTGCAACTTTCCACTGGTACTCAAGTGTCCCCTGCAGCCTCATGTCGTTTGCTGTGGCCTCTGCTGCAAACCAGACAGCCCAGACACTTCCATGATGGTTGCCCGTGTCCTGTGAGCTCAGGTCACCACTGTGTAAGGCTAAGTCTGCCTTGCCAGTGCTCCTGGTTCCCAAGTGGAAGGAGCAGTGAGCTGTGCTGGGCTGCTCTATTCCCGTCTGCTGGAACAAGAAGCAGGTTTGTGCTGAACTGGAACTGCTAATGAAGTGTGACTCGGCTGCTTTTCCTTCTGACCCTACGAGTGCTTTGAGAGCTCCCAGTGAAAAACAAACTTCCTGCCATTTACGTACTAAGCCTGGAAACTCAAGAGAAAACTTTCTGTCAGAAGTAAAACTCTTGCAGAGGCTTAATCTGCCTTCTCCTGTACTGCTACTTTTATATGTAGTATTTTTAATAATACTGTCACTTCATAATTTCCAAGCTTCTGATTCCACAGGGTCAGATGCTGTGCTGGGGCAGGCAGCCGACTCTTCAGAAAATCACTGTTAGCGCTGTGGATGATAACAGCTGGATGTTATCAGAAGTCTAATAAGCAGATCATCATTCCCTTCCTTCACACTCTGAAATACTTACAGGATTAAGAGCTAACAGCTTTTTTTCCCCCTTGCCAAGACATTTATTCCCTATAGCAGGTGTTCTTTTGCTCACGTTATGCTTAGTTTATTTTATATACAGGCAGCAACATATACCTACTACTATAGGTAGGTAGCACAGTGCTTGCACAAAAATGGCCCAGTGCTAAGTGATTTTCTGGAGCTGTACAAACGTGCTCAACTAAAAAGGATGGCATCTCTGCATCCCCTTGTATTCTTTCTTGTGGCAGCATCTTTGGGACATGCACACCATGCCACATGCTAATGTTGAATCCTGGAAAATGTCTTGGATGTGCTTCTAGAAAATCACTGGAGTATTATTTGAAGGAAAGCCCTCCTGTATGACCTTGTTCAAACACACTGCAGACAAGTCTGGCTTTTACCAGTGAAAAATGACTTGCCTATATTGCTTTTATTAAGATTTTATGTAAATGAGCACTAAACCAAGGATACCTATAAACTGCAACTGATTTTTGAAAAACAGAAAAACAATCTGGGCAATGCTTGAGAGAGGGACTGGCTAATTTGGCTAACATAATCAGAGCAACACTGACAGTTAAAGTTAAATCTCTGTAAATTAACCCTTAGTAGATGCAGGATTAGGCCCCATAGGCAGAAACAAAAGCCATGGGATTTGGAAATTCAGAAACATGAATGACTTCTTGAATACACATAAAGAAATTTTGCTAAACTCATGCAGAAGTGTGTTTGCAAACTAGCTATGATTGTTTTTATAGCCTTAAGACATCAGAAAATAAAAACAGAGCTGATATATACAGCTGGTTAATGAATGTCATCTGTGCTCTGCAGCACCATGAATGGAATCACAAATCAGCACTACCTGTAAAAGTGCTGCTGACTTCAGCGGGATCAGATTTTTCAAGCGTTGCTCTGAGCTTCATGATCAAACCACACAAACATTTAGGCAGACATTTAAAATTAATCTGTTTTATAATGGCTTTTGTCCATGAGCAACTTGTCTGTGCACCTCCAGAGCTGTGCTTGCACTGCTAATGATTGCCATGATTGTGGCTTCTGTAAATGTTAACAAGAGCACCCATCCTGTGCTGTCGGCAGCGTCTGCAGGTCCACCCATATCATTAATTCTAGCCAGGCAACTCTGAACCGTAGCAGTAGCCAAGTGGCCCTTGCCAGAACCTCCTTGTACAAGCAAACTTTCTGGATTTCACTGATTGTCCATGTAATACTGCTAAAAGGACAAGCAGCCCCTGGATAGATGTCACAAGCTGGCACACAGCCTGATGATTTCATGGAAGGATGATTTCATGGCAGAACTTCTGCTGCTGGCTCTATTTTCTTAAAAAGCTGGGAAATTTGTAGCCCAACTTCCTGAAGTGCTGAGCAAATCCAGCATGCTCAACTGACTTCAGGGAACTCTGCTGTCTCTTTATAGCTCCGCAGAGCAAAGAGTGATTCACGTGATTAAGCTCTGTGCCCTGAGTTATATATGGATGTCTTGTGGCCATCAGGACGGAATTTCAGTATCAGACACACAAACTAGTATTTTTTCCCTAACTTTTGCCTTAAATACCACCTGTCGGTTGCTGCTAGCAGTAGGGTTGGGGACCAGATGGATCTGTGGTGCAATCCATGTGCTACTCCTGTACCTCTGGGTTGTAGCAAGCCAAAAGTGATGAAGGTCTTGATTTTTGTATAACCAAATTAAAAGACCAAGTAATGGAAAATAAACACTAAGCACAGAACAAAGACAAGCAAAGAAGCCACACAAGTATTATCTGAGCTTTGAGCCAGTCAAACCTAATTCTTCCACACTTAAACAGAATGACAGGCTTGGGATACAGGCGATGCAGTAGGGTCAACTTTATACACAGTTCTCTAAGTACTATGCTTGATTCTTTCTCATAAATGCTGATATGAGAAAATTCCAGTTGACTTGAACTGAACAGTCATGTGAACAGAAGAATTACAAGCAGCAGCATTAAACAGCTGGGAGCAGGTGCCTCGGGAGATATTCAGGGGAAGGTAAGTAGAGCCAGGCTTAATATCTTTATTATTAATGACCTGGAATAGGGAGTATAAACAGTATGTTAATGAAATCTGCAGATGGTAACAATGGGAACTGCTGCAACACCAGTGAAGACAGAAACAGCACGAGGTATCTCAGGCATTAAAATGCAGGTCAAAAAGGAAAAAGAGCCTTTATGCACAGAGCAGAAAAGGATTGCTCTGTAAGTCTTTAGGTGCAGAAAAGAGTCGGAGAGCAGGATGTCTGTGAGACGCTGGAATGGGACAGACATCTTGATGCAAATTTCAAGTAGTCAAATTCAGCCTTTGAGCAGTGTCCTATCAGGGCATACAAGAGGGGCCTGCCAACAGTTTTATGAGCATTCACCACTAGAACAATCCTGGTGATGCAGAAGGCAGTTCAGGTGAAGAATCTGTGAAGGGGAGCAATTTATGAGGGAAAAGGATTAAATGCAAATAGGCTTGTCAAGAAGGTGCTGTAATATGGAAGAGAGCCATGTGCAGCTTTTCAGATTAACACTCTAGCCGTGGAGAAGAAATTGTTGGGATTGTATAAGTGAAATTGTTTAACCATTGACAAAGCATAATGGGACATTACTTGCAGTCTTTAATGGAGAGTTGTGTGTTCTTCTCAAAGATATAGAGTAGATCTAAAAGGATTAAGGAGCTTCCAGGGTACCCAGTTGAAGACCACAGAGCCAAACAAATTTTCACATCTGGCTTCAAAATCTATGAGACAGCAGGTGGTAATAGCTAATGCACGTTAGCAATCTACACTTTAGTTACACATCTTGAGATATCTGTTGCTGTCTCATTGCACACTAACGGTAGAGTCAAAATGCAGTCACAAAAAAAGCTGTAAATGAGATCTGTTAACTAGACAGTGTACTCAGGCCTCTTTACCCTACAGAAACATTTTTCCCTCTGAAAATAATTTTAGATTTTGCTTTTAATGGTGTAATACTTTTTTCCCACTATCTTTTAAAATTCCTAGCTTGGAGATGTCATCAAGTTACTTGTATGTGAATGGTGAGTGGTCTGTCTTGAAAACATTTTGATGAAAAGTACAGTGGATTTACAGCTTCTTAATAAACCTTTTGTAAGCCAGGCCCTAAAAAGCAGCTGGTTCTCTGTTAAGAAGTAAGCCTATACAGAGCTCCAACTGAAAACAAATACCTGCCCAACGAGATGTAAGGATGGAAGGCACTGTTTTCAGACCAGAAGAAGAATTTTCTGATAGCACTAGTATTTTGCAAAACTGCTGTAAAAAATACCTGAACCCAATGGTAGGTGTTCCATTTGTGGTATTTACTTTGTGCACTCTTAGGTAGCTTAAAAATCCTCAGTCTGTTTAGAGAAAGTGTATTGCTAAAAATACTTTGCTTATGAAAGGCTTACTGAGCAAATAAACCATCTTTCTCTCAGTAGGATTACTTCTTACACTAAAAGCAGGCAAAACCCATGCCATAAAATAAATGTTTATTGGAGAGCACTAACAAGGAGATAACTGTTTGCTAAATGCACAGGAACTGCATCAAAGTATCAAGGATAATGTATGAAAAGTAGCAAGAAAGTCAGTTCCTTGTAAGTTTGCACGTTTTAGCTTCCTGTTGTCTGCAGTCCCTTACACAAAGCTGTAAACAGAGCTCAGTCTTATTCAAACCACCAGAAGACTTCATAGTCTTCTGAGAATGTGATCACACACTGAGTTTAGTGTATTAGATCAGTGGATTCCAAGCTTTTCCAGAGCTTCCTATAGAAGTGCAGGCCCTTGTTTTGTGTATTAACCAGCCTCACAACAAATTTACTTTACTTTTTTTTTTTTAATGCCCCCTTAAAAATAGTCTGTCAGCCCCTGTTCCACTCCAGGGGAAGGAGGTTTGCTAAGCACAGGTTGAAAACACAGGTGTAGAATATTACTGTACTCATTCCCTGCCTATGCTCTTACAGCAAACATCAAGCCCTTGGGAGTGTTTGGTAGGTGAAGACACGACTCTGTTGGTGGTGACCTGAACACAGATGTACCCTGAGGTATTTTAGGAACAGCGGAATGTCTGGAGTCGCATTTTGGGGAAAGCATCTGAGCCCCTCTGTGGCTGCTGCAGAGTCAGGAGGTGCTTCTTTGGTGGTGGTCCTTTGCTGAGGGTCCTCTGATTGTCACTTACGACAATTTGTCCAAGTGACTTTTTGAGGGTGGTCTGTGCTCCCGGGTGGGTGTGGATGTGAGCTCCGTCTCACGGCTTGCTCCACCTCATTCATTTCTCTTTTTTGCCCATTAGACATATTCCTCACGCGAGCTGTTTTTACACAATTACCTTATATCGCCTACTTAGACGTGTGCTTTAGCACCTTTCCTGCAGACTGCTGCCCTGTGCCGCAGCCACCGCTCGCCTCCCGAGCCGCCCCGGGCACGGCGCGGGAAAGCCGGCGGAGCCCGGCGCTGCCGGTCCCGCACGGGGACACCGCCTCGGCTCCCTTCAACCCGCCGGGACCCCCTGAGGCGGCCGCACCCCCCTTTCCCCGGGGCCCGGAGTCACCTGTATGCCCAGGGCGATGCACTGCGCAGGTTGACGGGGAGCCGGACCCTCTTGTCTGCGGGCGGCCGTGCCCCGGCGGGGCAGCTGGCGTTGTGCTGGCGGCCCGGCGGCTCGGGCTGCAGGGT